>JAVJIF010000070.1:0-161337 GCA_038442645.1 Agave tequilana
AAAGTAAACAATAAAATAATGTTCTCCCCCTTTTTGTCCGAAACAAAAATCAGGTGAAATCAAATCAAAACATTATGATAACAATTAAAAAAAATATATCAATTTAGTGCAAAGGTATGAAAGATCACCTAGAGGGGGGTGAATAGGTGATTATGCTAATTTAATGAACTCAATGCGGAATTTAAAAACTAATTGCAATACACTCAAGTGCAATCAACAAATGATGCACACACAACCAAGCCAAGCAAATATGAATGCACAATATGAATTGTTGCAAGGCACAAAGTAAAGAGAGAGATGAGAGAGAGTCAATGGATCAAGCGCAAACAAACAAGATATGTTTCGAGGTTCGAGCACCCAGCTCTACATCCCCGCCTTCGACACACGAAGGATTTCTAATCAACTAGCAAGTCCACAAAGAACTCTCACAAGGAGTACCCAACTCCTCTCTTTACAATCACAACCTCCTCCTTGAGGCAAGCTCCAATCCAACAAAATAATCACCTCACAACTTGAGGGATTAGCACAAAGCAAACACAAGGATCACCTCACAACTTGAGGGATACAACCAAGGCACAAAGCAAAGATTGGGTTTTTAACTTTGTGGTCTAAACAACAACCACAAACAATCTCTTTCTCCCACACAAAGATCCTATAGAATAAGAAAGTAGATGTTGCTCAAGTGGGGAGAAAACCAATAGAATGGAAATCAAAAACACAAAGAAAATCCTTGGGAAAACTGAAACCAAGATATGGAAGTTGAATCAAAACTCTTTTTCTCAAAACCTTTTCTTTGAATTTCCAAACCCTAACAAAAACACCAAATAGATTGTTCAATTTGAATCCAAAAACTTCTTTTGATTGCTGTGAAAACACCAGAGAGTAAGGAAAAATTCGCACAAAAAATCTTAGAGAAAAACTCTTTTCAATGGGGTATTTATAGACCCAGAAAAATATAGTCGTTGGCAGCAGAAAATGCCAGAAATGCACTGCCGGTCGACCGTCCAACGGTCAAATTTTGCCCGTTGCCAGCTACCGGTCGACCGCCCCGGTCGACCCAATAAACAGAGAGCTCTGCTCTCAGACCCGGTCGACCCGGACAGTCGACCGTCCCATGTCTGCCAAACATGCACAAATCTGTGCACGCCGGTCGACCGACCCGGTCGACCGACTTCAGCCAAGTCGACTTGGTCAGAAGACTAGTCGACTGGTGAAGCCTGGAATCAGAAAACTGAGTTAGAAACATGTTTAAAAATTCTTTTATCTTTTCTAAAAATCACCAAAAATAGTTTTATCATTTTGCATTGATATATAAACATGTGGTAAAAAGTTTAGCTCAAATATCAATTAATATGAACTATTTTTGTGTCTAATCATTTTTACCAAAAACCAAAAACTATATTTTCTAAAACTAGGATTCTTGAATAGAAAATACACTTTGTCCAAAACTCATTCAAATACAAAAACATGATATTTAAACATTTTGAAGCATGATGCATATGGATAGAAATCCAATATACATGAAACATATATATATCATAGTTTTTGTCTTTAATTCCAAAAATATGTTTTGTCAAAAATACCAAAACATAAAACACATGAATAAGTAAGTCAAAACTAAGTTTGTCTAGGAAATTAAAGCATGCATGTATATAAAACAAATCATATATACATTAAACCATGTAAACTTGTTTTGATCTATCTATTCATGAAAACCAAGATCGGTTAAACCTAAAACCGAAAAACCGAAAACCAATATTCAAAACATGAAACGTGTGTGTTGTGAACTTGAGCATTATCATACTATTCTAATCTTTACAATTTGGATCTAAACACAAAACTAAACTAGGTACCGAAGTCTTCTTGTAGAGCGCAATCTCCAAGCCGACTCGATCCAAAACTCCTTGATCCACCGAGCAAGTGCTATATGTGATCTTTGACGCTCGGGCTCTTGAATCAACATGTGAAAGATGTGTGGAAGTTTTCACCAACTAATAACTTGATTAATGATCTGAAACTAAATAACACAAGATTATTAGTACACATAACTACATGAGTTAATCATCATCAAAACTAGAGTGGAAGGCCTTTGGGCCAACAAGGTATACATAGAAACATCATGATACCAAATGATGATACTAATGAAAATAAACAAAATATTTGAAGAAATCAACAAAAATTTTGATATCAATTGAAAGATATAAACATAAGGTAATCTTGATACCTATTGTAAAAATTAATACCAATGAAAATATTTTACACTTTGATACCAATTTGAAAAACATACACTAATCTTTTTGTTAAACACTAAACTCATTTTGCAATAGAGATACCAAATAGAGAATAATATCAATTTAATATTTTTTATACCAATATGAAAATAAAACATATACTAATTGAAAAAAAGAAATTTCATTAGGAGCATATGATATCAAAATGAAAAATCACTATCATTTCAATCATTTTTCAATATAAAGTGTGCAAGAAAAATACCAATTGTAAACAAAACTAATTGAACGGTGAAATATGAATTTTCTCTCTCTTTATGAAATACCAAACTAAATGATGCATAAACTTATATAAGATACCAATTGAAAAATAATCAATTAAAGTATAATTGTCATTAAGGAATCAAGTTTAGCATAACCAAATTTGTACTCAAAGATATAGAGATATAGTAAACACAAATAAACGTAAATTCATATATATGTATGAAAAATTGAATACCAATCGAAATTGATACTATTGAAGTTTAAGCATACGTATATAAAAATATATATGAGTATACAAGATAAATGAATGTCAATTATAGTACCAATTGAGAAGATACAATGATATTAATTGAAAACAAAATAAGATCAGGTGTATAACTCATACATCCTACTACCCATTTCATGCACATGTTTAAATAGATTTTCAGTAATGAGCATACAAGACATGGTCGCCCAACCAACCGCCCTTTGATGCGTAAGTGTTTTCAAAAATAAGTTTGAAAATAGTTATAATACGTTTGAAAACTCTACCATATGAAGAATACCGCAACTTGTTTAATGATAGACTTGTAAACTAGTATGAAATCCTTTAAGTAACGAATAAAAACAAAATATTTCATAAAAAACATGTAAGTCACACGATCATCAATACTCAAAATCTATAGGGCACATATCATACTCATGAAAATAAAATCATGAGAAAATATTAAATAAAGTGAGTGAATAAGAGTTATGTGAAACACATTATCATGAAAATAGGCAATCAAGCTCAATGTGAAATTCCTTAAAACATGAAAAACAAAAAAATCTAATTTTCATGAAAATAATTTAATCTTCAAGGCATATGTATGTCTTATACAAACTAAAGTATGCAAACATATCCAAACATAAACGAGTCCACAAAAGTACACGCATGAAGGCAAGTGGCTCAAGGATGTATATAAATAACTAATAGTTTAGACAAAATAGACATATACATGAAATTTAACATAAACATGAAAAACATGTCAAAAATATGGAATACAAATCAAAATGTATGAATCATCAAAACTAGGCTATACTAGTACGTCTAATGGTACAAATGAGCATTCAAGCACAAAAATATAATAATCTATTTGTGGCTCACTAGTTGTACAAGTATATATCCAAGTTTTAATGAAAAACTAACATCTAAACATGTAATCAAAACATGAAGCATAGAAATCAAAACAAAACTTATATGATCATTATGGTAAATGAACATGTATTAGATCTATGATATACACAATAGTTAAAACAAATGTGAGAACACAAAAGTATAAGTCTATATTAAATATGGGTGATCTCAAATACTAATCATGTATATCACAAGTCTAATAAACATGACATTTAATATACTAATCATGAAACAAGACATGCTAAAATCAATGATATGAAAAGCATGTAGACATAAATGAGGAGTAAGAGATCGTTACCAAAACTAATAGGGAACATCTCCATATCTCCAAACCATGGTGGTCTTCCCACTAAACTCCCCTTGAAAGTGATGCATCCAAAATTGTCTTCTTTAGGCTCGGATCGCATCCAACTCAAGGCACCATTACTCTCTCGTTAAGTGATAGCCCACATCTACATCAAAAAGAACAGAAGTGGCCTTTGGTACCCATGCTCTTTTGGGTCAATGGGGGTTAGCTCCTTTCCTAACCCAAACAAACTTATTTGCTAAATTGGAATCATGTATCCTATCATAACAAAATTTAGTAAGGTGGCCCTTACGTCCACAATGTGTATAAGTGTACACATGAACATACAAAGTGTTATGGATGTGAACGTGAGAAGCATATGTATGCCGTGATTTGTGTGCATGCATAGAAGGAACTTTTTTCTTTCGAAACATAAATTTGAAATGTGTATGGTTCATGGCACAATGGCTCAAAGTGGAACCAAATATTCAACACTTTTCTTCAAAACATTTATATCATTTTTAATACTTGAAGATAAAGTGGAACGTGCAATAGGTGAGATAGATGATGAAGCTACACTAGCATGGCAAACATGAGAGTCAATATCATTTTACAAAATAGTATTTTTCTTTGAAAACAAATCTAAATCCTTTGAAATTGAAGTAATCTTGTTTTTCAAAGATTCATTTTCTTTTAGTACAAAATCAAATTTTGAAGACAAGATCTCATTTTTCTTCAAAAACATCATTGCAATCTTTTCTATTTTTCAAGATTTCATTTTCTTTTAGAGAAAGATCAAGTTTAGATTCTAATGAATTCTTTCATTAGAAATCTCTACTTACTCTTGCAAAGCCAAATCAAGTTTTGAAAATATATCTTTATTTTCTTTGTTAAGTCTAAAACTCCTTTTTTAAAGCTTTATATTTTCTAGCAATTTTTCACAAACAATAGAAAGTTCTTCATTCAAAGCATCAGCATCAATATAATCATTGCTAGAAGAACTAGCATCATCATCATCTAATTGAGTTTCCGAGTTTACCTCAAGGGAGTCATTCCCTTGGACCATGTAACAATGTTACTCGGATTCTCCACTAGATTCATCCTCCACAATGATTGGCCTTTGAAGCTTGGAGAAGGTCAACGTGTTCCACACTGCAAGGCGGAATCACAGTTAGAAACCATAGAAAGATATTTTTTTATTAAGCGTGCTTCTAAGTGCCTCAAGGGCTTGTGCATTGGCCTCTATATGCTTGCTATTACCAAGATAGGATTTCTTGATAGCGGAAAGGAAAACATGCAAGCCTAGGGTTTTAGGCACATGGACATCCTAGCCTTCCAAACAACAATGTTGGAAGTATCAAACATAGGTGGGGTCATGAAGTCCATGAGTGTGTGTAAACAATATAAGTGTGCAAATGCAAATCTAGATTAGCAAATCTAAAATCACACTCCTAGGTGGTTAAACCTAATATCAGGAGCGTAAGCTCTCATACTAATTGAAAATACACCTAGAGGGGGGGGTGAATAGGTGTATGGCTAATC
This sequence comes from Agave tequilana, assembly GCA_038442645.1. Taxonomy (NCBI): domain Eukaryota; kingdom Viridiplantae; phylum Streptophyta; class Magnoliopsida; order Asparagales; family Asparagaceae; genus Agave; species Agave tequilana. The sequence continues at coordinate 5,477 of JAVJIF010000070.1, forward strand.
TAATGATCAATTATGCAGAATTAAAAACTTAATGCAACACACTTAGTGTAACCAACGATTGTTGCTGAATTCCCGGTGAAGGGCTCTGGACTAACTCCTCTGAATTCCTCTAAATAAGAGTTGAGGTGCTATGTAAAGCTCTCTTGGTTAAACACAAGTATGGGCACACACAAACAACACAAGTATGTATATGATATGTCAATATGAATCAATGCACAATGTAAGAGAGAGAGAGTTAGAGAAAGTGGAACAATCGCAAACACCAAGATATGTTTCGAGATTCGAGCACACAGCTCTACGTCCCTGCCTTCACACAGAAGGATTTTCACTAACTCTTGCACACAGGGAACCTCCACTGAGGATTTGGGGCAAATACAATTGAGCGTACACAACTCCTCTCTCAACCAATACAACCTCTCACTAGAGGCAACTCACAAACAAATCACCTCTACACTTAGAGGGATAGGCACAAAGCCACTCAAACAACAAATCAATCACCTCACACTTGAGGGATTCCAACACAATCTCCACCTCTCACTAAAGGGAGCCAAATACCACTTCCACTATCACTCACACTTGAGGGATAACAACTCAATCACCTCTCACTAGAGAGATATCACAATGAATGGAATGTATACAACTTGGTGGTCTCTTTCAACCACAAACCAATTTTCTCACTTAAACAAAGATCCTATAGATAGGATAGAATGACAAGCTCAAGTGTGAGAAATAAAGAGTTTGGAAATCAAAATCACAAAGAAAAACTCTTGGGAAAAACTTCTAGAATGGATATAAAATGAAGATCAAAAACAATCCCAAAGACTTTCTTTTTCTTTGTATTTTCTAACCCTCTAAAACAAAATAAAGATGAAATCTTTAGGCTTTAAAACTCTTTTGAAAACTACTGTTAAAAACACTTGAGAAGATGAAAATTTTGTTCTTAAAAATCTTGTTGAAAAACCAACTCAAATGGGGTATATATAGCCTATTTGTAAATCTGCCCGTTGGCAGCTGAAAAGGGCCAATTTGCACTTTCGGTCGACCAGACGGTCGACGGCCAACGGTCAAATTTTTGCCCAATCGACCGGGACTGGATCCAGAGAGCAACGGCTCTCTGGCCGGTCGACTGCCCAATCGACCGAGCTGATACAGAGAGCAGAGCTCTCTGACGGTCGACCGGATCGGTCGACGGTGCCATTTCCAGAGAGCAGAAGCTCTCTGGTGGTCAACCGTTCTGGTCGACCGGCCCATCAGCCTGGCTACGTGCACGTTCTGTGCACGTCAGTCGACCTGCCACTGCTACGGTCGACCGGCCCCGTCGACCAGCAGTCAGCCAGTCCAGCTTAATCAGGTCTTAAAAACTTGGGTTTTTATTGTCAATTAAATCCCATAAAATCACATAAATGTCACAAAAATCAGTTCATGTTATATCTTTGAAATACAAACATGTTTGAGTAAAATTAAATCAAGTTACAAACATTTTGAACCATTTTTGTGACTTGAAAAATTTGTCTTAAACCAAATTCTGTATTTTTCAAAACTAGAATTTTGAAATGAAAATCCGACTTTTCCAAAACACATACAAAAACATGAAATTTAAACAACTTTGAAGCATATAGTATATGGATAGAATCCAATATACATGAAAGGTATTATATCTATGTTTTTGACATTAAATCTAAAAATAAGTTTTGTCAAAATACAAAACTCCAAGCACATGATAGTGTATCAAAATAAGTTTTTCTAAGTATATGAAGCATAGATGTATATAGATCAAATCTAATATACATTAAACCGTGTAAACTTGTTTTGATTCTATCTATTCATGAAAACCAAGATCAGTTAAACCGAAAACTAAAACCAATAAACATGAAACGTGTGTGTGTTGTGAACTTGAGCATATCATACTATCTAATCTTTACAATGGACTAAACTAAATTTTAACTAAACAAACCGAAGCCTTCTTGTAGAACGCCATCTCCAAGTTGACTCGATCCAAACGCGATTCACCGAGCTTGACTCCAACCGAATGCTAGATGTGAACTTGACGCTCGAGCTCTTGAATCACCATGTGAAAGCTCCAAAACACCTTTATTGAAGCTAATCATCTACTAATATCTTAGTTAAATATCTGAAACTAAATATCACAAGATTATTAGTAAACTATAACTACATGAGTTAATCATTATCAAAACTAGAGTGAAGGCCTCTGGGCCAATAATCTCCCCCTTTTTGATGATGACAAAACTCATGGAGTTATATATGAATGGATTAAAGTTAAGCTTCAAAGAAGCTCCCCCTTAACACATGTATAGCAATAAGCTATAAAGATATGCAATGAATATTAAACATGAATATGCATATGCATAAAACAATGAAATAAACATGCTCTTGATACCAAATTTTAAAATAAACATGTCCTTAAATACCAATTGAAAATATAAACTTAAAATAAACATGTTCTTAAATAATTGCTCTTGATACCAATAAAAATTTCAATAAAAGCTTGATACAAACAAAACAAAACAACAAAAATATATTTTGATACTAATATATTTGCTCTTGATACGAGTATCAACAAAACATAAAGCTCTTGATGCCAATATCAACAAAACATACACCAAATGTTTTTTTTAATATAAACTTTGATAAAACTTAAATAAACATGCATATATATACTAAAAAACTTCTCCCCCTTTTATCAATCATCAACAAAGGGGTTAAAGTAAACAATAAAATAATGTTCTCCCCCTTTTTGTCCGAAATAAAAATCAGGTGAAATCAAATCAAAACATTATGATACCAATTTAAAAAAATATATCAATATAGTGCAAAGGTATACATAGAAATATCATGATACCAAATGATGATACTAATTGAAAATAAACGAAAACATTTTGAAGAAATCAACAAAAATTTTGATATCAATTGAAAGAAATAAACATAAAGGTAATCTTGATACCTATTGTAAAAATTAGTACCAATTGAAAATATTTTACACTTTTGATACCAATTTGAAAAACATACACTAATTTTTTTGATTAAACACTAAACTCATTTTGCAATAGAGATACCAAATAGAGAATAATATCAATTTAATGTTTTTTTATACCAATATTGAAAATGAAACATATACTAATTGAAAAAAAATTCATTAGGAGCGTATGATACCAAAATGAAAAATCAATATCATTTTTCAATCATTTTTCAACATAAAGTGTGAGAGTAAAATACCAAATGTAAACAAAACTAATTGAACGGTGAAATATGAATTTTCTCCCCTTTATGAAATACCAAACAAAATGATGCATAAACTTGTATAAGATACCAATTAAAAAATAATCAATTGAAGTATAATTGTTATTTAAGGAATCAAGCTTAGCATAACCAAAATTTGTACTCAAAGATATAGAGATAGTAAGCACAAATAAAAGTAAATTCATATATATGTATGAAAAATTGAATACCAATCGAAATTGATACTATTTGAAGTTAAGCATACATATATAAAAATATATATGAGTATAGAAGACAAATGAATGTCAATTGTGATACCAATTGAGAAGGTACAATGATATCAATTGAAAACAAAATAAGATCAGGTGTATAACTCATACTTCCTACCACCCATTTCATGCACATGTTTAAATAGATTTTCAATAATGAGCATACAAGGCATGATCGCCCACCAACCGCCCTTGGATGCGTAGGGGTTTCAAAAATAAGTTTGATAATAGTTATAATACGTTTGAAAACTCTACCATATGAAGAATACTGCAACTAGTTTAATGATGAACTTGTAAACTAGTATGAAATCCTTTAACTAAGGAATAAAACAAAAATATATTTCATAAAAAACATGTAAGTCACACGATCATCAACACTCAAAATCTATAGGGCACATATCATACTCATGAAAACAAAATCATGAGAAAATATTAAGTAAAGTGAGTGTATAAGAGTTATGTGAAACACATCATCATGAAAATAGGCAATCAAGCTCAATGTGAAATTCCTTAAAACATGAAAAACAAAAAAATCTAATTTTCATGAAAATAATTTAATCTTCAAGGCATATGTATGCTTATACAAACTAAAGTATACATACATATCCAAACATAAACGAGTCCACAAAAGTACATGCATGAAGGCAAGTGGCTCAAGAATGTATATGAATAACTAATAGTTTAGACAAAATAGATATATACATGAAGTTTAACATAAACATGAAAAACATGTCAAAAATATGGAATATAAATCAAAATGTATGAATCATCAAAACTAGGCTATACTAGTACATCTAATGGGCACTAATGAGCATTCAAGCACAAACATATAATAATCTATTTGTGGCTCACTAGTTGTACAAGTATATATCCAAGTTTTAATGAAAACTAATATCTAAACATGTGATCAAAACATGAAGCATAGAAATCAAAACAAAACTTATATGATCATTATGGTAAATGAACATGCATTAGATCTATGATATATACAATAGCTGAAACAAATGTGAGAACACAAAAGTATAAGTCTATATTAAACATGGGTGATCTCAAATACAAATCATGCATTTCACAAGTCTAATAAACATGACATTTAATATACTAATCATGAAATAAGACATGCTAAAATTAATAATATGAAAAGCATGTAAACATAAATGAGGAGTAAGAGATCGTTACCAAAACCAATAGGGCACATCTTCATATCTCCAAATCATGGTGCTCTTCCCACCAAACTCCCCTTGAAAGTGATGCATCCAAAATTGTCATCTTTAAGCTCGGATCGCATCCAACTCAAGGCACCATTACTCTTACGTTAAGTGAGAGCCCACACCTACATCAAAAAGAATAGGAATGGTCTTTGATACCTATGCTCTTTTGGGTCCATGGGGGTTAGCTCCTTTCCTAACCCAAATAAACTTATTTGCTAAATTGGAATCATGTATCCTATCATAACAAATTTAGAAAGGTGGCCCTTACGTCCACAATGTGTACAAGTGTATACAAGTGTACACATGAACATACAAAGTGTTATGGGTGTGAACGTGAGGAGCATGTGTATGCCGTGATTTGTGTGCATGCATAGAAGGAACTTGTTTCTTTCGAAACATAGATTCCAAATGTGTATGGTTCATGGCACAATGGCTCAAAGTGGAACCCAAACATTCAATACTTTTTTTTAAAACATCTATATCATTTTTAATACTTGAAGATAAAGTGGAGCGTGCAATAGGTGAGCTAGATGATGAAGCTACACTAACATGGCAAACATAAGAGTCAATATCATTTTACAAAATAGTATTTTTCTTTGAAAACAAATCTAAATCCTTTGAAATTGAAGTAATCTTATTTTTCAAAGATTCATTTTCTTTTAGTACAAAATCAAATTTTGAAGACAAGATCTCATTTTTCTTCAAAACATTATTGCAATCATTTCTATTTTTCAAGATTTCATTTCTTTTAGAGTAAGATCAAGTTTGGATTTCAATGAATCCCTTTCATTAGAAATCTTCACTTTCTCTTGCAAAGCCAAATCAAGTTTTGAAAATAAATCTTTATTTCTTTGTTAAGTCTAAAACTCTTCTTTTTCAAAGCTTTATATTTTTTTAGCAATTTTTCACAAACAATAGAAAGTTCTTCATTCAAAGCATTGACATCAATATAATCATTACTAGAAGAACTAGCATCATCATCATTTAATTGAGTTTCCGAGTTTACCTCAAGGGAGTCATTCCCTTGGACCATGTAGCAATGTTGCTCAGATTCTCCACTAGATTCATCCTCCATAATGGTTGGCCTTTGAAGCTTGGAGGAGGTCAACGTGTTCCACACTGCAAAGGCGGAATCACAGTTAGAAACCATAGAAAGATATTTTTGTTAAGCGTGCTTCTAAGTGCCTCAAGGGCTTGTGCATTGGCCTCTATATGCTTGCTATTACCAAGATAGGATTTCTTGATAGCGGAAAGGAAAACATGCAAGCCTAGGGTTTTTAGGCACATGGACATCCTAGCCTTCCAAACAACAATGTGGAAGTATCAAACATAGGTGGGGTCATGAAGTCCATGAGTGTGTGTAAACAATATAAGTGTGCAAATGCAAATCTAGATTAGCAAATCCAAAATCACACTCTTAGGTGGTTAAACCTAATATCAGGAGCGTAGGCTCTGATACCAATTGAAAATACACCTAGAGGGGGGTGAATAGTATGGCTAATCTAATGATCAATTATGCGGAATTAAAAACTTAATGCAACACACTTAGTGTAATCAACGAGTGTAACTGAATTCCCAATGAAGGGCTCTGGACTAACTCCTCTGAATTCCTCTAAATAAGATTTGATGTGCTATGTAAAGCTCTCTTGGTTAAACACAAGTATGGGAACACACAAACAATACAAGCATGTGTATGATATATCAATATGAATCAATGCACAATGTAAGAGAGAGAGTTAGAGAAAGTGGATCAATCGCAAACCCCAAGGTATGTTTCGAGGTTCGAGCACACAGCTCTACGTCCCCGCCTTCACACAGAAGGATTTTCACTAACTCGTCCACACAGGACTTCCCACACAGGGAACTTCCACTAAGGATTGGGGCAAATACAATGGGAGTACACAACTCCTCTCTCAACCAATACAACCTCTCACTAGAGGTAACTCACAAACAAATCACCTCTACACTTAAGGGGGATAGGCACAAGGCCACTCAAACAACAAATTAATCACCTCACACTTGAGGGATTCCAACACAATCTCCACCTCTCACTAGAGGGAGCCAAATACCACTTCCACTATCACCTCACACTTGAGGGGTAATAATGAAAGCACACCTAGAGGGGGGGTGAATAGGTGTACGTGCTAATCTAGGAACTAAATGCGCTAAATGCGGAAGCTAAACACAAATTTTGCAACACACTTAATACAACACACAAGTTTAGCCGAATTCCCCGTGAAGGGCTCTGAACTAACTCCTCTTGATTCCCCTTGAATGGGTTGAGGTGCTATGTGAAGCTCTTGTGGTTAAGTATAAGTGAGGCACACACACAAGCAAGCCAAGCATATAAGAATGAGCAATATGAAATAATGCAAGGCAACACAAGCAAACATGATATGATGATATGAATGATGCTTTGCACAATTAAGAGAGAGAGAGTTAGAGACAAGTGGATCAAACGCAAACACAATGATATGTTCTGAGGTTCGAGCCCCTAGCTCTACGTCCCCGCCTTCACCGAGAAGGATTTCTAATCCACTATATGAGTACCGAACTCCTCTCTCAACCTTACAATGCCACCGAGGCAATACAACCACAATCCACCTCTACCGAAGAGGGATAAGGCCTGTAGCCAATACAATCACAATCACCTCTACCGAAGAGGGATCCAAACACCACTCCGATCAACCTCTCTCAAAGAGGGATACACAAATAAAGGAGGGTTTACAATTAGTGGTTTCTTTCAACCACAAACAATCTCTCTTTTCTCTTTTCCACAAAACAAGGATCCTAATAGAATAGGATAGATGATAGCTCAAGTGTGGAAATCAAGGTGTTTTGAAATCAGAAAACAAAGAAAAATCCTTGGGAAAACACTTGCAATATGATAGAAATGAAGATCTAAAGCAATATCCCAAAAACCTATTTTTCTTTGAATTTTCCAAACCCTTGAAAACAATAAAGATGAAAACTTTTAAGCTTAAAAACTCTTTGAAAACTTCTTTTAAACTCTGGAGAAACTGAAAATTTTCTTGTTAAAAATCTTAGCCAAAATCCCAAAGGAATGGGGTTTATATAGGCCAAAACAGAAACTAGCCGTTAGGCTGATGTGGCAGCCTGACAGGCTTGGCGGTCGACCGCCAACGGTCAAAAATGTGATCGTTGGGCAAACCCGGTCGACCGCCCGGTCGACCCAAACAAACAGAGAGCTCTGCTCTCAGACCGGTCGACCCTGACGGTCGACCGAGCTTGTGTCTGCCAGACGTGCACAAGTCTGTGCACGTCGGTCGACCGCACGGGTCGACCGGCCAATGGTGCGGTCGACCGTCTGGGTCGACCGACCTAGCCTGTCAGCACAAACCTGGGTCAGAAAAACTGGGAAAAAATATTTTGAAAATTCTTTTAATAACTTGTAAAAATCCCAAAAATGTTTTTACCATATTGCATTGATATATAAACATGTGATAAACATTTCTACTCAAATATCAAGCATATGAAACCATTTTATTTCTTAACATTTTTACCAAAAACCAAAACATGTATTTTATCAAACTTAGATTTTTCCAAAACATGAATAGGAAAGTCAAAATAAGTTTCTTTAAAAGTTAAACATGCATGTATAGAATGAAACAACTATACATATATCAATTAAACTTGTTTTGATCAACTATTCATGAAAACCAAAAACCAAACATAAAACGTGTGTGTTTGTGCACTTGAGCATATCAACTATACTAAGCTTTACAAATGGATCTAAACACACTAAACTAAACTAGGATACCTAAATCTTCTTGACGATCTCCATCTTCAAGATGACTTGCTCCCAAACGTGATCCACCGAGTGCAAAGGTAAGATCTTTAAGCTTTGGCACCGGAATCACCATGAAAAGCTTCTCTAACTCCTTGTTGAAGCTAATCACCAACTAATATCTTGCTAAAGGATCTGAAACTTAAAATCACAAGAATATTAGTAAACATAACTACATGAGTTAATCATCATCAAAACTAGGGTGGAAGGCCTTTGGGCCAACAATCTCCCCTTTTTGATGATGACAAAACTCATGGAGTTATATATGCATGGATTAAAGTTAAGCTTCAAAGAAGCTCCCCTTAACTCATGCATAAAAATAAACATAAAGAATATGCAATGAAAGCTCTTAAAAATGAATGCATAGATATGCATAAACAATAAAAAGGTTCTAGATACCAATGAAATGTTCAAAAACAAAACATACTCTAGATACCAATTAAAATTAAACTATATTAAACTTAATATATGCAAAAACATAAGTATGCATATATAAAACTCATAAACTCAAAATCTTTCTCCCCCTTTTTGTCAATCATCAACAAAGGGGTAAACAATCAAAACCATAAATAGAATGTCAGAGAGGGGTAAAAATCTTTCTCCCCTTTTTGTCAATCAAAATAATAAAAACAATGTTCTCCCCTTTTTGTCTAAAACAAAAACAAAGTCAATAAGGGGTATGATCAAACAACTATAAACATGATATGCCTCTAGATACAACATCTTGATACCAATTAAAAAAATTGTACATTTTAAACATATGATATCAATTGAAATTAAACATAATTCTTTAAGGCATAAAGATACCGCTCTGCTCTCTGGCGGTCACCGTTCTGGTCGACCAGCCCATCAGCCTGGCTGCGTGGATGTTCTGTGTACGTCGGTCGACTGCCCGGTCGACCGGCAATCAGCCAATCCAGCTTAATCAGGTCTTAAAAACTTGAGTTTTTATTATCAATTAAATCCTATAAAATCACATAAATTTCAAAATTCAGTTCATGTTATATCTTTGAAATACAAACATGTTTGAGTAAAACCAAATCATGTTACAAATATTTTGAACCATTTTGTGACTTGAAAAATTTGCCTTAAACTAAATTCTATATTTTCCAAAAATAGAATTTTTGAAATGAAAATCCGATTTTTCCAAAACACATATAAAAACTTGATATTTAAACAACTTTGAAGCATACAGTATATGGATAGAATCCAATATACATGAAAGGTATTATATCTATGTTTTTGACATTAAATTCAAAAATAAGTTTTGTCAAAATACAAAACTCCATGCACATGAATAGTGTATCAAAATAAGTTTTTCTAAGTATATGAAGTATAGATATATATAGATCAAATTTAATATACATTAAACCATATAAACTTGTTTTGATTCTATCTATTCATGAAAACCAAGATCGGTTAAACCAAAAACCAAAACTAATAAACATGAAACATGTGTGTATGTTGTGAACTTGAGCATATCACACTATCTAATCTTTACAATAGATCTAAACTAAATCTTAACTAAACAAACGAAGCCTTCTTGTAGAACGCCTTCTTCAAGTTGAATCGATCCAAACGCGATTCACCGAGCTTAACTCCAACTGAGTGCTAGATGTGAATTTGACGCTCGAGCTCTTGAATCACCATGTGAAAGCTCCAAAATACCTTTGTTGAAGCTAATCACCTACTAATATCTTGGTTAAATATCTGAAACTAAATATCACAAGATTATTAGTAAACTATAACTACATGAGTTAATCATCATCAAAACTAGAGTGGAAGGCCTCTGGGCCAACACATAGATTTGTCAAAAAAATGCGGCCAAAACCGCATTTCCACGGCAGAATCTGGGTCGTTGCGCCAACGATTGCTCTGACATTCTGTTACTACCCAAGTGCCCTGCTAGAACTTCTAGAATCTTGAAAATATTCCTGGTTCGTTATAGGTTTTGGCTTGTTTGATTTGGGCTCTTTTAACCTCCTTTAAATCCTTGAATAATTTTAGATTTGGGCCTTCTTCTTCATTAAAGAGTGGACCTAAAATAAAGAAAGGAACCATTAAAAAGCTTATTTTTATTGATAAAATGCATGACAATGTGATACAAAATGATGCAAAATGAAATATTAATCACCAATCCATAAATTGTCACGTTTTCCCTGATTTGTCGTGAAAACTTGCAATCCTAGGGCCTATAACTCAAGCTTTGGTGAGTGGCTCCGACTCCTCGGATCACCTGGTGTTCTCCTATAAATATCTTATTGGAGGTAAAGGCAGAGTGATATCCACAAAGAGATAAAAAAAACTAGGGTTTTAGTTTAGTTTCGATTTTTCTTTTATTTTCTGTTTCTTTGTAATTTAGATTAGAAAGAGATTCAAAAGAAAAATAGATAGTGGATTCAAGGGTGACAATCTATGTAAGTTCTTCTTTTTTCTTATTATTTTTTTATATATTCAAAAATTGCTTTTACTTTGTTTTATATATTTTTTTCATGGTTTAAGTCTATTAACCTTCTAGATTATTTCTTCTCTTTTGATTTCTAAATCCATAAGAATTACGGCATTTGAATAGTCTTGCCATTGCGAGTGCCACTAATAGCTCATAATGATGGATTCTTTCTTTTTCTGTGTTAATTCATGCTTGCATTATGAGTTTTGATGATATAATGTGGACAGAAATCAAGTCTCTTATTATAAGTTATGCGCTGATTGCCTTCAATTCAATGTAAAGTATCGCAAAAGATCTAGGTTAGACAATTGTCTGAAGAGGTAAGTAATCTTGTTGGAACTCTTAGTAAATTTTATTCACAAATTTTCTGTCTTTTTAATTCTCTTTTAAAACTAAAAATATAAACTTTTTCTTTTTATTTCTTCTTCCTACTTCTTCTACCTTAACATAATGTTCTTTTTATCTTTTTCAAAACAAAGAAAAACAACTTAACAGATTTAGTAATTTAAAATATACTGAAAAGCTTGCATCGCATCCCTCCTTGTAGATCATGACCGGCATAGAAATTTGCTACCACAGTTAAATTGCGATAAACAAGATAAATACTTCTACTTTTAGATAACAAATTTCACACTCTCAATGTTTTGCAATTACATTTAATGATAATGATATTTCTAGAGTCATTAATTGTAGAACCACTTATGATATTTGATGCCATCTTGTTGTTACTCATGAGGGAACCTCTCAAGTGAAGAGGGCTAAAATAGATATTTTGTATTCTCAATATGAAAATTTTGTATGAATGAAAATGAATCCATTGATGATATGATTACACTATTTACTAAAATTATAAATGTTTATCTTCTTTAGGTGACGCTACTGATAATGACCAAAAAGTAAGGAAGGTTATTCGAGCACTTCCTCTTTCATAGAAAGTCAAGTCAACTGCCTTGAAGGAACTTAATGATAAGAAGGAAACGGAGTTCATTGATCTCTTTGGCAACTTGTAGACCACATGAGATGAAGAGAAAAGTAAGAAGAAGAAAATTATTGCTTTCAAGGCTACTCCGATCATCTCCAATGATGATGAAGAAGATGAACAAGAAGATGACGATGAACTCTCTCTCCTCATCAAGAATGTGAGGAGCATGTACCACAAGAGAAGGTTCAATAATAGAAGAGGAACATGGCAAGGAAGGGAGGAAGAAGAGGAAATGATATTGGGCCTTTCTACAAGTGTAAGAAACAGAGCCAACATTGTCGATTGCCCAAAAATGAAGAACAAGGCATCTACCTCAAAGAAGCCTTACAAGAAAAAGTCATTGAAGGCAACATAGGATTCAGAGAGTGAATTCGAGGAGGATGTTAACATGGTAAATGTGTGTCTCATGGCAAATGACAACACACCTAAGGTTCAGAAACTACTTTAGATGATTCTGATTTGACCATGGATAAATTAAGAGAAGCTTTTGAATAACTTTCAAATAACTATTATTTTCTTCAAAAGAAATATTTGAAAATAAAAAATAAGCTTTTACAAAATCAATAAGTATGGTTTCAAAGAAAAAGAAAACTTATCTATCTTTCTTCAAAATACTAAAAAGAATTTTAATGTTTATAAAGTTTCTATTGACACTCTAAAAAGACAAACTCTCAGATAGCTCTTCACCGGTCTGAATGATGTCTAATTTGTCGACATTTACAAAAGACAAGTCACAGACAAGCTGACGACCAGTTTTTGTCCATCCCTGATGGACAAAGCAGCGACTTGGATCCTACTGATCTAGTGAAATAAACAGTAAGCCAATGTTGCCTTTGAAGAGACCTAGACAGGCCTATGAGGCTAAGCCAATACAACACTTAGCCTCGCATGAACCCAAGGGATAGCTTCGCTTAAAACTTTACAGCCTTGTTGCAGGGTTAAAATACTAGCTTCGCCTGGAGCTTTCTTAAAATCTTCGTATGAAGCTCTTCATAGCTCCACAGAGAGCAAACTTACGGCTTCCCCTGAAGCTAATTATAGTTTCGCCTGAAACTTTCTTAAATAGCTTCGCATAAAGCTTTTCATAGCTCTACAGAGAGCTAACTTATAGTTTCGCCTGATGCTAATTCTACCTTCGCTTGAAGCTTTCTGGATAGCTTCGCATTAAGCTCTTTATAGCTCTATAGAGAGCTTACTTATAATTTCATCTGAAGCTAATTCTAGCTTTGCCTAAAGCTAATTATAGTTTCGTCTAAAGCTTTCTTGATAGCTTCGCATGAAGCTTTTCATAGCTCTATAGAGAGCTAACTTATAGTTTCGCCTAAAACTAATTCTAACTTCGCCTGAAGTGAATTATAACTTTGCCTGAAGCTTTCTTGATAGTTTCGCAAGAAGCTTTTCATAGCTCCACAGAGAACTAACTTACGGCTTCCTGAAGCTAATTTTAGCTTCGCCTGAAACTTTCTTATAGTTTCTCCTTGAAGCTCTTCATAGCTCCATAAAGAGCTAATTGTTAGCTTCGCCTGAAGCTCTAACGACCGCGCAGAAGGCCAACTCTTATCTTTTGTAGGATCTATAAACAATGGCAATACAAACACTAAAATAAAGATGAATAGCATTTAACAAAATACTTGCAAGAAAAAAAGCACAGAATAAATCTTAGAAAAAATGCAAATGCAAACACGAGAGATTTTATCCTGGTTCGGTTCTCGTGTACTACGTCCAGTGCCCAAGCAATCCGCTTGAGATTTTTCTTATCCTGATTTTGATACACCTCAAAATCAACCTTATACACCACTTAACAAAATACCCTTTGCCAAATCTGTACAACTATTCTCTACACCAAGAAGACACTGTTGGAACTTACTTTTGATGATACATTTGTGAGGCCATATCATATGGAGCTCTATCTCAAGCCTATTCAAGAGTTCTACATGATCAAGACTTCCCAAAGAGAGCTGATAATGATGTGTATTGTAATTATTGATAGCATGTTAAAAGCCTTGAAACTCACACACACATCATAGCCTATTAGTTGACTTATAGCCTTTTGTAGTCGACTTGTACATGGTTTAGTCGACTTGTAAATTTTCCTAGTCGACTAGCTTTTTGTCCTGAAAGATCCAACTCTCTGTTTGTCAGTATTATTCGACTTAACAGTATATATAATCGACTAATAACCTGATGTAGTCGACTAATCCCTTAGTCTAGTCGACTAGTTTTAGTTTTCAGAAACTTGTCTTTTGATTTCAACTTGACCTAGTCGACTTGGTCCCAATACTAGTCGACTAACCAAGAGAAAATTGCCTACCCTAGTCGACTAACCCATATGTCAAGTCGACTAATGGCAGTTTCTGACTGTTGGATAGTTTCTATTTTCTGATTTTTTCTTCAATATTTTCCAACGTTTAAACATTCAAAATGGTCCTAATAACTACCCTAACTAACCATAGAGTTCAGCTATAAATAGAGTTGTTATCTTAGGTTTAAAACACCAATTCAAACATATAGTTTTCTGACCAAAAATCTTGCCAAAATTCTGGTTCTCTGAAAACTGTTTTTTCACTTTCTGTTTCTTCACCAAATTCCTATTCTATTGTGAAGATCTCTGAAAGTCCACCTATAATAGCCCTTGTTCACGATCACATACTGAATCAAGGCTTATAGGAAAGTTTGTAATCACTCAAAGGAAGCATTGTATAGGAGCATCTTCTTGGTGTAGAAGAGAAGTTGTACAAGGTGTTGTGGTCTTCTTAGTTGTAAGAAGAGTTGTATACGTTTGGCAAAGGGGATTTGTCAAGTGGGATACAAGGTGTTGATTTTGGATGTACAAAGTCAAAGGATAAAGAAAATTCTCAAGCGGGTGGCTTGGAGACTGGATGTAGGTCACGAGGACCGAACCAGGATAAATCACTCGTGTTTGCGTTTGCTTAACTTTTCTGTGATTTATTTTCCTTATTGCAAGTACGTTTATTTCTTTAACACTAATATCCTTGTGTAAGTGTTGACATTGTATTTTAGATCCACACTTGGCATCATCTCGGGACCAACAATTGGTATCAGAGCAGGAACTACATTGTTTCAGAGCAGGTTCAACATTTGGTATCAGAGCAGGCACTACAATTAGTATCAGAGCCCTACATACCTAGTCAACAATCTACAAAGATGGCAACGGAGTTCCCTTCGTCACAATTCAAAGAAAGACATTCTACACAACGTCCACCGCTATTTGAGGGATCCAATTACAACTGTTGGAAGTGTAGAATGAAGATCTACTTGCAATCGCTCAACTACGAACTTTGAAACATTGTAGAAGCACCGTACACCAAACCGACAACCAACTATAACGCTTGGAGTGATGATCAAAAGAAGAATGCGAACCTTGATGCCAAAGCGATGAATGCATTATTTTGTGCCTTAATCAAAGAAGAATTCAACCGCGTGTCAACAGTCACTTCTGCAAATTAAATAGGCACACTCTTCAGGTAACACATGAAGGCACAAATAAGGTTAAGGAATCTAAAATTTCTGTTCTTGTCCACAGGTTTGAACTATTCAAAATGAAGGAGAATGAAACTATCTCAGAAATGGTTACAAGATTCACTGACATAACCAATTCCTTAGCATCCCTTGGAAAGGAATACACCCAAGTAGAAAAAGTTCGCAAGACCTTCGTGCACTCACATCAGATTGGGAGAAGAAGACAACTGCAATCGAAGAAGCAAATGATCTCTCAATGATGTCATTAGAAAACCTAATGGTAATCTAATGGCATATGAAGTGCAACTCGAAGACAGAAAGAAGGATGAACAACAATCTCTCTCAAAGAAGAAAGAACTTGCCTTCCATGCATCCTCAGACACAGATAATTCAGATGACGATGAAGAGGAGATAGCAATGTTTTCAAGAAAATTCAGAAGATTCTTGAAGCAAGGTAAGTTTAAATGTTTTAATTGCAATAAAACAGGTCATATGACGAAGGGTTGTCCATTGCTCAAAAACAAAGGTAAATTCAACAAAAAGTTCAAAAAAAAAAAGATTACCAAGCATCATGGGAGAACAGTGATTCCTCTTCCTCTGACGAAAAAGAAGCCACTGAACATGCCAACATCTGTTACATGGCACTAGAAGAAGATGAGGTACAATATACTGAACTTTTAGATGCATTTCATGAATTATTCAATGATCTAAAGAATGAAAAAATGAAGAATAAAGTTTTATTAAAGGAAAATGAAAAACTTTTCAAAGAAAATTCATGTTATGTCTCTTAAGTTTCTTTTATAAGTTCTCAAAAAGATGATTTTGAAAAAGTGATATCATCATTGAAAAAGGATAATGAGAATTTTATAAAAGAAAATATTTTGCTTAAAAAGGAAACTATATCTTTAAATGAAAGAATTTCTGTGTTAGATAAAGACATGTCAGTTTTCAAAATGAAATATGAAGAGATTTTGAAAAATGTGACTAAGTTTAATCAAGGAAAAGAAAAGTTAAATGATTTATTATCATATCAAAAGATGTCACATAATCATTATGGTATTGGATTTTTTGAAAAATCTTTATATGTTAGTAATTCATATAATTCTTTTGTGAAAAGAAAGTCTGATATTATTTCAAAAAGAATTAAGAACAAGTTCATATGGATTCCTAAAAATTTAAGCATTGTTAATAAAAATACTTATATTGCATCATACTTACATGATATATGTAATTAATGCAATTATGTGTATATTAACAGGAAACCAAATTCAAATTGGGTTTGGTCTCCTAAAGGTTAATGCTTTACTCTTATGATTGGTACCATCTAATGTTTATCTTTCCGGTACCATATAAGAAGGTTGATATGAACAATATCATATATATACATGTTATGATATATTTGTTGCAGGGGGAGAACATAAGTGTTTTTATATCTGTTATAACTCATTTTCTATAGGGGGAGAATATATAACTTATTTTTGCAGGGGGAGCATTTGTGCACACAAAGTGTCATCATCAAAAAGGGGGAGAATGTTGGAACTTACTTTTGATGATACATTTGTGAGGCCATATCATATGGAGCTCTATCTCAAGCCTATTCAAGAGTTCTACATGATCAAAACTTTCCAAAGAGAGTTGATAATGATGTATATTGTAATTGTTGATAGCGTGTTTAAAAGTCTTGAAACTCACACACACATCATAGCCTATTAGTCGACTTATAGCCTTTTGTAGTCGACTTATACATGGTATAGTCGACTTGTAAATTTTCCTAGTCGACTAGCTTTTTGTCCTGAAAGATCCCAACTCTTTGTTTGTCAGTGTTAGTCGACTTAACAGTATATATAGTCGACTAATAACCTGATGTAGTCGACTAATCCCTTCGTCTAGTCGACTAGTTTCAGTTTTCAGAAACTTATCTTTTGATTTCAACTTGACCTAGTCGACTTGGCCCCAATACTAGTCGACTAACCCAGAGAAATTTGCCCACCCTAGTCGACTAACTCATATGTCAAGTCGACTAATGGCAGTTTTTGACTGTTAGACAGTTTCTGTTTTCTGATTTTTCCTTCAACGTTTTTCAACGTTTAAACATTCAAAATGATCCTAGTAACTACCCTAACTAACCATAGAGTTCAGCTATAAATAGGGTGTTATCTTAGGTTTAAAACACCCATTCAAATATATAGTTTTCTGACTAAAAATCTTACCAAAATTCTGGTTCTCTGAAAACTATTTTTCCACTTTCTATTTCTTCACCAAATTCCTATTCTATTATGAAGATCTCTGAAAGTCCACCTATAATAGCCCTTGTTCACGATCACATACTGAATTAAGACTTATAGAAAAGTTTGTAATCACTCAAAGGAAGCATTGTACAAGAGCATCTTCTTGGTGTAGAAGAGAAGTTGTACAAGGTGTTGTAGTCTTCTTGGCTGTAAGAAGAGTTGTATACATTTGGCAAAGGGGATTTGTCAAGTGGGATACAAGGTGTTGATTTTGGATGTACAAAGTCAAAGGATAAAGAAAAATCTCAAGCAGGTGGCTTTGGGACTGGATGTAGGTCACGAGGACCGAATCAGGATAAATCACTGTGTTTGCGTTTGCTTAACTTTTCTGTGATTTATTTTCCTTATTGCAAGTACGTTTATTTCTTTAACGCTAATATCCTTGTGTGAGTGTTTACATTGTATTTTAGATCCACACTTGGCATCATCTCGGGGCCAACAAACACTTTCTTGTACAACTCTTCTCTACATCAAGAAGACACTCTTGTACAACTTTTTTCTTTGAATGATTACAATGTATCCTGTAAGTCTTGAAACTTGTAAGTGATTGTGAACAAGGTATCTTATAGGAGGACTCTCAGAATTCTTCACAAAAGAATAGAAATTATGAGAAGAAATGAAGTGAAAACTAGTTTTCTGAAAAACAGAATTTTTAACAAAGTTTTGGACAGAAAACTAATGATTTTTAATTGATGTTTTCATCCTAGGACAATATCCCTATTTATAGGTGAAATCAATGGTCAGTTAGGGAAATTATCAACTCAAATTTAAAAATTAGAATGTTGGAGAAAACACCAGAAAAATCAATTACTAAATAACAGTTAGAAACTGTAGTTAGTCGACTAGGATATGAGAGTAGTTGACTAGTATAAGAAATTTTGCCTGGGTTAGTCGACTAGCCTAAGAATCAAGTCAAGTATAGAAGGCTAACACATATTGATAAGTCTCTGAAAACTAATATTAGTCGACCAGCAGAGAAAGTAGGTCGACTAATGTTGGTTACAGTCAACAAACAGAGAACGAATATTTTTCTGTGGAGACACTTAGTCGACTATATAACAAAGCAAGTCGACTATAGGATATGTTAGTCGACTAGACAAGGGTATAAGTCAGCTATCTTACTATTTTGTGTGTGTGATCAAGGCTTTTAACAATATATTAAAAATACAAAAAAATAGTAAATATCCTTGAATAATCTTGAGCAATTAGAACTCAACACTAGCTTTTGAAATTGAGCTCCAATAAATCTGCATCATATTTGTTATCATCAAAATCTAAGTTCCAACATTCTCTCCTTTTATGATGATGACAAGTTGTGTGCATAAAAACCCCCCTACAGAGATAAACTTTCCCCTGCAGAGAACATGTTATAACAAATATAGATAACAAGTGTTCTCCCCTGTAAAAAATATATCATGGCATTGATCGGGGGAAAACGCGTACAAAAAGTGTATATTTGGAATCAAGATTTAAAGTGTGTGTGCTTGGCTTCCTCGATACTTCCGTTATAGCATAGAGGCTAAAACGAATCGAATTCACAAGGACGGGAGGCGATAGAAGCTTTACCTGTTGATTCACGTGTGTGTTAAAAGTTCTTCAATGTTTGAAAGAATGAAAAGAAAAGAAAGCAAAGAATGAAAAGAGAAGTACGGTGAAACATAAAGAAGTGGGAAACATAGAAGAAAAGATATTTGTGATTTTTGATAATATTTCTAAAACAAAGTGAAAAAGAAGAAAACTCATAGCTACTAACTACTAATGACTCCATCAACATGCTAACCTCTTAGTGATGTTGCCTCACGTGTATCCTTGGCAATCTCTAGTTCAAAAGCGTTACAAAGTATGGCTCATATGGTAACTTTCGCATCCAAATTCAACCAACAAGTGCAAACTACACTTAAATCATCAAAACTCAATAAGAGTAAGCATGAAATAAAGTAATGTTAGCTTGTTAGAGATTTAGATATTAGAGTGTTAGATCCATCATCATGAGCCATCAATAGCTCTTACAAGAGCAAGTTTAAGTAGAGGCAATTAGATTCATGTGGATTATCAAATAAGAAATTAGACTAGTTAGTGGTTAGTAGTTAGTTGCCATGGGAGAAATTAGCTACACATGTAAAAGGGATTAGAGAGAAGAAAATAAAGATAAGTTAAGATAGCACCTTTCATAGATTGTTACTTTCTATTACAAGCATTCTTACTTTCTCACCATGTATCACTCTCTCTCCTATTACAAGATCTAAAAAAAATGGAAAATACAAAGGAAGAAGAAGAACTAACCTAAACTAAACTACCCTAAACTACAACATGGAAGAAACTATACTAAACTCTGCATATCTTACTGAAGGAGACTCCAGAGGTATTTATAGGCATCAGGGGAAGGGGGCCAGGTTGGCAACAGCTGGCCAGAAGCACGGGTACAGCCGCGCCCGTACGGCCACAGAAACGTGGCAAAAGCCGCGTTTTCACGGCTCTTCTAGAGTCACGCGCTTGGCGTCTCGTGCCGCGCGCTGTCCCATCTGTCCCCTATCAGATGGAAGTCCGGTTTCTGGTTTTAGGCTCCTGATTTTGATGAATCAGCTCTCAAAAGTCAATGGCTATTCATGTAGGCTTTTAATCACCAATTAAATGGTGATTTAGGGTTTTCTTCTTCATTTTATGTCATGGACCTAGAAGCATGCAAGAGAGGTATTATTAGCAGAATTTAGTATTAAATAAATGTGAAGATTGTTTTCCATTATATTTGCAAAGGGGGAAAACTTACAAAAAAAGGTTTGAGGAGCTAAATTACAAGTATTCTTAAAAAGATTACAAGTAGATCTCCTCAGAGATTCTGGAGAAGTGTGCCGATAGGAGTCTGGTCAGCGCGCGACCACTTTGTCCCTTTGACGATGCGAGCGATGAGATTCCCTTCTCGCCTGGTTCGGGGAATCAGAGAACAGAAGGTTGGTAGAACCCTCTTGCTGCTTCTCAAAATCGCCTTCAATTAGGAATTCCTTCTCGCCTGGTTCCGGAGATTCCTTGAGAAGAAGGACGATGTTAGGGTATCAACACCCTGGATAGAGAAAGCAATTCTCTAAAAGGTCTCTGAATTCGAGAGCGCACGGTGCGTCGTGAAGAAGCCTCTGCTTGTGGAGTCCTCTTTTTTTCCGATCGATCGATCGATTGCTCTCCGTATGCGTCTGCGCGTGCCTCTCCTTGTACCCCTGGCGGGCTATTTATAGGGAGAGTAAGGGTATAATCGTCCCTTGAAAATATAAAAACAGATTGAATCGAATCTGTTTAAAATCTGGAACGTAGCCTTGCTGCGAGGCTAAGATCAGCTTCTGCAAAGCTAGAATTGGCAGGTCGGTTGACCTTCTTGATCCTTTCCATATCGTTGGAGGATTTCCCCTGATCTTCTTACTCGTTTTAGAGGAGTCAAGAGATTGTGGCAATCAACTGCCAAATTTGATCTCTGATTTGATCTTAATTGGATTCAATCTGATTGAATCGTATCTCATCTGGAGATTTGATTGGTCAAAGGTTGACCATAGCAGACAAATAGCGGAGCTGCCCGCATTGAGCTCGTAGCGGAGCTAGAGGCAGCTTCTGGCGAAATCCGAAAGAAACCCTTTGGCGATGCTGGAAGTCCTCTGTGGTGAAGTTTGCGAGTTAGCTTCTTGGCGAGGCTTTGGATGGCTTCAAGGCGAAGTTGGGTGATATTAGCCTCTCAAGCGAGGCTATCTCTTTGGGCTCATGTAATGCTAAGTGCTAGCATCTTAGACCTGCTGAGGTCTGTTTAGAAATAATCCGGGTTCACTGTCTGCTTGCTGGATCAGTGGAGTCCAAGTTGCTTCCTTGTCCCTCGGAGATGGGTGAAAATTGGTCTTCAGCTTGTCTGTCACTTGTCTTTTGTAAATGTCAACAAGTTTAGACATTGTTCGGACCAATAAGAATCTCGTCTTTTTTAAGTGCCAACAAAGATGTGGTATAAAATATGCAGTTTTAAAGACTAATCAGGCATACAGATATGATATATTATATCATGTATTATATGTTTGACAAAAATTTCTATCATCAAGAGATCACTTTTTTTATAATGTACCTAAAAGATAATTTGTATGGTACCAATCATAATAGGGTCAAAAAATAATTAACCTTTAGGAATCCAAATCCAATTTGAATTTGGTTTTTATTTGTTAGTATAAATATAATCACAAGAATTACATATATGATGTATATATGATGTAATATAAGAATTTTTATCCACAATACTTAAATTTTTAGGAATCCATATATATTTGTATTTAATTCTTTTTGAAATAATATCAATATTTCTTTTCATAAAAGAATTATATGGATCATGATTCTTTTCATAAACATGTGTAGATTTTTCAACATTATTTTTTGAACAACTAAGACCAACGTATATAGATTTTCAAACGTATCTTTTGAAAATCTAAGACCAAAATGATTATTTGACATCTTTTGATAAGACAATAAATCATTTAAATTTTCTTTTCCCTTATAAAATTTTGTCACATTTTTCAAAAAAAATTCATATTTAACTTTGAAACTTGATATTTCTTTATCTAAAATAAAACTTCTGGAATTTAAAGAAACAGTTTCTCTTTTAAGCAAAGCATTCTCTTTTAAGAAATTCTCATTATCTTTTTTAAAGATGAAATAACTTTTCAAAGTCAACTTTTTGAGGATTTAAAAAAGACATTTGAGAAATATAAATTGAATTTTTATTGTTAAGTCTTTTATTTTTCTTTATTAAAACTTTATTTTTAATCTCTTCATTCTTAAGATCATCTTATAATTCATGAAATACATCTAAAAATTCAGCATATTCTTGTACCTCATCTTCTTGAGTCATAAAACAAACATTGGCAGTTTCAGTAGCTTCTTCTTCGTGTGAGGAAGATGAATCACTATTCTCCCAAGTTGCATGTAATTTTTCTTTTTTGTTGAACTTTTTGAACTTGGAGTTTTCTTTGTATTTTAGCAATGGACAATTCTTCTTTATATGACCTGTTTTATTACAATTAAAATAAGTAGGATTAAACTTACTTTGTTTCAAGAACTTTCTGAATTTTCTTGAGAGCATTGCCATCTCCTCTTCATTATCATCTGAATTGTCCATATTTGAGGATGTATGGAAGGCAAATACTTTCTTCTTAGATTGAGGTTGTTGTTCATCATTCTTTCTATATTCAAGTTGAACTTCATATGCCATTAAATTACCAATAAGGTTTTCTAGCGACATTATTAAAAGATCATTTGTTTCTTCTATCGCAGTGTTTTCTTCTCCCAATCTGATGTGAGTGCGCGAAAAATCTTTCTAACTTTTCAATTTGAGCGTATTCTTTTCCAAGGGCTACTAAGGAATTTGTAATATCTATAAACCTTGTAATCATTTCTGAAAAGGTTTCATTCTCCTTCATTTTGAAGAGTTCAAACCTATAAACAAGAATAGAGATTTTAGATTCTTTAACTTTGTTGGTACCTTCATGTGTTATCTATAAAATCTGCCATATTTGATTTGTAGATTTGGTCATTGACACTCGATTGAATTCTTCTTTGTTCAAGGTACAGAAAAGCGCATTCATTACTTTGGCATCAAGATTTGCAGACTTTTTTGTTCTTCACTCCACGCATTATAATTGGTGGTCGGCTTGGTATATGGTGCTTCTACTATGTTTCATAGTTCATAGTTGAGTGATTGCAAATAGATCTTCATTCTACACTTCCGGTAGTTATAATTTGATCCATCAAATAATGGTGGACGTTGTGTAGAATGTCGTTCCTTGAATTGAGATGAAGGAAACTCCATTGCCATCCTTGAACACTGTATTCAGGGTATTGACAGGGCTCTGATACTAAATGTAGGATCTATAAACAATGAAATCACAAGCACTAAACCAAAGATGAATAACGTTTAACAAAAATATTTGCAAGAAAAGGAAAATGCACAAAATAAATCTCAGAAAAAATACAAATGCAAACATGAGAGATTTTATCCTGGTTCAGTTCTCGTGACCTACATCCAGTCCTCAAGCAACTCGCTTGAGATTTTTCTTATCCTAATTTTGATACACCCAAAATCAACTTCTTATACACCACTTGACAAAATATCCTTTACCAAATCTACACAACTCTTCTCTACACCAAGAAGACACTTTCTTGTACAACTATTCTCTACACCAAGAAGACACTCTTGTACAACTCTTCTCTTTGAATGATAACAATGTATTCTATAAGCCTTGAAAATTGTAAGTGATTGTGAACAAGGTATCTTATAGGAAGACTCTTAGAATTCTTCACAAAAGAATAGAAATTGTGTGAAGAAATGAAAGTAGAAAATAGTTTTTTTTGTAAACAGAATTTTCAACAGAGTTTTGAATAGGAACCTAATGATTTTTAATTGGTGTTTTCATTCTACAACAACATTCCTATTTATAGATGAAATCAATGGTCAGTTAGGGAAGTTATCAACTCAAATTTGAAAATCAGAATGTTAGAGAAAATACTAAAAAAAATTAATAACTGAATAACAGTCAGAAACTGTAGTTAGTGGACTAGGATATGAGAGTAGTCGACTAGTATAAGAAATTTTGCTTAGGTTAGTCGACTAGCCTAAGAATCAAGTCGACTATAGAAGGCTAACACAGATTGATAAGTCTCTGAAAACTAATATTAGTCGACTAGCAGAGAAGGTAAGTCGACTTATGTTGGTTACAGTCAACAAATAGAGAACGGATATTATTTTGTGGAGGCACTTAGTCGACTATATAACAAAGAAAATTGACTATAAAATATGTTAGTCGACTAGACAAGGCTATAAGTCGATTATCTAACTATTTTGTGTGTGATCAAGGATTTTAACAATCTATTAAAAATACACAAAAATAGTAAATATCCTTAAATAATCTTAAGCAATTAGAACTCAGCACTAGCTTTGAGATTGAGCTCCAATGAATCTGCATCACAATTGTTATCATCAAAATCTAAGTTCCAACATCTTCACCTGAACCTTAGCACAGCTCTGCTGAGAGCTTGCTTCTACCCTCACCTGAAGCTTGGTACAACTCCGCTGAAGAGCAAAAATGCTTAGCTTTGTCTCAACTGGCTAGTCCCACATGAGGAGCCTCGTCTCGCCTCCACTAGCTAGTCTCGTATGAGAAGCCTCGCCTCGCCTCCACTGGCTGGCTTCGCCTGAGAAGGCTAGCCTCGCCTTAACTGGCTAGCCTTGTATGAGGAGATTAGCCTCGCCTCCAATGTGCACGGAGACTAGTCTCGCCTCTAATTGCTAGCCTCGCTTGAGGAGAATAACTGCCCCACTAAGTTAGTGAGGGGAGTTAATGGGTAGTTACATCCATGATTCCTCATTAAGAGGAGATAATCAAGAGGATCATAACTCCCTATTGAGCCTATAAATAGCCCACTAGTAGACTAGGCTCAGGGGTTTGAAGGGATTTAAGTTCAAGTGGGCTTTTTGAAGAGCATAAAGTTTCTTTGGTGGCTTCAAAGTTTAAGCTAATAAGAGATGTGCTCTCTCGCTTTTAAGAATTCAGAAAATTACTTCTCTAATCCTACAAGGATAAACTCAGGGTACTAATACCCTAAGATCTTTCTCTCTCAAGAAATCTTCAGAATAGGCGAGAAGAAATTCATTCGAAGATCGATCGCTTGTATCATCAACGGGACAAAGTGGTCACGGCTGATCAGACTCCCACTGGCACACTTTCCCAGAATCTCAAAAGAGATACTTGTAAATTTTCTTTTAATTACTTGTAATTTTCTCTTCGAAATTTTGTAAGTTTTCCCTTTATTGGATTTCCAATGGAAAATAAGATGGCGACTCCGTTGGGGATTGCAGTCCACTGTAATATCCCCTATCTAATAATGTTGTATTTTTATTTCTCTAAGTATTTATTATGTTTTACTGGTTATTTTATTTTTTTACTTGGTATATACTTATTATTATTATTGTGTTAATATTATTATTGTTATTATTGATATTAATATTGTTTTTATTACTACTAATTATGCTAATCATATTATTAATATTATTATTATTTCTCTTGATCCTGAACCCCATTCACCTAACTCTTTACCCATTACCATTACCCATATCCAAACCCGTTCCATAACCCATATACCCACAACCCAAAACATGTTCTCTACCCACAATCTTACCTATATAATCTCTCTTCTTTATCCTAAACTAAACCCTAATCCTAAAGCTAATCTTCCCTTCAACCCACTACCGTCTCCACCTATCCTTCCATGGCATCAACACCCTAGCCTATGGCACCGCCTCCACCTACCCTCCCATAGCATCAACACCTATAGCCTATGGCTGGCTGCTGAGCCCCCTCAGCACTCTTTCAGTGCCCTCGAAAATCTTCTTTCATCTCCAAATCTCTGCAACTCATGGGGATTAGCTGGATTATCTAGGGTGTTTTCTGATCTAATCTCTATCAAATTTCAGCACCAGAGGCAGTTGGGACTATCTATCTACATTACATATTATCAAAGATCAAAAGAGTGATGGGCCTCACAAATTTGAGGTCCTTAAGTTCTTGCAGTCACGCGGGGCTACAAGTGATCCTTTGGGGAGCCTTAGTTCTGTTGCAACATCAGAGTGCAAGCTATTTGATTATCTTTCAGGGTCCTACTTGCAACCAACCAAGGAAAGATGTTGATGAGTTTTGAGGAGATGTGAGATTTTTGATCTGGCAAAAGCTGAAAAGTTAAATATCATCAACTTGAGGCCAAAGTTGTGCTTCTCAACCCAAAGGAAAATCCAAGCAATCTTGGCTGCGAGATCTGCCATGGCCAAGCCCTCCAAGTAACACCCCAAGCTCCTACACCATCTCAACCATCCCGGGCACCACTTCCCTCCATAGAGGTCGTGCCCCTCTCCTTCCTCTCCATTGAGCACCGACAGCACTCCAGCGAGCTTCCCCTCATTTTCGCAGCCTCTGATAAGCCACTAGCAATATTCACGAGATCCGCGAGCTCCGGACCACTCAGCGGTAACTTCCAAAACTCTGCAAGCAACCAGCCTACTCCTCTCCTCCGCCGACAAGCCACTATCATCCTCTACCGGCCGCTGTCGACGGTCGTGCCTTCCCCTTTGCCGTGAGTTTCATCTCCCCTTTCTCCTTCCAAATATATTTGTATGTGTGTAGTTAAATGTAGGTGTTTACAAATTTATATGCATGAGTTTAATGTATGTGGGTGCATTGGTATTTAATTAAGTGTTGTATGTGGGAATTTGTAGCATATGTGTAGTGTTTACTTTGTGTATGCATGAGTGTGTGTATAGTTGCATGCGTGTGTGAGTTTTATTAAGTGCATAGGTGTTTGCATGTGTTTATGTAATTATATTATATAGTTAGTGTAGGGCTGTGGGTGTGTTTATATAGGTGATTGTTTATAATTATGTGTTTACATGTGTGTGTATTTTGCATGGTTGTTATAATTAAGTATGTGTATATGGGTATATTTGATGTGCGCATGACTATGTTTTATTAATGTGCATGAAAAAAGTATATATAGGTATGTATGAATGTATGGATAGACATGTATATATGTATATGTGGGTATACTCGTGTCTGTGTGTGTGAGAGTGTACTCATGTGTGTATGCACGTGTGGCGTGCATGTATAAATACATGTATGAGTGTGTTATGTATGTGTGTTAATTTTCCTCCCTCTCTGTGTGTTCGGATTTATGCTCGCGATTCAAAAATCGGCCCATGGGATGATCTGAAGATTCGTACCAGTTCGTGCAGTGAAGACCAGGGAGATTTGGTTCCAAAATCACTTCATTTCATGTGAGTATTTGTTCTTATATCATTTCTCTATTATCATTACCAGTAAATATTTATGTACCTATACATATCATTTCATATTATCATCTAATATATTTTACTAGTATGATTACCCGTATCATTTCATGAGTATAGCGAGTATTTACTTTCACATTATTGTTGATTATCTTTATCTCCTGCTTAATTATTATCAATATTCTGATAGTATTTATGCTTGTTAAATTACTGTTCATGACATGTTCATTTCGATGATACCTATATTTGAGTAGTTGTGTTTAGGACAAATCGAACTAGTGGAATAATTAACCTTGAAAATGTATATGAAAATACACCTAGAGGAGGGGTGAATAGGTACAGTAGCTAATCTAATGACAAATAATGCGGAATTAAAAAACTAATTGCAACACATAATGTGTAACCTAAGAGTGTAGCCAAATTCCCGGTGAAGGGCTCTGGATTATCTCCTCTTGATTCCTCTAAATAAGAGTTGAGGTGCAATGTGAAGCTCTCTTGGTTCAACACAAGTATGAGCTCACAAACAATATCTAACATGTAAGTGATATGAATAATATAAAGCAATATAAGATATAAGAGAGATAGAGTTTAGAAATAGTGGATCAAATGCAAACGCTGAGATATGTTTCGAGGTTCGAGCCACTGTTTTACGTCCCCGCCTTCATACAGAAGGATTCCATTATGTCCACACAGGACCTCCCGTACAGGAAACCTCCACCGAGGAATTTGCAATTATAAAGTTGAAGTATACAATTCCTCTCTCAATACAATCATCTCTACACAAGAGGCAAGGCACAAAGCTAAAACAATGATCACCTCTACACAAGAGGGATGGGCGCAAAACCAAACAACAACCACCTCTACACAAAGAGGGAAAAGGGCTCAAGGCCAAACTCTGTCACAATCACCTCTACACAAGAGGGATAATCACAAACCTAAAACAATACCACTTCTATACTAGAGGGATAGGCACAAAGCCAAAGCAAATAGAAAGTTACAATCTTGGTATCACAATAGATCATAAATAACTTTTCCCACAAAAACAAGATCATATAGATAGGATAGAGATGATACCTCAAGTGTAAGAAAATAAGGTATTTGGAAAACAAATCACAAAGAAAAATATTTAGGAAAAATACTAGAAGAAGATAGAAACAAAGATCAAAACCAATTTTTCAAAGATTCTATTTTTCTTGATTTTTTCCAACCCTTGAAAATAAAATAAAGACAAATCTTTTTGGCACTAAAATTCTTTAAAAACTCATAGCTAAAACACTTGTTTAGATGGGAAATTTGCTCTTAAAATCCTTATTAAAAGCAGCCCAAGAGGACCCCTTTATATATGCCCCAAATAAAAGAGTCATCGGCAGCCTGCAAGGTCAATTTTGACCTCCGGTTGACCGACCAGTCGATCGGCGCAGCGGTCATATTTCTAACCATTGTGCCTCCGGTTGACCGCCCGATCGACCGGGCCAAGCCTGTCGGTCGACCGCCCGGTCGACCGTCGCTACCCGAGACCTGGGTAGTTTCAGCCGGTCGACCGCGCGGTCGACCGGTCTACTTGGCTGGCCTTTTATGCACATCTCGTGCATATCAGTCGACTAATCTGGTCGACCGACCACTGGTCCTGTCAAACGTCCGGTCAACCGCCAGCTGATCTAGCTGATAAATTTGGGACTTAAAACTTATGTATTTAACTCCAATAAAATCCCATAAAATCCTATAAATTGCACAAAAATAAGTTCTTATAAGATATTTGAATAACAAATATGTGTAACAAAAAAATCAACACATATTGCAAACTATTTGAACTATTTTGTGATATAAAATATTTAGCCTTAATCAAAAATCGTGTTTTTCTGAAAATCAAACTTTGAAATGGAAATCCGATTTTTTCAAACTTGTATAGATACAAAAACAAGATATCTATAACACGTTTGAAGCATATTGTATATGGATAGAATTCAATACACATGTACATGATATATCTATGTTTTTGACATGAAATCCAAAAATAAGTTTTATTAATTACATAACTCCAAACACATGAATAGGATCATGAAATAAGTTTTTATAAATATATGAAGCATATATGTATACAGATGAAATCTAATATACATTAAATTATGTAAACTTGTTTTGATTCTATCTATTCATGAAAATCATATATATGTGAACTTGAAATTCAAAACCGGTTAGCCGCTAACCAAACATATTGAACTTTTGTGTGCGTGTGTGTGAACTTGAGCATATCAACACTATCTATCTTTACACAAGATCTAAACACAAATAAACTAAATACAAACCGAAGTTTTCTTTTAGAACTTCTTCTCCAAACCGACTCGATCCAAACATGATCCTACGAGCTTGACTCCATATGAGTGCTAGATGCGATCTTGACACGTGAGCTCTAGAATCTACATGAGATAGCTCCAAAGCTCCTTTGTTGAAGCTAAACACCTACTAATATCTTGATCAGTACTGAAACCATATAAACACAAGATCATTAGTAAACTAGCCTTCATAACTTAGTCATCATCAAAACTAAGGTGAAAGGTCTCTGGACTAACAATCTCCCCTTTTGATGATGATAAAACTTATGAGGTTATACACACACACACACTTATATATATATATATATATATATATATATATATATATATATATATATATATATATATATATTATATATATATATATATATATATATATATATATATATATATATATATATATATATATATATGCATCCATTAAGGATAGGCTTCCTAGAAGCTCCCCCTTAATATATGCATAATCAATAAACATATAAAGATATGCAATGAAGCTTAAGATACCAATAAAACAAGATATATGCATAACACATAGTAAAACATATATATATATATATATATAATATATATATATATATATATATATATATATATATATATATATATATATATATATAAACATGAATTCTTCTCCCCCTTTTTGTCATTCATTAACAAAGGGGTGAAGACGAACAAACAATAAACATATTTTTTTAAAAAATTTTAATACCAATAAACACAATCAATTGAAAGAACCAATTGAAAGAAACAAATTTTTAATGAATTGATACCAATAAAAGGACCTGATATCAATTGAAAGTAAAACACCAAATTTTAGGTAACACTATATTCATTTTGCAATAAGGATACCAATTTAAAAATAATACCAATTTAAAATTATTGATACCAATATTAAAAATGTAAGCAAAATATTTTTCATCATAAAGAGTGGGAGTAAGATACTAATTGAAAAGTAAAACCAATTGAAAAATAAAATAAGAATCTCCCCCTTTATGTAATACTAATAAAAACCATACATAAGTTTGTATATGATACCAATTGAAAAATAATTTACATTAAGAACTAAATCAATCTTAGCAAGAAAAAATTTATGTTAAAGATGTATAGCTAAAATAAGCACAATCAAATCATATATATGTATGTATGAAATGGATATACCAATTGAAATTGATACTAATTATGAAATATCATGAAGATTATGTGTATAACTTATACTTTCTACCATATTCATGTTGAAATTCAAAACCGGTTAGCCCGCTAACCAAACATATTGAACTTTGTGTGCGTGTGTGTGAACTTGAGCATATCAACACTATCTATCTTTACACAAGATCTAAACACAAATAAACTAAATACAAACCGAAGTTTTCTTTTAGAACTTCTTCTCCAAACCGACTCGATCCAAACATGATCCTACGAGCTTGACTCCATATGAGTGCTAGATGCGATCTGACACGTGAGCTCTAGAATCTACATGAGATAGCTCCAAAGCTCCTTTGTTGAAGCTAAACACCTACTAATATCTTGATCAATACTGAAACCATATAAACACAAGATCATTAGTAAACTAGCCTTCATAACTTAGTCATCATCAAAACTAAGGTGAAAGGTCTCTGGACTAACAATCTCCCCCTTTTGATGATGATAAAACTTATGAGGTTATACACACACACACACTTATATATATATATATATATATATATATATATATATATATATATATATATATATATATATATATATATATATATTTTCATCCATTAAGGATAGGCTTCCTAGAAGCTCCCCCTTAATATATGCATAATCAATAAACATATAAAGATATGCAATGAAGCTTAAGATACCAATAAAACAAGATATATGCATAACACATAGTAAAACATATATATATATATATATATATATATATATATATATATATATATATATATATATATATATATATATATATATATATATAAACATGAATTCTTCTCCCCCTTTTTGTCATTCATTAACAAAGGGGTGAAGACGAACAAACAATAAACATATTTTTTAAAAAATTTTAATACCAATAAACACAATCAATTGAAAGAACCAATTGAAAGAAACAAATTTTTAATGAATTGATACCAATAAAAGGACCTGATATCAATTGAAAGTAAAACACCAAATTTTTAGGTAACACTATATTCATTTTGCAATAAGGATACCAATTTAAAAATAATACCAATTTAAAATTATTGATACCAATATTAAAAATGTAAGCAAAATATTTTTCATCATAAAGAGTGGGAGTAAGATACTAATTGAAAAGTAAAACCAATTGAAAAATAAAATAAGAATCTCCCCCTTTATGTAATACTAATAAAAACCATACATAAGTTTGTATATGATACCAATTGAAAAATAATTTACATTAAGAACTAAATCAAGCTTAGCAAGAAAAAATTTATGTTAAAGATGTATAGCTAAAATAAGCACAATCAAATCATATATATGTATGTATGAAATGGATATACCAATTGAAATTGATACTAATTATGAAATATCATGAAGATTATGTGTATAACTTATACTTTCTACCGTATTCATGCACATATTTAAAAGATATTCAATAAGGGTATATAAGGCATGGTCGCCTATCCAACCGCTCTTAGATTGTAGGAGTTTGAAAATATAACATGTTTGAAAACTTTACCAATTTGAAGAATAAAGACTAGTTTTAAAGATAATTTTGAAAACTAGTATTAAATCCTTCAAGACATCAAACCAAATCATATATTCCATGAAAATATGAAAATCACACAATAATTGATACTCACTCATGAAACAAAAATTCATGAGTAAACACCAAACACAGAGTGTAAGAATCATGTAATCAACAATATTATAGAAATAGGCAATGAAGCTCAATGAAATTCCTTTATAAACATGAAAAATATAAAAATTTAATTTGCATCAAAATAATACAAACTTCAAGGCATATGTATATTTTGTTGAAACTAAAAGTATACATACATTTCCCAAATATAAACGAGTCCAAAAAAAATTACATGAAAAGCAAGTGACTATAGGATAGACATATATATCCAATAGTTTTAGATAAAATTAACATATACATGAAGATAAACACATTTCTATGAAAATATGTATAAAAAAGGGAAAACAAGTAAAGATGTAAGAATCATCAAAATTAGATTATACAAGTACATCCAATGGGTACAAATGAGCAATAAAGCGCAAACATATGATATACAAATGTGACTCATCAGTTGTACAAGTATAAATATAAGTTTTAATAAAATTTTCATTTAAACATGTAATCAAAGCATGAAGTGCAAAATCATAAACAGACATAATCATTAGGGTAAATGCATATGCATTAGAGTTAGGATATACACAATAACTAAAGTAAAGTAAGAACACAAAATAAATTGCCTATAAAAACATGCGTGTATCTCAAATACTACATATGTATATCACAAGTCTAATTAGCATTGTATTTAAATAATAAACATAAAAAACCAATACATGCTAAAAATAAAAGCATGTAAACAACATAAGGATTTAGAGATAGTTATCAAAATCAATAGGACTAATCTCTAGGTCTCTAAAACATGGTGGTCCTCCCACCAAACATCCTTGAAGGCGATGCATCTAATGTAGTGTCCATCAAGCTCAAATGCATCCACCATCAAGGCACTAATCTTTTCATGTCATGTTATAGCCGACACCTACATCAAACATAATAGGAGTGGATTTTGGTACCCACACTTTCTTGGGTCCATGGGGGTTAGCAGCTTTCCTAACCCAAATAAATTTGCATAAGTTGAATCATTTATTCTATCATAACAAAACTTTGCAAGGTGGCCCGTACGTCCACAATGTGTACAAGTGTACACATGAGCATACATAGTTGTATGTGTGTGAACATGAGAAACATGTGTATGTCGTGAATGGTGTGCATGAATATGAGGTGCATGTTTCTTGTGAAACATAGATTCTAATTTCTTGTGATTCATAACACATTGGCTCAGAGTGGAGCCCAAACAATCAATACTCTTCTTTAAAGCACAAATATCATTCTCAATGATTGAAAAAAAGTAGAGCATGTAATTATTTATCACTAGTAGCTGGAGCACTAGAAATATGACAAATATGAGAAGACAAATCATTTTTCAAAGATTTATTTTTATTTGAAACCAAATCCAATTCTTTTGAAATTTAAGCAATTTTATTTTTCAAAGAATTGTTCTCTTTTAAAATAATTACAAGTTTTGAAGATAAAACTTTATTTTTCTTCACAACGTCATCACAATCATTTTTATTTTTCAAAATTTTATTTTCGTTTAAAACAAGGTCAAGTTGGGATTTCAATGAGTCCCTTTCACTTTAAATCTCAACCCTCTCTTACAAAGTCATATTAAGTTTTGAAAACAAGTCCTTATTTTCTTCTTTTAATTTAAAGCTTTTTTTTTTAATTTTGTACTTTTCAAGCAAGTTTTCACAAAATAATGAAAGTTCTTCATTTAAGGCATCGACATCCATATAGTCATCACCTGAAGAACTAACACTATCATCTAGTTGAGTATCTGAATGTACCTCAAGGGAGTCATTCCCTCCATGAAGCAAGCTTAGTCGGACTCTTCTCCACTAAATTTTTTCTCAACATTGTTTGTCATTTGTAGCTTGGAGAGGTCAATGTGTTCCACACTGCAAAAGCAGAATCACAATAAGAAACAATAGAAAGATAATCTTTGCTTAGATAATACTTTAGTGCATTTAGGGCTTGTGTATTAGCCTCAATGTACTTATCATTATCAGAATAGGTTTTCTTGCTAATGGCAAGATAACCATGCATTCCTAGGGTTTTTAGGTACATAGACATCTTAACTTTCCAAATATCTATGTTAGTAACATCGTACATGGGAGGGGTCATAAAATCCATGGGTATAAACAATATGTGTGCAAATGCAAATCTAGATTAGCAATCTAAGATCTCACTCATTGGTGGTTAAACCTAATATCAAGAGCGTAGGCTCTGATACCAATTGAAAATACACCTAGAGAGGGGTGAATAGGTGTAGTAGCTAATCTGATGACAAATGATGTAGAATTAAAAACTAATTGTAACACACTATAGGGCCGTTTGTTTCGCGTAAAAGTTCGTAAATCGTAAATGACTTACAACCTAGTTACAACTACGACATTTGTTTGGACCGTAATTCGTAAAAGGCTTACACAATCCAATTATCACTCACTTGCAACCCAATTACCACTCACTTACAGCCCAGTTATAGTTAATTTTATGGTCATGCAAATTTGTATTATTTTTTATGTTAATATTAATTTTTTTAATATTTAGCATTTTTAATATGTATTTGCAATATTAAAACTTTTTAAATCACCAAATAGTTAATTTTGTGGTCAACTTTTTCACTTACGACTTACATATTATGACAACCAAACATCGTAAAACACAATATACTTTTCCACTTAAACTTTATATTACCAACCAAACACCATAAAGCTATGTAACTCATTTACAACTGTAAAAGACTTTAGTAATTACGACTTACGAATTACGGCCAGTTACGACAACCAAACAGGCCCTATGTGTAACCAAAGAGTGTAGCTGAATTCCCGGTGAAGAACTCTAAACTATCTCCTCTTGATTCCTCTAAATAAGAGTTGAGGTACTATATGAAGCTCTCTTAGTTCAACACAAGTATGAGCACACAAACAATATCTAACATGCAAGTGATATGAACAATATAAAGTAATGCAAGATATAAGAGAGATAGAGTTCAGAGATAGTGGATCAAACGCAAACGCCCAGGTATGTTTCGAGGTTCGAGCCACTATTTTACATCCCTGCCTTCACACAGAAGGATTTCCACTATATCTACACAGGACCTCTGTTGAGCGCCAATTTTGTTACATTTTCATGCTCATATTTATCTATCATTTGTTTATAAATAATGCTACTCGGGTATTTTTAGTCTATTTTGCAGACAAAGTTATTAGGAGAAGACTGGACCACAAAAGACTCTTTCGAGACCGTAAAGCGCGTTAAAAGGAGTTGAAAGAGAAATAGGAGGCTTGACACTGCTGGGATCGCTCTACTACGCCTAAAACTAACATCAAAGAGTTCGAGGCCAGTATGAGTGAAAACGTAATTTTGCAAAAGTCAGGAGCTTAAACGCAAAATAGATAGAGATGTAAAAGTGCAAATTAATTTAACAATTCTCCTTGTAATTTTGTAACTATTTTAGACTTTCATGTAAAATAGCCAAACCCTAGCCTATAAATATACATGTAAAGGCTAGGGTTTGGGAGGCTGAGAGTTTTGGCCACTTTTCCCGAATTTTGTATTATTAAAAAATTTTATTTCTTTTTCGGTGTACATCCCTCTTCTTTTTCACATGCAATTTTGGTTTTTTGTTTTTTTTTTATTTTTTTGTGCCTCCATGAGAGGGTGCAAGCCTGCTGCCTTCTAGGAGTTGTCTTCTTTAGTGATTTTTTTTTTTTAGTTTTTCTTTGGAGTGCTGCATGCATAAGAACCTTTTCTTTTTGGAATTTTTATTAGGAAAATATTTTGTACTCTCATCATTGAATGTAATTGGACAGAGGCTTCTGTATAATTTTCTTTTTTTTAGTTTATCTTTTTGCCTTGAGTCCTATCACATGCGCCAGGAGCCTGCAACTGGAGATGCCCATGGTGGGGTTCATGACCTGGTCCACGCGCAAGCAGGTGCAGGGCTTGTTCAGATTCCCATGCCCAAGGAAGAGCCGCAGAAGTGGGGTCCATGCGGGTGCAGGATGCGCGTCAACAGAGCCTTCAAGGTAACCAATTTTTGTTTTGATTTAATTAAGTTAATTAACTTAGTTAGTTTTTAATCAATAGTTATATTACTTTCATTGGATTAATTCAGTCTTTAATTAATTATGGTTCGATATTTATATTATTTTGCTATTAGTTTAGTGAAGAGTAGCTAGATACTTCTGACATCTAGAGAGATGAACATAGACTTAATTCTTGTAGATCGAGTTAGTTCTCTTATTTAGGAGCATTTGCACACCAATTGACCGACATCTTTTAGGAGATTATTTTCTAAAATAACTAGATATTTGACAGGCTATGTGTTTAGAGTTAATGGTCCATACTTAGGGTTTTACTGTTCTTTTCCATATTTTATTTAAGTTGTCAATTTATCTACCTTTGATGGATCATATAATTGAACAATACCTGTGCTTAAATCTAGTGTTCAGAATTAATGTGCCTGTTAGAAGTAGGAATTTGGTGATTTGTAATGATCTAGTAGATAGACTGAGCTTGACCGCTTCAGGCTAGTTTAGGGGGATTCAACCCTAAGTGCTTGCTTTCTTAGATTGACATTTAGTTTAGAACAAACTTATAAAAACTTTCCACACAATTCGTCTAGAAGTGTTGAAACTAAGAGAACCACTTGTCCCTGTGGACCGACCTTCAAGTGCTACATCGAACGACCGTGTGCTTGCGGTTAATTTAAAACGAGGAGTGAAATCTTCCCATCAACCTCCCACACAGGGAACCTCTACCGAGGAATTTGCAATTACAAAGTTAGAGTATACAACTCCTCTCTCAACACAACCACCTTTACATAAGAGGCAAGGCACTAAGCCAAAACAACGATCACTTCTACACAAGAGGGATGGGCATAAAGCCAAACAAAACCACCTCTACATAAAGAGAGATAAGGGCTCAAGGCCAAACTCCATCACAATCACCTTTATACAAGAGGGATATTCACAAACCAAAAGCAATACCACCTCTACACTAGAGGGATAGGCACAAAGCTAAAGCAAAGAGAAAGTTACAATCTTAGTGATCACAATAGATCACAAACAACTTTTCCCACAAAAATAAGATCCTATAGATAGGATAGAGATGATAGCTCAAGTGTGAGAAAACAAGGTGTTTGAAAAACAAATCACAAAGAAAAATACTTTGAAAAAAAACTAGAAGAAGATAGAATAAAGATCTAAATCAATTTCCCAAAGACTCTATTTTTCTTTAATTTTTTCAACCCTTGAAAACAAAATAAAGATAAATCTTTTTTGGCACTAAAACTCTTTGAAAACTTGCTACTAAAATACTTGTATAGATCGAAAAATTTGCTCTTAAAATTCTTATTAAAAATAGCCCAAGAGGACCCCTTTATATAGGCCTCAAATAAAAGAGTCGTTAGCAGCCTGAAAGGTCAATTTTGACCTCACGGTCGACCGGTACAACGGTCATATTTCTGACCATTATGCCTCCAGTCGACCGCCCGGTCGACCGGGTCAAGCCAGTCGGCCGACCGCCCAGTCGACCGGCGCTACCCGAGACCTTGGTAGTTTCAGTCGGTCGATCGCGCGATCGACCGGCCTACTTGGCTGGCCTTTTATGCACATCTCGTGCATATCAGTCGACCGGTCCGGTCGACTGATCACTAGTCGGTCGACCGCCAGCTGATCTGGCTGATAAACTTTAGGACTTGAAACTTAGGTATTTTAACTCCAATAAAATCCCATAAAATCCTATAAATTCCATGAAAATAAGTTCTTATAAGATATTTGAATAACAAATATGTGTGACCAAAAATCAACACATATTGTAAACTATTTGAACTATTTTTGTGATATAAAATATTTGGTCTTAAATAAAAATCACATTTTCTTAAAATCAAACTTTGAAATGGAAATCCGATTTTTTCAAACTTATATAAATACAAAAATAAGATATTTAAAACACATTTGAAGCATATTGTATATGGATAGAATCCAATACGCATGTACATGATACATCTATGTTTTTGATATGAAATCCAAAAATAAGTTTTGTTAATTACAAAACTCCAAACACTTGAATTGGATCATCAAAATAAGTTTTTATAAATATATGAAGCATATGTGTATAGATAAAAACTGATATACGTTAAACCATGTAAACTTATTTTGATTTTATCTATTCATGAAAACCATATAATATGTAAACTTGAAATCCAAAACTGGTTAACCCGAAAATCAAGCATATTGAACTTGTGTGTGTGTGAACTTGAGCATATCAACACTATCTATCTTTACACAAGATCTAAACATAACTAAACTAAACACAAACTGAAGTTTTCTTATATAACTCTTTCTTCAAGCCGACTCGATCCAAACACGATCCAACGAGCTTGACTCCATGTGAGTGCCAGATGCGATCTTGACGCGCGAGCTCTTGAATCTATATGAGATAGCTCTGAAACTCTTTTGCTGAAGCTAAACACCTACTAATATCTTGATCAATAACTGAAACTATATAAACACAAGATTATAAGTAAACTAGCCTTCATAAGTTAGTCATTATCAAAACTAAGATGAAAGGCCCTGGGCTAGCAGTATAATGAATTACTAGACTCGTATAGTCACATTGAGGGAGAGTTTAGATGGACTACAGATGGTAGATCAGAGGTATCTTGATATTCATGTGTTTATGGATTTGTTGACTTATCACTGACATATTCTTGTCTCATCACTTCATGTATAGATTGTTTATCACTTCAGATTCAGAATTATTTGTAATATAACTTGGACTGATTTTTGGATTGGTGGGAGATATTATTCTGAATTTTCCTATTAGTGAGTGTGACTGAAATATTATTATCTTATCATTTCATGTGAACGCATTTTACTATTTTAGATCTGGGACTATTTGTGATGTAACTTAGATTGTGATTGGATTTGGATACTAGATTTTGATTGGTCCATGATTATAGTTATATGTGTGAATAATTGGGTGAGTTGATTTGTAGAGTTGGACTAATAGAATAGAGTGAACTTTGAATATTGTTCTATTTTAATTACTCAAGGTTGGGAGATAGGTGTATATTGAAATTGTCTGAGTTCGTGGACTTCATATTTATTATAGTTGATGATTTGATATATGGACCTGTGATTAACTTGATTGAAGTAGGAGTGTATTGATCAAACTATTTAATGGGGAATTAATTAGAGGTAATTGAGTAGTTAGCTTATTATTTTGAGATCAGGATAAATTGATTAGAGTGGCTGATTATTTATGTTGGGACTCTGATATATTAGTGATTAGGAGATGGATACATTGATAATATAAAGGACTAGAGTAGTTGACATGAATGAGATAACTGATTATTGATTCACTGAGACGGTGGTTACTGTATCATATACTTTGTCATGGAGTGATACTTAAGGTTCATGATGATTATATCAAGACTACAAGTTAATGGATCAGTTACTATTGCATCATAATGCAGATGGATGAGGTGTTGATCAGTTCTAGATGAGATTGACTATTGAGCAGTATCTGAGCTTGTTATTGTATTCATGTTATTGAAAGTTACTGAAAAAATATTGTCAGACTGTATCACATGTATTGTTCTATTGTTCTACCATTTACACGGTAATATTGTCCACATTATTATTGTTACATCATTGATATTGTTATTGTCACCATATCGTCTTAGTAATTGAAATAACATGAATATTTATTACTTTAAATAATAATGTAAATAGACAACTACACTGGGATTGAAAAAATTGATGGAGGAGACTGCATCTAGATTTTGGGTGGACCTAGGATATAGGTTGCGCAACCAAGATACGGTTCCACTGTAGGGTTTCGGGGGATGACTGACATCCCATCTTGTTCATATTATTATTGTTATTGACTATCTAGCGGTAGGACCTAGTTCAGCGCCAAGTAATTGGACCGTGGTTCTGGGTATGTACGGAACCCAGCTAAAGGATGGACAATATCTCCAACCGATCAGTTTCAATAACTTAAAACCCCGATTGACATATGTAGTAGGCATAGTATGGGATGTGTCTATTACTGGTGGGTGTTTGCTGATATAATTAATAATGATAAACTCTTATTATAAACTGTAATTGATTGTACTCTCCTGACTGTACTCATATAAGATATAATAGACATCTGACACCTAAAATATAGACTGTGACTGATACCTAATGCTTGATTGGACATCTGATTGCTATCACTGACTGCTTTTACTACTGTCTATTTATGTTTGCATATTACTTCAGTTTTATTCCAGTTTATAGTATCATTTCATTTGCTCACACTTTATATGCACATGCACCTTCCCTTTTATTCTTACACATTTACTAGGAGTTCTGACTTCCTGAATTTGTATAATCAAATCAATGGCCATTCATTACTGATCAGGTACTTGGAGAGGATCACAGGCATCTCGAGGAGCATTGAGTTCTCTTTATTCGGTTATTGGTATTCTCACTTTCTTTTATTCCTGTCATTTTTCTTTAATTCCCGATATATGGGACTCATTATTTATTCTATTCCTTTCTTTATCTGTTATCATATGTGGTTATTCATATATTATATTTTATTGTTATCATGTCATTATAGTAATTATATAGCTTGTTCAGGTTAATTTAGGCTTCGTACACGTGGGGTATTCTCCTTCCGTATATACTGTTGGCCCAAAGGCCTTCCACTCTAGTTTTGATGATGATTAACTCATGTAGTTATGTTTACTAATAATCTTGTGATGTTTAGTTTCAGATCATTAATTAAGATATTATTTGGTGATTAGCTTCAACAAAGGAGTTTTAAAGCCTTTCACATGGTGATTCATGAGCCCGAGCAACAAGATCATATATAGCACTCGTTGGAGTCTAGCTCGGTGGATCACGGAGGTTTGGATCGAGTCGACTTGAAGACGGAGTTCGTCAAGAAGACTTAGGTATCCATAGTTGAGTTTAGTGTGTTTTAGATCCATGTGTAAAGATTAGATAGTTGATATGCTCAAGTGCACAACACACACATTTTATGGATATTGGTTTTTCGGTTTTTTGTTTAACCGATCTTGATTTTCATGAATAGATAGTATCAATACAAGTTTACATGGTTTTATGTATATTAGATGTGTTCTATATACATGCATGCTTAATTTCCTAGACAAACTTATGTTGAGATGCCTATTCATGTGTTTTGTATTTTTAACAAAACATATTTTGGAATTAAAAGACAAAAATAATGATATATATATGTTTCATGTATATTGGACTTATGTCCATATGCATCATGCCTAAATGTGTTTAAGTATCAGGTTTTTGTATTTGAATGAGTTTTGAAAAAATCAGATTTCCTATTGAAAAATTAAAGTTTGGTAAAATACAGTTTTTAGATTTTGATAAAATTTATAAGACACAAAAATAGTCCAAAATGTTTGAAATTTGTGTTGAAATTTTTCACACAAGTTTATATTTCAATGTAAAATGATAAAACTATTTTTGTGGATTTTTAGAAGTTTTATGGGAATTTTTAGAATTATTTTAAACCCAGTTTTCTGACCCAGAACAGTGCCTGACAGGCTCTGTCGTTCGACCGCACGGTCGACCGAACCAGGAGCCGGTTGATCGGGCGGTCGACCGACGTGCACAGCATGTGCACGTCTGGCCTGGCACTTGGGCCGGTCGACCGAGCGGTCGACCAGACCAGCGAGCTCTGCTCTCTGTTTTTCTACGGTCGACCGGCCGGTCGACCGCAGGTCTCCAACGGTCATATTTATGACAGTTGGCGGTCAACCGGGCGGT
Organism: Agave tequilana; assembly: GCA_038442645.1. Classification (NCBI taxonomy): domain Eukaryota; kingdom Viridiplantae; phylum Streptophyta; class Magnoliopsida; order Asparagales; family Asparagaceae; genus Agave; species Agave tequilana. Next base: position 47,987 of record JAVJIF010000070.1, read on the forward strand.
CGACCGCCAGCCGTATCTGGCTGTAAAAACAGCCAACGGCTAGTTTTCTGTTTGGGCCTATATAAACCCCATTGCTTTGAGTTTTTGGTTAAGTTTTTTAGAGCAAAATTTTCAGACCTTCTCTTGTGTTTTAAACAAGTTTTCAAAAGAGTTTTAATGCCAAAAAGATTCATCTTATTTGTTTTAGGGTTTTGGAAAAATCAAAGAAAATAGAAAAATTGGGAGATTTGTATTGTTCTTCATTTCTATCTTTTACAAAGAATTTTCTCAAGTATATTTCTTTGAGTTTTTGTTTTCCAAACTCTAAGTTTTCCACACTTGAGCTTTCTTCTATCCTATCTATTTAGGATCATTTGTTTTTGTGAAAAAGAGATTGTTTGTGGTTGAAAGATACCACCAAATTGTAAACCTTTGATTTGGGTTGGTGTTTGCTCCCTCCTTGGTAGAGGTTGAGATTGTGGTTTACTCCCTCTTGTGTGAGGTGGAGTTGGATTGGGTTTGTATCCCTCTTCGGTAGAGGTGATTGTGGTTGTTTGGCTAAGGGCCTATCCCTCTTTGTGAGGTGGATTGAGTTTGTATTGCCTCGGTGGCATTGTATTGGTTGAGAGAGGAGTTCGGTACTCCTAGTAGATTGGAAATCCTTCTCGGTGAAGGCGGGGACGTAGAGCTCGGTGCTCGAACCTCGAAACACATCTTCTTGTTTGTGTTTGATCAATTGACTCTCAACCCTCTCTCTCTTTTATTTGTGTATTGCATCATTCTTATTGTCATATCTTATATGCTTGTGTTGTGCCTTGCATTATTTCATATTGCTTATCATCTTTATATCCTTGGCTTGTGTTTGTGTGCCTCACTTGTACTTAACCACGAGAGCTTCATATAGCACCTCAACTCTTATTCAGAGGAATCAAGAGGAGTTAGTCCAGAGCCCTTCACGGGAAATTCGGCTACACTCGTTGGTTGTACTAAGTGTAGTTGCAAATTAGTTTTAATTTTCGCATTTAGTTTTTAGATTAACATTATCACCTATTCACCCTCCCTAGGTGATTTCAATTGGTATCAGAGCCTACGCTCCTGATACTTGGTTTAACAACCTAGGTGTGAGATCTTGGTTTGCTAATCTATCATTTTCATTCGCACATTATTTGTTTGCACTCATGGATAACCCTCCTATGTTTGACATTTCTAGACTTGATATTTGGAAGGCCAAGATGAGTTGTCATTTGAAAACATTAGATGTAAAGTTTACAAAGCCATTACCAAAGAATCCAACCCTCATGATAGAAAGCATATAAAAGCCAATGCAATAGCCCTAGAGGCACTTAGAGCATCACTTCATAAAGATTATTTACATGTGTTTGCTTACTATGATTCGGCTTATGCAGTTTGGAGCATTTTGACTTCTCCGAGCTACCAAAGATTATCGAAAGGAAGAGAAGATCTAGAAGAGATGAGTCCGAAGATCATTGCTTCATGATCCAAGGGAATGACTCCCTTGAGGTACAATCGGAATCTCAATTAGATGCTAATGATGCTAGTTCTTCATGTGATGATTATATTGATCCAAATGCTTTAAATGAAGAACTATCTATAGTTTGTGAAAAATTAACTGAAAAATATAATTTGTTGAAAAAGAAAAGTCTAGGCCTTAACAATGAAAATAAAAATTTTCTTTCTAGACTTGACATGGTTTTGCAAGAGAAAGAGAAGATTTCTAATGAGAGGGATTCATTGAAATCTAGACTTGAACTTGCATTAAAAGAAAATGAAGTTTTGAAAAATAAAAATGATTGTGAAACAATTTTGAATAAAAATGAAAACTTATCTTCAAAAGTTGATTTTGTTTTAAAAGAGAATGTTTCTTTGAAAAACAAAATAATTTCTATTTCAAATGATTTAGATGCTTGTTTAAAGAAAAATGAATTTTTGTGCTTAAGAAGAGTGTAGATTGTTTGGGCTCCACTTTGAGCCCATGTGTTTCGAGTCATACACGTTTAGAATTTTTGTTTCGAAAGAAACAAGTTCCATCTATGCATGCACACCCTTCACGGCATACACATGCTTCTCATGGTCACCATCATCACATGTATGCTCATGTGTACACTTGTACACATTGTGGACGTAAGGGCCACCTTGCTAAATTTTGTTTTGATCGTATACATGATGATAATTTAGCAAATAAGTTTGTTTGGGTTTGAAAAGGTACTAACCCCCATGGACCCAAAAAGTTGTGGATACCAAAGTCCACCCCTATTGTATTTGATGTAGGTGTGGGCTCTCGCATGACGTGAGAATATAGGTACCTTGGAGTGGATACGTTCCGAGCTACATGTTGACTATTTGGATGCATCACTTTCAAGGGATGTTTGGTGGGAGGACCACCTTGGTTTGGAGAACTAGAGAGGTGCCTTCATCGGTTTTAGTATCAATCTCTAACTCCCGTTTATTATTTGCATGCTTTTTATGTTCATAAATTTATAGCATATCATGTTTTATTGCTCTTTATGCCTATGTCATGTTTATTAGATTAGTTATATACATGTTTAGTTGTTTGAGACACCCATGTTTTATATGGATCTATATTTATGTGTTCTCACCTTGTTTTGAACTAATATGTATATCTTAGATCTAATGCACATGCATATACATAATGATCATTTTTATGTTTATCATGTTGATTTATGTTTGTTTTATGCTTCATGATTTGAATATATGTTTAGGTGTTAGTTTTCATTAAAACTAGGATTTATACTTGCATATATAGTGGGCCACAAATAAATCTCTATATGTTTGTGCTTGAATGCTTATTTGTACCCATTAGATGTGCTAGTATAGTGTAGCTTTGATGATTCATACATTTTAAACTTGTATTCTCCATTTCGGACATGTTTTATGATCATGTGTTTTCACTTCATGTATATGTTTATTTTGTCAAACCTTAAGATATACATATATACCCCTTGAGTCATTTGCTTTTCATGCAAATCTTTATTATGGACTCAATTGTGTTTAGAGATATGTATGTATACTTCTTGTGTTGTCACAACATACATATGCCTTGAAGTATAAATTGTTTTTAATGAAAATTTGGTTTTTCATGTTTTTTCATGTTTTAAGGAATATCGAGCTTTATTGCCAATTTTCGTGATTATGTGTTTCACCTAACACTTGTACACTCACCTCTTTTAAATGTTTCTCATGATTGTGTTTTCATGAGTATAATATGTGCTTCATTGATTTCGAGTATTTAGTGCTATGTGATTTACATGTATTTCATGAAAAATATTTTTGTTTTATTCCTTACTTGAAGGATTTCGTACTAGTTTAAAATTTTTCATTTAACTAGTTACGGGATTCTTCGTAAGATATGAGATATACACTTGATATTTTTTGTGTTTCAATTGGTATCATTGGATTCTTTCAATTGGTATCAATATTGACATTTCTTGTATACTCATATATATTTTTATGTATGTATGCTTTCACTTCAAATTGTATCAATTTCGATTGGTATATAATTTTCATACATATATATATTTATGCTAAAGCTTGAATTTTTTAATGAATATCATATTTCAATTGATTAGTTTTTCAATTGGTATGCTAATAAAAGCTTTTGCATAATTTCAATGGTATTTCATAAAGGGGGAGAAAACTCATATTTTATCTTTCAATTGGATTTTGTTTACCCTAGATTTTCACTCCCTTACTTTATGATAGAAAATGAATTTAAAAAAATTGTAGAATATTATAATTTCAATTAGTATCATATGCTTAAAAAGAATAATACTCTTTATTGATATCAAGATGTTTATTTGAATGTTTTTAATTGGTATCAAGATGCTTTTGCTTCTTAAAATTGGTATCAATGTTTTTATGTTTCCTTTCAATTCGTATCAAGATGCACTACTTTGACATATTTTTTGGTATCTTAATTGATTGTCACCCCTTATTTATATCATTTTTTGTTTTTAGACAAAAAGGGGGAGAACATTGCATTTATTGTTTTTAACCCCTTTGTTGATTCTTTGGTTCGGACAAAAAAGGGGAGAAGAATTTATTGATTTGTTTTTACTTTGACCCCTTGTTGATGATTGACAAAAATGGGGAGAAGTATTTGGTATATATGCATGTTTTCAGGATTCATGTTTATGCATATATGTTTTGTTTTGCAAATAGGAGAAAAAGAATTTATGAGTTTTATGTTTGATTGACATGTTTATCTCCTTATATTTGCATACATGTTTATTTTTGCATGTGCTTCATTGTCAAATCTTATTGCTTATTTCCTATGCATGAGTTAAGGGGGAGCTTCTTTGAAGCTTAGCTTTAATCCATGCATATATATAATTCTGAGTTTTGTCATCATCAAAAAGGGGGAGATTGTTGGCCCAAAAGCCTTCCACTCTAGTTTTGATGATGATTAACTCATGTAGTTATGTTTACTAATAATCTTGTGATGTTTAGTTTCAGATCATTAATCAAGATATTAGTTAGTGATTAGCTTCAACAAAGGAGTTTTGAAGCCTTTCACATGGTGATTCATGAGCCCGAGCAACAAGATCATATATAGCACTCGTTGGAGTCTAACTCGGTAGATCACGGAGGTTTGGATCGAGTCGACTTGAAGACGGAGTTCGTCAAGAAGACTTAGGTATCCATAGTTGAGTTTAGTGTGTTTTAGATCCATGTGTAAAGATTAGATAGTTGATATGCTCAAGTGCACAACACACACGTTATATGGATATTGGTTTTTCGGTTTTTAGTTTAACCGATCTTGGTTTTCATGAATAGATAGTATCAATACAAGTTTACATGGTTTTATGTATATTAGATGTGTTCAATATACATGCATGCTTAATTTTCTAGACAAACTTATGTTGAGATGTTTATTCATGTGTTTTGTATTTTTAACAAAATATATTTTAGAATTAAAAGACAAAAACAATAATATATATATATATATATATATAATATATATATATATATATATATATATATATATATATATATGTTTCATGTATATTGGACTTATGTCCATATGCATCATGCCTAAATGTGTTTAAGTATCTTGTTTTAGTATTTAAATGAGTTTTGAAAAAAATCAGATTTCCTATTGAAAAATCAAAGTTTGGTAAAATATAGTTTTTGGATTTTGATAAAATTTATAAGACACAAAAATAGTCCAAAATGTTTGAAATTTGTGTTGAAATTTTTCACACAAGTTTATATTTAAATGTAAAATGATAAAACTATTTTTGTGGATTTTTAGAAGTTTTATGAGAATTTTTAGAATTATTTTAAACCCAGTTTTCTGACCCAGAACAGTGTCTGACACCGCACGGTCGACCGAACCAGGAGTCGGTCGACCGGGCGGTCGACCGACGTGTACAGCCTATGCACGTCTGGCCTAGCACTTGGGCCGGTCGACCGGACCAAAGAGCTCTGCTCTCTGTTTTTCTACGGTCGACCGGCCGGTCGACCGCGGGTCTCCAACGGTCATATTTACGACCGTTCGCGGTCGACCGCCAGCCGTATCTAGCTGTAAAAACTGCCAACGGCTAGTTTTCTGTTTGGGCCTATATAAACCCCATTGCTTTGAGTTTCTGGTTAAGTTTTTTAGAGCAAAATTTTCAGACCTTCTCTTGTGTTTTAAACAAGTTTTCAAAAGAGTTTTAGTGCCAAAAAGATTCATCTTATTTGTTTTAGGGTTTTGAAAAAATCAAAGAAAATAGAAAATTTGGGAGATTTGTATTGTTCTTCATTTCTATCTTTTACAAAGAGTTTTCTCAAGTATATTTCTTTGAGTTTTTGTTTTCCAAACTCTAAGTTTTCCACACTTGAGCTTTCTTCTATCCTATCTATTTAGGATCATTTGTTTTTGTGAAAAAGTGATTGTTTGTGGTTGAAAGATACCACCAAATTGTAAACCTTTGATTTGGGTTGGTGTTTGCTCCCTCCTTGGTAGAGGTTGAGATTGTGGTTTACTCCCTCTTGTGTGAGGTGGAGTTGGATTGGGTTTGTATCCCTCTTCAGTAGAGGTGATTGTGGTTGTTTGGCTAAGGGCCTATCCCTCTTTGTGAGGTGGATTGAGTTTTTATTGCCTCGGTGGCATTGTATTGGTTGAGAGAGGAGTTCGGTACTCCTAGCAGATTGGAAATCCTTCTTGGTGAAGGCGGGGACGTAGAGCTCGGTGCTCGAACCTCGAAACACATCTTCTTGTTTGCGTTTGATCAATTGACTCTCAACCCTCTCTCTTTTATTTGTGTATTGCATCATTCTTATTGTCATATCTTATATGCTTGTGTTGTGCCTAGCATTATTTCATATTGCTTATCATCTTTATATCCTTGGCTTGTGTTTGTGTGCCTCACTTGTACTTAACCACGAGAGCTTCATATAGCACCTCAACTCTTATTCAAAGGAATCAAGAGGAGTTAGTCCAGAGCCCTTCACGGGGAATTCGGCTACACTCGTTGGTTGTACTAAGGGGCTGTTTGTTTCGCCGTAAAAAGGCGTAAAAGTCCGTAATTCGTAAATGACTTACAACTCAATTACAACTACAGCGTTTGTTTGGACTGTAATTCGTAAAAGACTTACGTAACTCAACTATCACTTACTTGTAACCCAATTACCACTCACTTACAGCCCAGTTATAGTTAATTTTGTGGTCATGCAAATTTGTATTATTTTTTATGTTAATATTAAATTTTTTTAATATTTAGCATTTTTAATATTTATTTATAATATTAAAACTTTTTAAATCACCAAATAGTTAATTTTTTTGTCAAATTTTTCACTTACGACTTACATATTATGACAACCAAATACCGTAAAATACAATACATTTTCCCACTTATAACTTTATATTACCAACCAAATACCGTAAAACTTACATACATGTAACTCATTTACAACTGTAAAAGACTTTACCAATTACGACTTACGAATTACGGCCAATTACGATAACCAAACAGGCCCTAAGTGTAGTTGCAAATTAGTTTTAATTTCCGCATTTAGTTTTTAGATTAGCATTATCACCTATTCACCCCCCTCTAGGTGATTTCATATACGTCACCGACTTTCGTCGTGACTCTGTTTTCACGTATTTTGGGAAGTAGGGCATGACATCCACTACTGAGAATCAAGTATCGCAATGCGCCGATCAGACCCTCTGGTTTATTGTTGAGACATTGGTCATTCACTTTGACCAAGAAAGGTTTGAACAACTTCTCTCTGGAGGTAGCACAAACCCCTTACATGTGCGCAAGCATAGGAAGGTCAGCGTAGCTAGAGTCTTTCTAGCTACCTCTTAGAAGCAAGTCTCTGTTAAGACAAATAAAGCTCTCTGCAAGCCTATTACTGTCTCAGGTGAGGCTAAACAGACTCTAACGATTCTAGCATAGTCTCAGCAGAGACTAACATAACCTCGCGCCAGCATGTTAACACTATGCTGAGACCAAAAAGGTTCCTCGTGAACCTAAAACATCCTCTACTAAGGCTATGTGGATTGCAAAATCCATAATCTCATGCAAGACCAGAGATAGATCTCTTGATCCAGCTTCCTGCGAAGCAAAAATAGTCTCTGACTGCAAGACTGTTTCAGCTCTTTACAGAGCTAAGCCCCGCCTGTCCCACGAGGTTAAGGCTAAAGCACTTTGTGCTAACAGTGAGGGTATTGTAGCCCCGGTTACATAATCAATACTATTGAGCAGTGCTAAGGCAACTCTTAGCCGCAAGGCTAATGCTAAAGCAACACTTGGTGCTGAAAGCGAAGCAACTATAACTTCGCTCAAGTCAAGAGCACAATTGGTCAGTGTTTGGCTCGTCTCTAGCGGCAGAACCAAAGCACAAAGTGCTCAAATAGCTTTACCAAGTGAAGCTAATTCAACTCATTGCAGAGTTCAGCATCACTATCATGCGAGGCTAAGGCCAAAGCACCTTAGTGTGCTAATAGCATTGCTGATTCAGCGGCGCTCTCACTGCCAGCACCCAGTGCTAAGGATTTTTACCACGAGGCTAAAGACAGAGCATCAAGTGCTAATGATCTTAGCCATGAGGCCAGAGTTAAAGCACCATTGAGTGCTAATAGCGAGGCTATTTTGTGCTAATGATCTTAGCCACGAGGCCAGAGTTAAAGCACCACTGAGTGCTAATAACAAGGCTAAAAGAGCCTCGCTCAAGGGAGGAGCTCTGCACAACAAAGCTAAGCTCGCCTTCAAAGGCAACGAAGCTACTCTTTCAAGTGAAGCCATCCTAGTTTTGCCTATAACCAAAAAGAAAGCCTTCTAAGCCCAGGGTTTCTCAACCCAAGCGTGCTATCATCCTGTTTCTCTGAGTCTTCGTGTTGGATCAGTCGGATTTAGGTAACATAGACTTGTGAAATTATCTAAGCAAGAAGCAAAAACTCTGCTCCGAAGAGCCAGTTCATATGTTGCCATCCCAGTGCGGATAACTGGGGTTTCAACCTGTAATGGTACATTCTGTCCACTATTGTTTGGGGCCAATCCCCTCAACTTCTCCTCTAAGCCAGCAATTAGTATTCAACTAGTTGTCAGTCCAAACTTTTGAGAAGCCCAACTCTAGAAAGAAAAAGATGGTGAAGGTGCCTCACCTCGTAGCTTCCTCTGTCAACATGATAGGCAGAGGAAGGGACTTTCTATGATTTCAAAGAAGGAAATAGGAGATTCACACTCCCTTATTCAGTTCTCTAGGGCCCGACTATAGTCCTGTCTTAGGTCAGGTTCTGATCGAACAAAAGAGTGCCTTCCAAGGTACTCATTTCAAGGTAGCAATACTCTATAATTATGAACAACCTTCTTCTTCAGAAGCTATATTTCCAGAACCATTGAGACACCACTTCCAATAGGCCGATGGTGAAGAAGAAGCTAGCGGCTATGCTTCCTCCACCACCATCAGCTCTGTGCAGGCAGGGTTCGTATCAGCCAACATGACTGATAACAACAATGATGATGATCTCCATCGTTGCATGGAGGCACAGGAACAAACTTCCAAGGCTCAGCAAGAAGTCTTTGACAACATCTAAAAATGTTAGCTCAGCTGCGACAAATCAGAATAATAATAACACAGCCAGCACGAAAATAAGAAGAACAACAACAATGAACCTCCAAAGACCGAGCATTCAAAGGAGGGCTCTTCAATTTAGCATCTTGTATTTCATAGAAATTGGGGGTAATATAGTCTTTACGTAAGGGCCAGCCTATCCAACTTTCAGGCATCAAGATACGTTTAAGGTGTGGATGAGATGTCAAAGTAAACAAAGGCATCCAAGCTCAGATTGCATCCCAGGCCCAAAGGGGTGAATTGAAGAAAGAAAGGACAGTTCGTCCTTACCCCTTGGAATAGGATTCAGCCCCATATTCGTCAAAGTTCAAGTCACCAACGCTGCACTCATATGATGGCAAGAGCTCCACATATCAGCACATTTACTACTTCTGTTTGCAAACTAATGTAGTAGGTAACGATACTATCATGGCCAGACTGTTCATTGGCACCCTCAAGAGGGTAGCCTTTGATTGGTTCAGGAGTCTCCCTGCGAACTCTATCAATTCTTGGGTGGACTTGAAAACTCGATTTCTCTCTCGATTCTACGAGGATGATACTGAGGTAACCATGGACAAACTCCCCTCAACAGTCCAAAAATGAGAAGAATCTGTACGAGATTACATAGAGAGGTTCCGCAACCTTTCTCTCATGTGCCGTACAGGCATGCCTTTGCCCATATTGCTTCAAACATGTAGACATAACTTTCTTGATAAGGTAGAAATCCGTATGGAAGCCGTCAAAGCCCACACTTAGAAGGAGCTTGTTGAACAAGCTGAGATAGCTGAGAAATCAACTAAAAAGTTTGAGACCCTCAAAAGCAGGTGGGAATTGACAGCAAAGGTCATGACACAGCTGAATCTTCTGATACCAATACTTTGACAATGGAAGTATTTGGGACTAAGGAGTATCATAGGCAATATTCCTTCAAAGGTAAGCATGTGGTAACACTTTTTCACTTGCTCAACAAAGGCAACAGGCTCAAGTTGTTAGAGGCTAGATGCCCAGACGAAGTGGGACGAATAAATGATCACAACTATTATCTTTTTTATAGGATGGCTCATCATCCTACTTGCAGGTACAATATCCTTAAGGACAAAATCCAAGCGCTAATTGAAGTCGGTATTTTGACTCTGAAGTCAGAATATAAAAGGCCACTGCCTAACCCCTATCTTGAAAGGAAGTATGGAGGGAGTCAACTTACTTCTGAAAGCCATGGGTCTTGTCCCATCAATGGCCAAAGCAATGAGACTCAAGCCAGTTCAAAGCTAAAGGCAAGTCTTACAATATCTTTCGCAGCAGATGACACTGCACCAGCAACTCCTCTCAGCAGCTCTGAAGAGGAGACAACTGTCTCAGCCATTATTTGATAGCCAACAGGCACTAGGTCTAACAAATAATATTTGTTATAGTACAACCAGACCCTCGACGAGACACAACAACCAACGATATCAAAAAATATGCGGGGGGTTAGAATATGTCATTCCATCAACAAAATAGTGATAACCTTTCGTAGTAAAAGTAGTCTACTCAAGTGGAGCTTATCACCTAGCGAATCCAAATGGTGACACGCTTCTGATGCCAATCAACGACGAGTGCTATTCATGATCGCGTTAATACTGCACCTCTGATCATCAAGTTGGACTCGTCTGCCTGTTTCATCTCCTCAAGGAGTCCCTTCTCCAGGTGGAATCAATTTCAACCACTTCTGCATTCTTCTTTCAGCAAATCAGTTTGGCTTCACTACAATCTTGAATGAACCAAATTCATCGAAGAAGGTTCGTGATGCATCCTTGCAGGACCTTTCTAGGGTTTTCACATTCATGTCCAGATTCGATGATCAATTGCGACTAGAGTCTTGATTATGATGAACAAAAGTGAAGCTCCACGAGGAATCTCGACTTACTCGATATATTTCCTGTGAAATTTGTACTCCATATCTAGACACGAAGATCAGTTAAGAACCAGAGTCTTGATGAACAAAGTTGACGCTCCACGAAGAATGTCGATCTACCCGATAAATTCCTCATGAAGTTTAAACTTAACTATTTAATCTCCAGCAAGCTTTTAGAGATCACGAGTGAAATATAAAAATGTTTACTTCATATGACACGATCTGAAGCCTTCGGTGAATAAGGCTAGAGAAAAACATTAGCTTCTAAGCCCAATATAAAATTGTCAACAACTCATCATGCTGAGGGGAATAGCATGGCTAGCCCAACTCAAACGGTAGTTGGTAAAGGCACGCCAAACCCGTTAATAGCTGAAGATTTGCTAAAAATTCTAAGCGACCTCATCTCACTTTTCCCACCAAAGTCCTCTACCAACCTCGTCCTGGAATGGTACATCCATAAAGCCAAAAAGTCATGTTAAAGTTTTCACCTTTGACTTTTCCTTCATTTTAGGAGTATTATTCTCTTATTCCCCAGCAGGATCAATTTGAATCGCAAACAAATTTTGGGAACACTATCTCCTATTCCCCAGCGGAGATGTTTCTTTTGCTATCATGTTCAGTCCGCCACCTCTGAATAGTAAGGGCTCTCGACTTAGTCGGTCATGTCCAGTTAATCACCTCTGAGCCGATAAGTACCCAGATCTCCTCTCTCTGTCCAGTAGGGACTATTCTTCTTGCCGTTATGTCTAATTCATCACTTTTGAATGACAGAACTCTGAGCTTGGAGGCTTCTAAATTAGTTATGACCAGTTTATCACCTTTAAGCCGACAGATAGCCAAGCCTCATCTCCCAGTCGGTAGAGACTTCTCATTTTACTGTCATATTCAGTTTATCACCTCTGAACGGTAAGATTCTGAGCTTGGTATCTTCTCAGTCAGTCATGTCCAGTCAATCATCTTTGAATCGATAGAAAGGTAAGTCTCATCCTTCAGTCCAGTGTGGACTTTTTTTATTGTCGTGTCCAGTCCGTCACATCTGAACGACAAAATTCGAGTATGGCAATTCCTAACTAGTTATGTCCAATTCGTCACCTCTGAACTGATGGATTCCAGATCTCACTATTGTAGTTCTTAGTGGAATAGCTGTTAAGTTAACATTATGACTTCTGAACAGCGGATTGTGAGCCTAGTGTTTCTTTGTTGGTCATGTCCAAATTACCTCTGAACGATAGGTGCCCAGATCCAATTCATCCTTGCAGTCCCTAGTGGGCTAGCTACTAAGTTAATACGACTACTTCTAGTAGCGGATTCAGAGTTTAGTATGTCTTAATCTATCATGTCTAGTTCGTTACCTCTGAATAAACGGGTCCCTAAAATCGAGTTCAACTTTTCGTTCACTGTTATGCCCAGTTCGTCACTTTTGAATAGTAAATACTTCGAGTTTGGTAATTTCTTATCGGTTATGTCCAGTTCATCACCTCTGAACCTACAAATATCCAATCTCACCCTTCTTAGTTGTTATGTCATGTTCGTCACCTCTTAACGACAAGGCTTCATATCTGGTGATTCCTAATCAGTTGTGTCCAGTTTATCACCTCTGAACTGACGGATACCCAGATCTAACTTTTCAGTCCCGTAGGGACTCTTTCTGTTATTATGTCTAGTTTATCACCTCTGAACAGTGATTTTCTTTCTAGTTATTCCGAACCTGTTATGTCCAATTACATCTGAACGGACGGATTTCTAAATCTGCTCTCTTTTGTCCCTAGTTAAGTCTCATACTCAGATTGATTTTATCATGTTCCTAACCTTTGAATAATTTTCAGTCACAATTCTAATTCCTTTGGGGAGTTTTACTGGTGAACACTTACCCTTTTAAACACCCGAAACAATTTAAAGGATTTGAAATCGGACCAATCTATTACAGATTTATAAAAACTTTGAAGGGGGTTTTGTTGACACTCTAAAAAGACAAACTCTCAGATAGCTCTTCAACTGGTCTGAACGATGTCTAACTTGTCGACATTTACAAACGATAAGTCGCAGACAAGCTGATGACTAGTTTCTGCCCATCACTGATGGATAAAGCAGCGACTTAGATCCTACTGATCCAGTGAAGTAGACAGTAGACCAAGTGTTTCCTTTGAAGAGACCTAAGCAGCCCTATAAGGCTAAGTCAGTTTAACACTTATCCTCGCATGAACCCAAGGGGATAGCTTCGTTTGGAGCTTTATAGCCTTATTGAAAGGTTAACATACTAGCCTCACTTGAAGCTTTCTTGATAGTTTCACATGAAGCTCTTCATAGCTCCACAGAGAGCTAACTTATAGCTTCACCTAAATCTAATTCTAGCTTCGCCTGAAGCTTTCTTGATAGTTTTGAAGTTCACCTAGAGGGGGGTGAATAGGTGAATAGCTAATCTAATGATGTATTAATGTGGAATTAAAAAACTATTTATGCAAATTAAAACTATTAAGCTAAACACCCCAAGTATAATACAAGAGTGTAGCCAAATTTCCGGTGAAAGGCTTTGCACTATCTCCTCAAGATTCCTCTAGATAAAAGTTGAGGTGCCGCTATGGCTTTCCTGGTTGAATACAAGTGCGAGCAAACAATCCCAAGCATATAACAATGAGGCACAAGATATGTCAAGCATAAAAGATAAAAGCAATGTAAGCATGCATGATATAAACACAAGTGAGAGATAGAGAGAGCAATCGCAAACACAGGAGATTTGTTTCGAGGTTCGAACACCCTTGCTCTACGTCCCCGCCTTCAACACTATGAAGGATTTCCACTAAAATCGATCCCACCGGATCACTCGGTGCCGCAACACCTACAATGAGTTTACACTAGAACTCCTTAGACTTACTAGTCCCTCTCTTATTTCCGCAAGAATAACACACGCAAGCACACTAGCTTGCCGAGGCCACACCTCTACATCGAGCTCCCACAAGCACTCGAAACAACACGAACCCACAAGTTCGCCTCCTTAAATGCAATGATGAACACTTGGGTGATCTAAACACTTTATAATTTAAAAACACTCTCATAACAACTCTCTTATAGGATTGATATAGTAATGGAAAGTTCAAGTATGTGTGAGAAAAACTAGATAGAATAGTGGAGGAAAAGCTCAAGAAATCTCCTTTTCAGAATACTCTTGAAAAACTCTCCTTTTGATATGGAAGTTTTAGCTCTAAAACAAGTGGAGATAAATATTTAGAAAGGTAGGAAAACTAGCTTGAAAATCCACTTAAAATCTTACAGAAAATAGTCCAAGGAAATCCCAATTTAAAGGCTCCCAAAATATAGCCGTTGGAGGCCAAATCAGTAGCTGACGCTGCCGGTCGATCGGCGGTCGACCGGCCAACGGTCAGATTTCATTTTATCTAAAAATAAAATCTTGACACTTACAAAATCTGACACAAGTTTTCTTAAAAATCTTCTCTTGAAAATCTTCTCCTCCTTCTTGACTTGGTCCAAACATTGATCTAATGAGTTATACTCCTCTTGAGTACTTGATGCAATCTTGATGCGCGAGCTCTTGAATCAACACGTGCTAGCTCCAAAACTTGACTTTGAATCCTTTGTTGAAGCTAAACATCTACTAAGATCTTGATGAAATATCTGAGACTAAATAAATAAAAGATCATTAGTACTATAACTTCATGAGTTAATCATCATCAAAACTAGAGCGATGGGCTTTTGGGCCAACAATCTCCCCCTTTTGATGATGACAAAACTCATGGAGTTATATATGCATGGATTAAAGTTAAGCCATAGAAGCTTCCCCTTAATTCATGTGTAGCAATAAATATAAAGATATTCAATAAAGTACATAAAATTAAACAAAACATATATGCATAAACAAGAAAATAAACTCACCAAATTCTTCTCCCCTTTTATCATAAATAAAACATATATGCATAAACAAGAAAATAAACATGCATATATAAACTCTCAAATTTTTCTCCCCCTTTTGTCAATTCATCAACAAAAGGGTGAAAACAAATCAAACAATAAGGATATATATGCGATATACATTCATGAGAAAGAGAGACGTGAAGTTAGCTCCCCCTGCATACATGCATTACATGAAGAAGGGATGACAAGACCCTAACTTATATAAAGCATAATATATAATGTATAAGCGGAGATGTTAAGCTCCCCTACACACGTGTATCACATAAAGAAGAAATGTCAAGCTCCTCAATATAAGATACACTCAACATGATGTTAAGCTCCCCTTGCATATAGGCAATACGTATCAAAATATTTTTAAACAAAATTTTGATAATACTTAAAGCAAAACTTTAAAATTTCTTAAAACAAAATTTGGTACCACTTGTAAATAAACAAAATTTTAAGATACCAATGAAAGTAAAACATTTTGTATTTTTGATTCCAATTGAAATTTAAACATTTTATATTTTGATACCAATTGAAATATATTGTAAATTTTGATACTAAATAAAATGTCAATCGAAATATCAATTGAAAACAAAGCATTGATATTTTCAAGTTGAAACATTGTAAATTTTAATACCAATTAAAAGGTAAAATATGAAGTATATTTTGATATCAATTAAAATACCAATTGAAAATAATGCATAAGCTTATTAAGATACTAATTAACATTTAAAAATTAGTTAAGCTTAGCATAAACATAATTTATGCTTTAAACATGTAAAGTTATTGTAAATCAAGCACAATCAAAACATACATATATATATGTATGAAAAAGAAAATACTAATTGAAATTGATATTATTAGAGATTTTGAAGCATACATATATATATATAAACAAATATGAGTATACAAAGATAATATTTCATGAAGTTCATGTGTATACTCATAATTATCTATCCTATTTATGCACATGTTTAAATAAATTTTCAATAATAAGCATACAAGGCATGGTCGCCCATCCAACCGCCCTTTAAGGGTAGAAGTTTTCAAAAATAAGATTGAAAAATAGTTGTATATTGAAAACACTACCAAATGAAGAAAAAATAATTAGTTTAAAGTAATTTTTAAAAAACTAGTTAAAGATCCTTCAAAACATGAAAACAAATCATATATCCCATGAAGCTTGCTAAAAACACAAGAGTTGATACTCGAAATCTATAAAGCTTAAAATTTCTGATGAAAATAATGTCATGAGTAAACAAATAAAGTGTGAGTGCACAAGAATCATGTGAATGACATTTTCATGAAAATGATCAATAACACTCAAAATAAACATGAATTTCTTTTATCAAAAATATGAAAATCATAAAAATATATTTGATAAAACTTCAAGGTATATGTATGTTTTATTAAAACTAACAATATACATACATGCCCCAAATGCAAACGAGTCCATAATGTAATTTGCATGAAGGTAAGTGACTCAAGGGTATACATGTATATTTATTAGTTTTAGACAAGAATAACATATACATGAAGCAAAACATATATGAAAATAAAAAAAACATGTATAAATGAAAGAATCATCAAAACTAGGTTATACATGTATATGTAATGAGTACAAATGGGCAATGAAATACAAACATCTAATAATCAAGTGTAGCTCACTACTTGTACCAGTATATATATAAGTTTTAATGAAAACTATATCTAAACAAGCATTCTCTTCATGAAGTACAAATCAAAACTTGATCATAAAACATGCTAAAAATTCATAATGTAAAAGCATGTAAACAAAAAAGGATTTTAGAGATAGTTACCAAACCATAAGAACTATACTCTAAGTCTTCAAAACATGGTGGTCCTCCCACCAAACTTTCTTGATAGCGGTGCATCAATAGGGTATGTCCATCTAACTTCATATGCATCCACCACCAAGACATCAAACCTCTCACGTCATGTGAGAGCCTACACCTACATCTAACACAAGTGGTGGGGATTTTGGTACCTATTTTCTTTTGGGTCCACGAGGTTAGCATTATTCGGAACCCATAGCAAAATTTATAGAGTTAATCTTATCAAAACAAAACTTTACTAAATGGCCCTTGTGGCCACAATGTGTACATTTGTACACTCTAACATGCACATAACAATGAGCATGATCATGATGTGCAAAGTGTGCATATGTATACCGTGGGTTATGTGTATGAACATGTGGAGCTTGTTTCTTTTGAAATAAAGTTTCTAATCTAGAATGATTGAATGCACAATTGCTCAAAATTGAGCTCAAAATAATTTATTATATTTTTCAAATTTTGAATCTCATTTTTATTAATAGTAGCATGAAAAAGCATGACAAGAATAAGAGCCAACAGTCTTTTTCTTTTAGAAATATTTTCTTTTTCTTTTAAAATAATTTTTCTTTTCAAAGAGTTCTTTTCGTCCAAAGCAATCTCTTTTTCTTTTTCCACCAAATTAATTTTGTTTTTCAAAGATTTATTTCCTTCACAAATATATATGTAATTTTGAAGCTAAGAAAATATTCTCCTTTTTCAAAAATTCATTTTCTTTTGAAATGCATTCAAGTTTATTTTGAAAAGAATCTTTTTCTTTTAAAATGGAATCATATATATTTTTCAATTTCTTATGATCCTTTTTAAGCAAATCATATTTTTCAAGAAGTTGTTGACAAAATATAGCAAGCTCATCATAAGACATGTCAACATCCTCATCAAGCTCGAATTCGAAATTTACCTCAATGGGGTTATCCCCGTGGACCATGTAGCATATGTTGGAAGCATCATTTCCATCATCCGAGTCGCTCCCCGCATAGTATTGCTTTTGTTCGCCAAGAGAGACTATAGTGTTCCATACTACAAAAGCCGAATCATAGCAACCCTATATAAATATTCATCATTTAGGGTACTCTTCAAAGCATTGATGGCTTTTGTATTGCCTCAAGATATTTTCCATTTAAATAACAGTCTTTAATAGTGGCAAAATAAACATGAATACTTAAGGCTTTGCGGTACATTGACATCTTAACCTACCAAATTTGGATGTTAAGAATATCAAACATAGGAGGTGTCATGAAATCCATGTGTGTGTAAACAAATATTGTGATTAGCTAAAATGAGGATCTTTAACTCTAGGTTGTTAGACCCAAATCAAGAGCACCAAGCTCTGATACCAATTGAAGTTCACCTAGAGGGGGTGAATAGGTGATAGCTAATCTAATGATGTATTAATGTAGAATTAAAAACTATTTATGTAAATTAAAACTATTAAGCTAAACACATCAAGTATAACACAAGAGTGTAGCCGAATTCCCGGTGAAGGGCTCTGGACTATCTCCTCAAGATTCCTCTAGATAAGAGTTGAGGTGTCGCTATGGCTCTCTTGGTTGAATACAAGTGTAAGCAAACAATCCCAAGCATATAGCAATAAGGCACAAGATATGTCAAGCATATAAAGAAAAAAGCAATGTAAGCCTGCAAGATATAAACACAAGTGAGAGATAGAGAGAGCAATCGTAAACACAGGAGATTTGTTTTGAGGTTCAAGCATCCTTGCTCTACATCCCTGCTTTCAACACTATGAAGGATTTTCACTAAAATCGATCCTACCAGATCACTCGGTGCCGCAACACCTACAATGAGTTCACACTAGAACTCCTTGGACTCACTAGTCTCTCTCTTATTCCGTAAGAACAACACACGCAAGCACACTAGCTTGCCGAGGCCGCACCTCTACACCGAGCTCCCACAAGAACTCGAAAACACAAACTCGCAAGTTCGCCTCCTCAAATACAATGATGAACACTTTGGTGATCTCAACACTTGATCACCTAAAAACACTCTCAGAATAACTCTCCTATAGGATTGATATTGCAATGAAAAGTTCAAGTATGTGTGAGAAAAACTAGATAGAATAGTGGAGGAAAAACTCAAGAAATTTTCTTTTCAAAACACTCTTGAAAAACTCTCCTTATAATATGAAAGTTTTAGCTCTAAAATAAGTAGAACAAACATTTAGAAAGGTAGAAAAAAACTAGATTGAAAACCCACTTAAAATCTTATAGAAAACAGTCCAAGGGAACCTCAATTTATAGGCTCCCAAAATATGACCGTTGGAGGCCAAATCAGCAGCTGACGCTGTTGTCGATCGACCGCCCGGTCAACCGGCCAACGGTCAGATTTTCAATCGTCATGCCACCGGTCAACCGCCCTGTCGACCGAGGCCCGGATACAGAGAGAAAAGCTCTCTACCGGTCGACCGGGGCCAGTCCAGATGACAGAGCTCTCTGGCGGTCGACATGGTCGGTCGACCGGCTCTCCAGCCAAACTGGCTGTGCATGTTTGTACACATCAGTCAACCGTCTCGGTCGATGAGACAGAAGTGTTGGCCCAAAAGGTTACACTCTCCATTTATTGAGTTTTGATGATGACAAACCAAATTAGTGCTATTTGGTACTAATGAGTTTGTTTAAGATAAGTTTCAGGTTAGTACCATATTTGGAGGCCATTGCTTAGCTATTGCAACAACTTCTAGGTTTCATGAAGCAAAGAAGGCATATTGCATATCAAGGAAGGAACATAGAAGAAGGGGCTCTAGCAAGGCATAGCATGGCTCAAGACTTGAAGATTGCTCAACAAGATTTGTTTTTTTAAGTTTTATAGGTTTAGAATTTTGTTAAAGAATGATGGATAGGTTTGAAGCTCAATCACACACGTTTTTGCGCACATATTGTTTCTAAGATGATTTTCTATAAAATGTACAAAAAATATTTTGATACAAAATCCTCTGCCTATAAATCAATTTTTATGTTTTATACTTAGTACTATTTAAAGATATTTTTCATAAAAATCCAAGTCTTTTCAAAATTGTGTTTTAAACTTAACTTTTGACCTGAGCCGGTCGACCGCACCAGTCGACCGTGCCTGTGTCAGTCTTGTCCGGTCGACCGGACAAGTCGACCGTGGTTCTGGCAGATGCACGTATCAGTGTGCATGTTTGCCGGTCGACCGGGCGGTCGACCTGACTGTAATAGCTTTGCTCTCGGGTTTGTTGGGTCGACCGGGCGATCGACCGTATGCCTGTAACGGCTCTATTTTTGAATAGGCGGTCGACCGACCGGTCGACCGGACTAGCCGTTGAACAGTAAACGGCTATTTTCTGGGCTGTTTTAAATTTTGTCTTTTTGTGTTTAAAATTAGTTTAAGGGATATATTTCAAACTTAATACTCTCTGATTAATCCTAATTATGTTTTATCCCTAAACCCTAGCCCTCTCCTATAAATAGGGGTGTTTGGGGAGAGATTGTTTACAACAATTAATTACAAGAGAAAATTCCAAAAGTTTCCAAGTTTAAGGCTTTCAAAAGATCTTGGTTTTTGTGCTGAAATTCTCTCATTTTCTGAAGTGTTTTCAAAAGAATTCTCTGATTTCATTTTCTTTTCTCCTTGCACACAAGAGCTTCATTCCTACTCATTGTTCTCTAAGGACCTTTTGTAAGTGAAGAGACTTTTGAAAGAGAGAGTTGTGGTCTTTTGACTACTCAGAATTTGCTTGTACTTGAGATTGTGGAGTTGGGTACTCTGGTGTAATTGTGATTTCTTTGTGATAGTGGAAGTAGCTAGAATCCTTCTGGGGAAGGCGGGGAGTAGAGCTGGGTGGGTGCTCGAACCTCGATAACATATTCTTGTGTTTGCGTTTGGTTTACTTTCTTGTGCTTCTTACTTTACTTTACTTGCACTTATTCTTGCTTATCATCATTATTGCAATATTTACTTGCTTTCATTCATCTTGTGAATCTTGTTGGGTGATTGTTGCATCTTAATTTTTAATTTGTCCATTGATTAGCATTATCACCTATTCACCCCCCCTCTAGGTGATTTCAATTGGTATCAGAGCTTGGACTCTAGGTTTGGCTTAACATCCATAGAGAGATCCTTAAAATTGCTAATCAACATTTTCATTCATACATTCATACACTAGTAAACATGGCCGATAACATTAAAACCCCTCCTAAATTTGATGGACTTAATTTCCCTATTTGGAAGGTTAGGATGACTATATTTTTGCAATCTTTGGGTAGCTTAGTGGCCAAGTCCTTGACCAAACCCTATGTAGCACCCGATAGTGATGAGAGCACTTGGACCGACTTCAACTTTAGAGAATATGAGGCTAACTCCAAGGCCCAAAACTCCCTATTAACCGCCTTGAATGAGGATGACCTTAAACGGGTAATTCATTGCCAATCCGCCTATGAGATTTGGCAACACTTGTTAGTCACGCACGAAGGGACTTCACAAGTCAAGAGAGCTAAGATAGATCTCTTGAGGTCCCAATATGAATCTTTAAAATGCTTGATGAAGAATCTATTGATTGTATGATTACCCGATTTACTAAAATCACCAATGCTCTTTCTTCTTTAGGTGATGACATCTCCAACGACCAAAAGGTGCGAAAAGTGATTCGGGCTCTTCCTACATCATGGGAGATCAAGGCCACCACCTTGAAGGAGTTGAACGACAAGGACGAGATGGGCCTCATTAGTCTCATTGGGAACTTAAAGACCCATGAGATGGAAAAGAAGGCAAGAGAAGAGGCCGCTCCACTTAAGAAGAAGTCCATAGCTTTCAAGTCTTCATCCACTCTTGAAGACGATGAAGAAGATGAAGAAGAAGATGAGGAGCTCTCCCTCTTTGTGCGAAATGTCAAGAGGATGTACCGGAGGAACAAGCTCAACTTCCGTAGGAAATTTGAAGGCAAAGAGGAGAGAAGAATTATATGCTACAATTGTCGAAAACCCGGACACATCATGGCGGATTGCCCGGAGTTCAAGAAGAAGATGACTTCCTCCTTCAAGCCAAAGAAACCGGAGAAAAAGAAAGCGTACAAGGCAACTTGGGATTCGGAAAGCGAGTCCGAAGAAGAGGTGGATACGGCGAACATGTGTTTCATGGCAAACACTCCTAAGGTTACCCCTCAATCTCTGATGATGAAGATGATGAACTAAGTAAGGAAGTTCTTGTACATGCCTTTGTTGAACTTTCTGAAACTTATGTCAATAAAAAGATTGAATGTTTTAAATTACAAAAAGAAGTTGCTTTTCTTAAAAATCAACTTGCTATGGTTTCTAAAAAAAAAAGATGATCTTTCTTCTAATCTCATTTCTATTCAAGAAGAATTTAGTGCCTACAAGATTTCTTGTAAGGCAAAATCTCCTATGATTGATGAAAATGAAATTTCTTCTTTAAATCTAAAATAAATGATTTTGAAAAAGTTTTAAATGATTGTGCTTTTAACACAAAGAAACTTGAGGACATGTTTTCTAAAAAGCACACCTCTCATGCTAAAGATTCACATGCTAAGATTCCTCATGCTCACGCTACACATAACACTTCTCATGCTAAATCTTCCATGTTCACAATTCTCATGCTCACAAATCACACACTCACTATGCTTTTAAATATGGTAGAGTGTATAGATGCACTTATTGTGGTAAGAATGGACATTTGGCTAAATTTTGTATGACCAAGTAAATAGGACCAATAATCTTGTTTGGGTTAATGAAACTAACTCTTTAGGACCCAAGAAAATGTGGGTACCAAAATCAAGACCTAAATTATTTGATGTAGGTACACACCAAGGCTCCAATACGTAGGGAGCGGTGGTACCTTGATAGTGGTTGTTCAAGACACATGACGTGGGATATCAACAACTTCACAGCCCTATCAAGGTACATGGAAGGTGGCTCCGTCACCTTCGGGGATGACTCCAAAGGAACTATCATCGGTATAGGTAACATTCAAATTGGTGCATCTCTTATTATAGAGAATGTTGTTTTAGTTGATGGTTTGAAACATAATTTGCTTAGTATTAGTCAATTTTGTGACCGTGGTCTTAAAGTTGTTTTTGATGATACTTCTTGCAAAATTTTGATGTTAAATCCAATGATTGTATTCTTACCGGATTTCGTGATAATAATGTTTATATTATTGACATGCTTAATTTAGATTGTTCTACTAAATGCTTGAATGTTTTTGATGAAAATTCTTGGCTTTGGCATAGAAGATTAGGACATGCATCTTTTGACCATCTTGCTAGAATTAATTCTAAGGATTTAGTAAAGGGTATACCTTGCTTGAAGTTTGAGAAAGACCGCATTTGTGG
This sequence comes from Agave tequilana, assembly GCA_038442645.1. Classification (NCBI taxonomy): domain Eukaryota; kingdom Viridiplantae; phylum Streptophyta; class Magnoliopsida; order Asparagales; family Asparagaceae; genus Agave; species Agave tequilana. Next base: position 71,034 of record JAVJIF010000070.1, read on the forward strand.
TGCGTGCCAACTTGGAAAACAAACCAAGTCTACCTTCAAACCAATTAAGGATATCATGACTACTAGGCCCTTAGAACTAATTCATATGGATCTTTTTGGACCAACACAAACTAAAAGTTTAAATGGTAGTAGATTTGCATTTGTTTTAGTTGATGATTTTTTCCCGTTTCACTTGGGTTTTCTTCTTGCAAAATAAAGATCAAACTTTTTCTCATTTCAAAATTTTTCGAAAAAGGGTTGAAAAAGAAAAAGACTTTTCGATTTGAGAATAAGGAGTGATAGAGGTGGTGAGTTTGTTAACCAACTTTTCATGACTTATTGTGATGAAAAGGGAATCAAGCATGAAATGTCTTGTCCTAGGACTCCACAACAAAATGGAGTAGTAGAAAGGAAAAATAGAACACTTCAAGAGATGGCTAGGACAATGATAAGTGAATATGACCTCCCTCAATATTTATGGGCCGAGGCCGTAAACACCGCATGCTATATTTCAAATCGTATTTATGTGTGTAAGAATTCTTCCAAAACATCTTTTGAAATGTATCATTCTAGAAAACCTAATGTTGCATATTTTAAAGTTTTTGGATGCAAGTGTTTTGTTTTAAATACTAAGGAGAATTTGGGTAAATTTGATGCTAAGGCTTATGAAGCTATCTTTGTTGGATATTCTTCTACTAGCAAAGCATATAGAGTATTTAATAGATCTTCACATACTATTGAAGAAACCATGCATGTTAAATTTGAAGAATCTAATGTGTTTGTTGAGAATGTTGTAGAGAATGAACCATTAGGTGAAAACATGGAGAAACTATCCTTGAAGGACTCTCCCGCTCAAGAAGAAAAGCAAGAATCAATTGGTGATGTTCAAGAGGATAAAGAGGAAAGCTCTCAACCGCTTCCTAAAGCTTGGAGATACGCTACAAATCATCCTAAGGAGCTCATCTTGGGTGATGCTAAAGGAGTCACAACGCGCTCCAAACTCCATGACCTATGTGGTAACTTTGCTTTCATTTCTCATTTTGAACCCAAAGGCATTCTCGAAGCCGAGACGGACCCATATTGGTTGCTTGCCATGCAAGAGGAACTCAATCAATTTGAGCGCAACCAAGTTTGGCACCTTGTTCCTAAGCCCCACGATAGACCAATAATTGGTACTAAGTGGATCTTTAGAAACAAGATGGATGAGTCCGGAAATGTCATTAGGAATAAAGCTAGGTTAGTGGCCCAAGGTTACACTCAAGTTGAGGGAATTGACTTTGAGGAGACCTTTGCACCCGTAGCACGGCTTGAAGCCATACGGATGACACTAACTTTTGCATCTTTCAAAAATTTTAAACTTTTTCAAATGGATGTGAAAAGTGCATTTTTGAATGGTTTTATTAATGAAGAAGTTTATGTTTCTCAACCTCCCGGTTTTGTTGATCATGTTCATCCCGATTTGTTTTTAAACTTGATAAAGCTTTATATGGATTGAAACAAGCTCCTAGAGCTTGGTATGAAAGGCTTTCTAGTTTTCTAATTTCAAATGATTTTGTTAAAGGCAAAGTAGACACAACTCTATTTACTAAGCATGTTGATAATGATATATTAATTGTGCAAATTTATGTAGATGATATAATTTTTTGTTCTACTAATGAGCTTTTATGCAAGGATTTTGAAAAGGTCATGCAACTTGAATTTGAAATGTCTTCAATGGGTGAGCTCAATTTCTTCCTTGGACTCCAAATCAAGCAATTGCAAAACGGGACATTCATAAGTCAAGCCAAGTACGCAAAGGAACTCTTAAAGAAGTTTGGACTTGAAGGCTCAAAGACTTGCAACACTCCCATGGCAACTACAACCAAGCTTGATAAAGATGACCAAGGTAAAAATGTTGATATTAAATTATATAGAAGCATGATAGGAAGTCTTTTATATTTAACGGCAAGTAGGCCGGATATCATGTTTAGTGTGTGTCTTTGTGCTAGATTTCAATCGTGTCCTAAAGAGTCCCATCTTATTGCGGTAAAATGCATTATTCGTTATATTAAGGGCACTATTGGGATGGGTCTATGGTATCCGAAAACCGGAGATTTCTCAATGACGAGTTATTCGGATGCCGACTATGCGGGTTGTAGAGTAGATAGAAAGAGTACTAGTGGGACATGTCAATTTCTTGGTAATTGTCTTGTTTCATGGTCCTCTAGGAAACAAAATTCCGTAGCACTCTCAACCGCCGAGGCGGAGTATGTTGCCGCGGGGGCTTGTTGTGCACAAGTCCTTTGGATGAAACATACTCTCCTTGATTTTGATTTGCATTTTGATCATATAAAAATATTTTGTGATAATACTAGTACTATACACATGACTAAGAATGCAAATCAACATAGTAAGACCAAGCACATTGAGATTAGATATCACTTTCTTAGAGATCATTTTGAGAAAGGAGATATAGATATTGATTATGTTTCTACGGATTTGCAACTAGCCGATATTTTCACTAAACCTCTTGATTTTGCTAGATTTTCGTTTATTTGTGGAGAACTTAATGTTTGTATTATTGATTAAACATGTGATTCCTAGCTCTTTTTGATGTATGACAAAAAGGGGAGAATAAGTTAGTGCATGATAAAAATAAATTTATATGGTCTTGGTTCCATATGAGTTTATATGAGTTTATATATGTTTTTGTTGTCTTGTTTTGTTTTCATGCGTTTTGAGAATTCTTGTGTTTTGTTAGTATCAAGAAAATAACATGTGATTTTCATTATTGTTTCAATTGGTTTAAATTGGTATCAAGAGCATATATGTTTTTATGTTTTCAATGAATTCTTGTGTTTGAGTTTAAATGTTTTCTTTATATAGCATAATTTGAGGGGGAGTTTTCTCCTCCCCTATATTTTTATCTTGTAGCCTATTTGTTTTGTCATCATCAAAAAGGGGGAGATTGTTGGCCCAAAAGGTTACACTCTCCATTTATTGAGTTTTGATGATGACAAACCAAATTAGTGCTATTTGGTACTAATGAGTTTGTTTAAAATAAGTTTCAGGTTAGTACCATATTTGGAGGTCATTGCTTAGCTATTGCAACAACTTCTAGGTTTCATGAAGCAAAGAAGGCATATTACATATCAAGGAAGGAACATAGAAGAAGGGGCTCTAGCAAGGCATAGCATGGCTCAAGACTTGAAGATTGCTCAACAAGATTTGTTTTTTTTTAGTTTTATAGGTTTAGAATTTTGTTAAAGAATGATGGATAGGTTTGAAGCTCAATCACACACGTTTTTGCGCACATATTGTTTCTAAGATGATTTTCTATAAAATGTACAAAAAATATTTTTATACAAAATCCTCTGCCTATAAATCAATTTTTATGTTTTATACTTAGTACTATTTAAAGATATTTTTCATAAAAATCAAAGTCTTTTCAAAATTGTGTTTTAAACTTAACTTTTGACCTGAGCCGGTCGACCGCACCAGTCGACCGTGCCTGTGTCAGTCTTGTCCGGTCGACCGGACAAGTCGACCGTGGTTCTGACAGATGCACGTATCAGTGTGCATGTTTGCCGGTCGATCGGGCGGTCGACCTGACTGTAATAGCTTTGCTCTCGGGTTGTTGGGTCGACCGGGCGGTCGACCGTATGCCTGTAACGGCTCTATTTTTGAATAGGCGGTCGACCGACCGGTCGACCGGACTAGCCGTTGAACAGTAAACGGCTATTTCTGGGCTGTTTTAAATTTTGTCTTTTTGTATTTAAAATTAGTTTAAGGGATATATTTCAAACTTAATACTCTCTGATTAATCCTAATTATGTTTTATCCCTAAACCCTAGCCCTCTCCTATAAATAGGGGTGTTTGGGGAGAGATTGTTTACAACAATTAATTACAAGAGAAAAATTCCAAAAGTTTCCAAGTTTAAGGCTTCAAAAGATCTTGGTTTTTGTGCTGAAATTCTCTCATTTTCTGAAGTGTTTTTCAAAAGAATTCTCTGATTTCATTTTCTTTTCTCCTTGCACACAAGAGCTTCATTCCTACTCATTGTTCTCTAAGGACCTTTGTAAGGGAAGAGACTTTTGAAAGAGAGAGTTTGTGGTCTTTTGACTACTCAGAATTTGCTTGTACTTGAGATTGTGGAGTTGGGTACTCCGGTGTAATTGTGATTTCTTTGTGATTGTGGAAGTAGCTAGAATCCTTCTGGGGAAGGCGGGGAGTAGAGCTGGGTGGGTGCTCGAACCTCGATAACATATTCTTGTGTTTGCGTTTGGTTTACTTTCTTGTGCTTCTTACTTTACTTTACTTGCACTTATTCTTGTTTATCATCATCATTGCAATATTTACTTGCTTTCATTCATCTTGTAAATCTTGTTGGGTGATTGTTGCATCTTAATTTTTAATTTGTCCATTGATTAGCATTATCACCTATTCACCCCCCCTCTAGGTGATTTTCAAGAAGTTGGTCTAAAAGGCCATCCGGTCGACCAACTTCTGTCTCATTCGATCGTCCGGTCGACCGGCAAAAGGCCTGGTCAAACATATTTTAAGGATTAAAACTTGGTCTTTTTATCTTTAATAAAATTCTATAAATTCTCATAAATTCTACAAAAATAAGTTCATTGATATACTTTGATATACAAGCATATTTGATTAAAAATCAAAATATGTTACAAACATTTTAAACTATTTTTGTGATATAGAAATTTTGGCCTTAAACAAGAACTGTATTTTTAAAAACAATCTCCAAATTGAAAAACGATTTTTTCAAAACTTCTCCAAGTACAACAACAAGATATTTTAAACATTTTTGAAGCTTAGTGTATATGGATATGATCCACTACACATATGAGAGAAATATCTATGTTATTGACAATAAGCTTTAAAATAGTTTTGATAAAACACATGTATACTTTGAAGCTAAAAATCAAAACAGTATTTTCTAAAACACAAATAATTTATGTGTGTGTAAATGAACTTGAGCAATCCACCAACTAATCTATCATTTATATTTTATTTAAAAATAAAATCTTGACACTTACAAAACCCGACATAAGTCTTCTTGAAAATCTTCTCTAAAATCTTCTTCTCCTTCTTGACTTGGTCCAAACCTTGATCCAATAAGCTAGACTCCTCTTGAGTACTTGATGCAATCTTGATGCGCGAGCTCTTGAATCAACACGTGCTAGCTCCAAAACTTGACTTTAAATCCTTTGTTGAAGCTAAATACCTACTAAGATCTTGATCAAATATCTGAGACTAAATAAACACAAGATCATTAGTATTATAACTTCATGAGTTAATTCTCATCAAAACTAGAGCGATGGGCCTTTGGGCCAACAAGTTTCACATGAAACTCTTGATAGCTCTACAGAGAGCTGACTTACAGCTTCGCCTGAAGCTAATTCTAACTTCGCCTGAAGCTAATTATAATTTCACTTGAATTTTTCTTGATAACTTCGGATGATGCTCTTCATACCTCTACAGAGAGCTAACTTATAACTTCGCCTGAAGTTTTCTTAATAACTTCACAGGAAGCTCTTCATAGCTCCACAGAGAGCTAACTTACAGCTTCCTGAAGCTAATTCTAGCTTTGCCTGAAGCTTTTTTATAGTTTTACCTTGAAGCTCTTCATAGCTCCGTGGAGAGCTAACTGTTATCTTCGCCTGAAGCTCTGCACAGTCGCGCAGAAGGCCAACTCCTATCTTCGCCTGAAACTTAGTACAGCTCTCCTAAGAGCTTGCTTCTACTTTCGTCTGAAGCTTGAGTCAACTCCGTTGAAGAGCTAAAATGCTTAGCTTTTCTCAACTGGCTAGCTTCACCTGAGGAGGTCAGCCTCACCTCCACTAGATAGCCTCGCTTCGCCTCCACTGGCTAGCTTCGCCTGAGGAGGCTATCATCACCTCAACTGGCTAGCCCATGTTTAAGGAGGCTAGCCTTGCCTCCAAAGTGCACGGAGACTAGCCTCGCCTCCAATGGCTAGCCCCGCCTGAGGAGAGTAACTGTCCCACTAAGTTAGTGGGGGGGATTTAATGGGTAGTTACACCCATGATCCCTCATTAAGAGAAGACAATCAAGAAAATCATAACTCCCTATTGAGCCTATAAATAGCCCACTAGTAGGCTAGGCTCAGGGGCTTGAAGGGATTCAAGTCGAAAAAGACTTTTTGAAGAGCATAAAGCTTCTTTGGTGGCTTCAAAACTTAAGATAACAAGAGATCTGCTCTCTCGCTTCTAAGAAATTAGATAATCACTTCTCTAAGCCTACACAGATAAATTCGGGTTGCTAATACCCTAAGATCTTCCTCTCTCAAGGAATCTCTGAAACCAGACGAGAAGGAATTTTCAAGCAGTAGGACTCGAAGATCGATTGCTCGTATCATCAACGGGACAAAATGATCACGCGCAGATCAGACTCCTACCGACATACTTCCCAGAATCTCAGAAGAGATACTTGTAATTTTTTTTATTTACTTATAATTTTTTCTTCACAATTTTGTAAGTTTTCCCTTTATTAGATTTTCAATGGAAAACAGTTTCTTGTAAAGCTAAGTTTTCTAGCACTAATGAAAATGAGATTTTTTTTGATGAAAAATAAAATTAATACTTTGAGTAATATTTTGAAGAAATGTAAGTTTGATAAGGCAAGATTAGAATCAATGTTTCCCAAAAGACATACTCAAAGGAAACAACCACCATATGTCTCACACACACATCATGCTCACATACACAACATGCTCATCGTGCTCACACATACCATACTTTCTTGTATGGCAAGGTATACTCGTTACATATTGTGGCCGAAAATACCACTTGGCCAAATTTTGTTATGATAGATTAAATATTACAAATAATTATATTTGAGCTCTTGAGACTAATATCATAGGACCCAAAATTTGGGTACCAAAATTAACTTCCATTTTAAATGATATAGGTACGCACCAAGCTTTTAAGACGTAAAGAGCAGCACTACCTTGATAGTGGTTGCTTACGGCATATGACATGGAATATCAACAACTTTGCAACCCTATCAAGGTCTAGTGAAAGTGGTCCCGTCACCTTTGGAGATGATTCCAAGGGCAAATCATTAGTATAGATAATATTAAGATTGGTATATCTCCTTTAATAAAAAATATTACTTTGGTAGATTCCAAACATAATCTATTAAATATTAGTCAATTATGTGACAAAAGCTTAAGAGTTATTTTTGATAATTCTACTTGTAGCACCCCGTTCCCGGGATACGTACCCGGATGCGTGTCCCGAATTCTTTAACTATTTTGTTTAAATTATTTGTATTTAAGTTGTGATTGCCTATGTTATTTGGTATCGGATCTGGATTCACAGACTAGAGTCAGCCCTGACCCGGACTAGGAACCCGATACTAGCATACCGCTTGATTGACTTTTTCGGTAGTCTAATTTGACCAATTTAGTTTTAAACATTATTTTCTAATATTTTAGATTTTTCATGATTTTCTAGAATTTTCTAAAATTATGTCACAAAATCTCCAAAATCAGTGTTGGTCGGCATCGCTGACCGATTCTCAAATTTTTAGTTTTCAAATGGAATTGAAATTTTAGAAATGGCTTTCACGTTACATCTTAGAATATTATTTTCTATCTAAATACAATTTTTGGGATTTTTCTAAATTTATTAAAATTTCACCGGTTTTGGTGTCGACCGGTGTCGCTGGAAGATTTCAGGATTTTTTTTTTCTATTTCTTTTCTTTTTCTTTAATTTTTCCTTTTCCTTTATTTTTCTTTCTTTTCTTCTTTACTTCTTTTCTCCCCATGCCCTACAACTCCCTATCCCCTGCAACCGCATGCAGCCCTAGCCAGAGCATGATGGGCAGCTGCTGCAGCCCATCTCCCCCCATCCCATTTCATTATCACCTCCTCTCCTTCATTAAAACCCCTTTCTTTCTCTTTCTCTTTCCTTTCCATTTTCATTTCAACTCTATCTCATTCAACCAAAACCAAACCACTTCCCATCATCACCATCGCCGCCTCCACCATCGCCGCCGTCTTCGCCGCCCCCTAGCCGTCGGCCACCACCTTCCCCACACCCCCTCTCCTCTCCTCCACCTCCTTCATCTTCAACCAACAGCCTATAACCACCAATTTCAAACAAACCCATCCCCTTCACTTCTTCTCCTTCTCCAAAACTCACCCTCATCTCCACAAATTCCACCACTCCCACCCACCTATCATCACCTCCTCCTCATTCTCCAACTCTCCACCACCTCCAACAACCACCACAACTATCACCACCACCAACACCACCACCAATAACTCCTACACCAAACAATAACAACCAAACCCCTCCTCCCCTCCCCAGGGCAACCGCGCCGCCCCCACCTCCGGCGCCGCCGCCACCCCAGGGCCGCCGGCCACCAAACGCCCCCCCTCCATTTCTTTCTTTCTTTCTTCTTTCTTTCTTTCTTTTCTTCTTTCTTTCTTTTCCTAAAATATACCCACTTTTCTATATTCCCTAAATAACCTCCCCTTCACCCCCAAATTACTTCCCCATAATATCAATCATACCCCTCCCCTTTTAATTCTTATTTCCTCTTCTAAAAATACCCTATACTCTCCTCTCTCTCTCTCTCTCCCCTTTATCTCTCTCTCCTCTCTCATTCCCTTTCTAATATATTTATAATATTTATAATATATATGTATATATTTTAATATATAGAATGGGCTAGTGGCTTGCTCGCTCGTATTCGCTGACTTCTTGGATATTAACCCGGTATTTCATTCTGGTATTAAGTGAGTACATTTCTTTTGATATTTCATGCTTTATTCCATTGTTTCATGTCTAATAATTATTATCTTACTTTTAATACATGATGTCTGATTATGCAAGTCGGTATATGTTATATGAGTGATTTCTAAAATTATCATGTTTTATAAATATCTGCCGGCCGTTATTATAATTATGCCTAGATCTGCTCCTGCTTCACTCAGCTTCGCATGGCTAATTAAAAGATAAATTTATTATTATTATAAATATAGTTGTGAAGAGTTTGAAATGTTTATACCGTTCTCCTGTACCATGTTACGTAACCAGATGAATGCCTGATATATGACACTGGTGCTTGCCATGCAATACTTGACACTTGATATATGACATCTGTGCTTTCCATGCTATACTTGACACTTGATATATGACACCGGTATTTGCCATGCTATACTTGCCACTTGATATATGACACCGGTGCTTGCCATGCTATACTTACCACTTGATATATGACACCGGTGCTTGCCATGTTATACTTGATACTTGATATATGACACCGGTACTTACCATGTTATACTTGATACTTGATATCTAACACCGGTACTTGCCATGCTATACTTGACACTTGATATCTAATACAGGTACTTGACATGTTATCACTTGACCTGATATTGTGACACCTGACTGGACACTATTATACCTGGCACCTGTATTATATTGCATATTTATGACTATCACTTTGACGGGCACTTGGCGTGATTATTATACTGTTACTAGCCTTCTGGTACTCTTGAACTCCTATACTCCTGAACTTCTATATTCCTGAACCCCTGTAATAGGGAGACTCCTAATATTATGCTCCTGATATTATACTCCTGTTAATCCCCTTAATTGGATAATCAAGGTTATTGGATTACTGTGGACACCTTGTGGACATTATCTTTAGGCAACATATATAATAAAAGTACTCAACTTACACTGGGGTGGGGAAAACTGATGGATACCGGTTTGATGTCATATTTATAATGGTGATATTTCGGAAGTGTCGTATGGGGTGCGTAATGACAAGTCCCCAGAAGCAGTAGCCTGAATTTGAAGTGTCATGTGGGGCGCATAACAATAAGTCCCCAAAAGCAGTAGCCTGTACTCCTGAGCCAGTCCCGGATAGAGACGGGACCCACTATAAATATAAACCATCAGATTTATCAGTTTTCAAATAATAACTCATCTTATTCAAGTGGATGTATGTGTACCGTAGCACATACCTAAGCATATGGATCGAATGAATAATATAAAACAACCAAACAGTAATAATGTTAGGAACGTGTGATATTTGGTCTCTCCTTTGTTCGGGTCCTGGTACCACATATCAGACCCGAGTAAGTTCTACAGAGTGCGATATGGACGATCGGCGATGTGAGGCACTAGTAGGGAGGTGATTGAAATATCAAACGGTACTGATTATTATTATTAAATAACTTAAAATGCAACACCTTTATATTTCAGTTATAGTGTTATGCCCTGAGTTGACACCTTACTTTGTGACATTTGATGATTACTTCAGACACACTATGGTTCTATTACTCTTAGGGCAACTCAAGTTGTATAAACTCAGACGATGGCGACATGAGATATGTGGTATATAGATGAGGATTTCCTTATTTGGATTATCCCCTTGACGTATCTGTCTTGTGAACCCATAATCTGAGCTTGTATAACTAGTTTTGTCCATAAATGTATTTATCGCATGTTTAATTTATTTATCACATGTTTAATATATTTATTGCATGTTTATGTCTATCTATGCTCTCTATTTATTTTCTATGTATGCTTTCTGATTCAGAATTATTGATATACATGATTTGCTGTCGTTCCTTTAAATTTCCCTTATGTTATTTGTTATTGCTTGTACCTACATGCCTAGACCACATCACTTAATCATGTACACATGTGCCTGTTATGCACGCCATTCGGCTTTATTATATGTACTCCCAGGGTTGCGTCTGACAACCCTGAATTCTCATGTCCAAATCCTAGAGACTGGACCTTGGTGGCCTTACTGTAGCTGATCAGAGTACACAACGGATCCTTCTATGATGATCAGAGTGCAGCAGAAGCTTTGATCATTTCTTTAGTTCCTCTCCTGTTTGGCTCTCGAGACTTCTCTTACTGCTCATGAGCATCTCACAACTTTTGTATATCTCTTCATATGATGTACTTTTATATTTTCTGGTGATGTAATATTCCAGTAATATTGTATCACTCTCCGTGATAACCATGTACTTCTACTTTTTTATTAGAATGTATATTACCACTGTGCTTCCGCACTCTGATTCTTGCATGTACTGATGCTTAGCGTATATACGTAAGGGTATTTCTGACCTGCTATATATGTCGCAGTGACGTTTTCATACCCACAGGACTAGGGCGTCACAGGATGGTATCAGAGCCTAGGCTCTCACATCTTCAGTACAACCAGTTGGCAGATTAATGATACATTAATTTGTGACTGGAGAGCATGAGTCTTGAATATATATTCCAATCGTAAGTGCGGTGTTATCTATACCTTCCTCGCAATCTTTTCCTTAGATCCTGAGACCCTTCTATCTTTCCTTTCAGCTTCTTCCCATCATCCCTTCAACCATTCAGATATGGAAAGATGGAGAACCCGTAACGGTCCTGGCACTTCTCTCGACAGTTCTAATGAAGAGGGCGACAACATGATGAGGGTACTTCATGCCATGATGGAGAGTCAGCATCAGCAGATAGAGCTCTTGCGACAGGCATTATTGACAGCACCTAGAGAGCAGAGGCCTGATAATGTATCCGATTTCAGGAGACTGCAGTCGGTTACATTTTTGGGTACTGAGAACCATTGGACGCCGAGCAGTGACTGATTGATACTACAGATCTTCTGAAGGCAGCCCGAATTTCTGATGAGAACCGAGTGGAAGTGGCTAAGATACAACTGAAGGATGTGGCCAGAACTTGGTGGTTGGCAGAAGAAGCGAGGCTAGAGAAGCCCATCACTGGGGACCAGTTCTCGAAGAGTTTCTACGAGAGATTCTTCTCTGAGACAACACAGAAGGAGATGGAAGAGTAATTTATCAGATTGCAGCAAAGGGACCAAACTGTAGACGAGTATGCTGCAGAGTTCCTGAGACTAAGCCGGTTCACGCCATACATGGTGGCCAATGAGGAGACCCGAGCAAGGAGATTCCAACAAGGCCTGAGGATGCGATCCAGATGTTTAGTATACCCCAGCAACTCAATACGTATTCTCAGGTCCTTATCATGGCTCGTGAGGTAGAATGGGGGATTGGGAAAGAAGCGTCAGGATGAGATGCAGAGGAAGTCAGTGAAGAGACCCTTTCAGTTGAAAGGAGGTGTAAACTCAGTCAGACCCCTGGATACTCTGCTAGCAGAGCAATTACTCCAACCTCTCCCTTAACAAATAAGATGTGGGTATTGTCTGAAATTCGTGTTGGCCCAAAGGCCCATCACTTTAGTTTTGATGATGGTTAACTCATGTAGTTATAGTACTAATGATCTTATATTTAATTAGTCTCAGATATTTGATCAAGATCTTAGTTGGTGTTTAGCTTCAATAAAGGATTTAAAGTCAAGTTTTGGAGCTAGCACATGTTGATTCAAGAACTTGTGCATCAAGACCACGTCAAGTACTCAAGAGGAATCTAACTCATTGGATCAAGGTTTGGAACAAGTCAAGAAGAAGAAGAAGACCTTCTAGAGAAGACTTGTGTCATGTTTGTAAGTGTCAAGATTTTATTTTTAGATAAAATGTAAATGATAGATTAGTTGGTGGATTGCTCAAGTTCATATAAACTCACACACAAGATTTATATGTGTTCTCATAAAAGACTTTTTGTTTTGAAAAATACTGGTTTGGTTTTTTTATACATGTGGTTTATCAAAAACCTTATTTAGAGCTTAATGTCAAAAACAAAGATATTTCATCATATATGTGTAGTGGATCATATCCATACACACTAAGCTTTAAAAGTGTTTATAATATCTTATTTTTATATTTGGAGGAGTTTTGAAAAAATCGGTTTTTAATTTGAAAAAAATCATTTGGAAAAATATAGATTTTTATTAAGGCAAAACTTTCATATTATAAAAATAGTTCAAAACGTTTGTAACATGTTTTGATTTTTACTCAAACATATTTGTATATCAAAGTATATTACTGAACTTATTTTTGTAGATTTTTAGAGAATTTATGGGATTTTATTGAAGGTAAAATGACAAGTTTTTAAATCCTAAAATGTGTTGGACTAGCCTTCTGCCGGTCGACCGGGCGGTCGACCGATGTGCACATACGTGCACAGCCAAAGGCCGGTCGACTGCACGGTCGACCGCAGGAGAGCCTCTGCTATCTGGAAATGGCCCAGTCGACCGGGCGATCGACCGCTGGGTCATTTGCTAGGCAACGGTCGACCGGCCGGTCGACCGCTGGCTTAACGGTCAGAAATCTGACCGTTGGCCAGTCGACCAGGCGGTTGATTGCCAACAGTCCAGATTGCTGATTTGGACCCCAATGACTAGTTTTTGGTAGCCTATACATTGCGGTTCCCTTGAACTATTTTCTACAAGATTTGAAGTGGATTTTCAAGTAAGTTTTTCATACATCTTTTAGTGTTTATCTCCACTTTGTTTAAGAGCCAATATTTTCAAATCAAAATGAGAGTTTATCAAGAGTGTTTTGTAAAAGTGATTCTTTGAGTTTTTCACCACCAAATCAATCCAAGTTTTCTCACACACACACTTGAGCTTTCCACTACCATATCTATCATACAGGAGAGTTGTTGTGAGAGTTATTTAAGGTGATCAAAGTGTTGTAATCACCAAAGTATTCAACTTTGTATTTGCGGAGGCGGACTTGCGGGTTTGCGTTGTTTCGAGTTCTAGTGAGAGCTTGGTGTAGAGATGCGGCCTCGGCAAGCTAGTGTGCTTATGGTTTGTAGTTCTTACGAGAACAAGAGAGGGACTAGTGAGTCCAAGGAGTTCTAGTGTGAACTCGTTGTAGGTGTTGCGACACCGAGTGATCCGGTGGGATCAGTTTATAGTGAAAATCCTTCATAGTATTGAAGGCAGAGACGTAAATCAAGGGTGCTCGAATCTCAAAATAAATCTCCCATGTTTGCGATTGCTCTCTCTATCTCTTACTTGTGTTTATATCTTACTTGCTTACATTGCTTATATCTTTACTTGCTTGATATACTTGTGCTTATATTGATACATGCTTGGGGATTGTTTGCTCACACTTGTATTCAACCAAGAGAGCCATAGCAGCACCTTAACTATTATCTAGAGGAATCTTGAGGAGATAGTCCAGAGCCCTTCATGGGAAATCCGGCTACACTCTTGTGTTATACTTGGTGTATTTAGCTTAATAATTTTTAGTTTACATAAATAGCTTTAATTTCGCATTAATTCACCATTAGATTAGCTAGTCACCTATTCCCCCCTCTAGGTGATTTCAATCGGTATCAGAGTCTCATGCTCTTGATTTGGGTCTAACCACCTTGAGTTAAAGATCCTCCTTTATAACTAATCACAATATTTGTACACACACATGGATTTCATGTCACCTCCCATATTTGACATTCTTAACATCCAAACTTAGAAAGTTAAGATGTCTTTGTACCTCAAAGCCCTAGGCATTCATGTTTATCTTAGTACCATTAAGGATTTATACTTTAGTAATAGCAAGTATCTTGAGACTAATGCAAAAGCCATCCATACTTTAAAGTCAACCCTAAATGATGAATATTTATCTAGGACTTCTAACTTTGATTCGGCTTTTATAGTTTGGAACACTATAGTCTCCCTTGGTGAATAAGAACAATATTATGCGGGGAGCGACTCGGATGTTAGAAGTGATGCTTCCAACTTGTGCTACATGGTCCAAGGAGATAACCCCCTTGAGGTAAACTCTGAATCCGAGCTAGAAGAAGAAATTGACATGTCTTATGATGAGCTTAAATCTTTTTGTCAACAACTTCTTGAAAAATATGAATTGATTAAAAAGGATAAAAAATGAAAAATAATTTTGACTTCTTGTTAAAAGAAAAAGATTCTTTTCAAATTAAATTGGAATATATTTCAAAAGAAAATGATATGTTGAAAAAGGATAATATTTCCTTGACTTCTAAATTGAATGATCTTTGAGAAGGAAATACTTCATTGAAAAATAAGATTAATTTGGTGAAAAAGAAAAAGAAATTGTTTTACAAGAAAATAACTCTTTAATACGAAAAATTGTTTCAAAGGAAAAGGAAAATGTTTCTAAAAAGAAAAAGAGTGTTGACCATACTTTTCATGCTACTATAAATAAAAATGAGATTAATTTTTTGAAAAATAGAATAGATCGTTTGAGCTCAACTTTGAGCAATTGTACATTTAACCATAATAGATTGGAAACCTTGTTTCAAAAGAAACAAACTCCACATGTTCATGCATATCACCCACGGCACACATATGCACAATTTGCTCATCACAATCATACTCATTCTCATGTGCATTCTAGAGTGTACAAATGTACACATTGCGGCCGCAAAAGCCATTTAGCAAAGTTTTGTTTTGATAAGATAAATTCTATTAATTTTGCTAATAAAAATGTTTGGGTTTCAAATAATGCTAACCCCCATGGACCCAAAAGAAAATGGGTACAAAAATCTCCACCTTTTGTGTTTGATGTAGGTGTGGGCTCTCACATGACGTGAGAGGATTGGTGTCTTAGTGGTGGAGGTATGGGCTTGATGGACACTACAAATTAATGCATCACTATCAAAAAAGTTTGGTAGGAAGACCACCATGTTTTAGAGATTTAGAGTATAGTTCGTTTGGTTTGGTAACTATCTCTAAACTCTTATTTTATTTACATGCTTTTACATTAATAATTTTTAGCATGTTCATGTTCCGTATTTTGCTTCTTGTGGTAAATACTTATTTAGATGTAGTTTTTGTCAAAACTTATTTATATACTTGTACAAATAGTGAGCAACATTTGATTCTTATATATCTGTACTTCATTACTATTTGTACTCATTACATGTACATGTATAACCTAGTTTTGATAATCTCCTCATTTACACTTGTTTTGCCTATCCTTGTGCATATTTTTGCTTCAGTATATGTAATTTTTGTTCAAAACTAATAAATATACACGTATACCATTGAGTCACTTGCGTTCATACAAATTACATTATGGACTCATTTAAGTTTAGGATATATATGTATATTGTTAGTTTTGGATAAATCATACATATGTCTTGAAGTTTTACTTTTAAAGAAAAATGAATTTTCATGATTTTCACTTGTTTGATGTCTTTTGAGCCTCATTGATTATTTTCAGGAAAATGTTAATTACATGATTTTTGTGCACTCACACTTCATTTGTTTACTCATGACATTATTTTTCATGAGAATTTTTTGAGCTTCATAGATTTTGAGTGTCGACTTTTGTGTATTTTAGTATAATTCATGAGATATATATGATTTATTTTCATGTTTGAGGGATCATTAACTAGTTTTTCAAAAACTACTTTAAATCAGTTATTTATTCTTCATTTGGTAGTGTTTTCACAATACAAATATTTTCAAACTCTTATTTTTTAAAACCACTTCAAACCAAAGGGCGGATGGATGGGCGACCATACCTTGTGAGCCTTATTGGAAAACTTTTTATCTTGTGTATGAAAAGGGTGGATCTTTATGAGTTATACACTTGATTCTCATCATATTTTCAATTGGTATCATAATTGATATTTTTTTGTATACTCATAATTTGTTTTCTATATATGTATGCTTCAAATTTCAAATAATATCAATTTCAATTGGTATTTTCATTTTCATACATATATATGATTTGATTGTGCTTGACTTACAATATATTTACATGTTTAAAGCACAAAATATGTTTATGCTAAGCTTGATTTAAATCTTAATTTCAATTGGTATTTTAATGAGTTTATGCATTATTTTCAATTGGTATTTTTATTTATATCAAAATTTACAATATATTTCAATTGGTATCAATATGTTTCGATTTCTAATTAGGTCTAAATTTCAATTGGTATCGCAAGTGTTTTACCTTTTTGGTACCAAAATTTACTATGTATTTCAATTGGTATCAAAATATAAAATACTTTACTTTCATTCGTATCAGAATTTACACATGTTTCAATTTCATTTGGTATCAAAAATTTCCTATTTCAAATGATATCAAATATCTTGTGATATCTTAAAATTTTGTTTATCTATAAATGGTATCTCAAAATTTGTTTTATTACTTGGAGTAATTATCAAAATTTGTGCTAAAAATGTTTGATATGTATTGCCTATATGCAAGGAGAGCTTAACATCTTTTCTATATATAGATTCATGTTGAGTGTATCTTATATTGAGGAGCTTGACATCTCTTCTTTATGTGATACACGTGTGTAGGGGAGCTTCACATCTCTACTTATGCATTGTATATTATGCTTTATGTAAGTTAGGATTTGTCATCCCTTCTTCATGTAATGCATGTATGCAGGGGAGCTAACTTAGCGTCTTCCTCTTCATGAACGTATATCGCATATATATCCTTATTGTTGATTTATTTTTCACCCCTTTGTTGATGATTGACAAAAAGGGGGAGAATGATTTTGAGTTTATATATGCATATTTAAATTTTTGCATATATTGAGTTTATGATTTTACAAAATGGGGAGAATGTTTTTGAAAGTTTAAACAAAAAGGGGAGAAGGTTTTTGGGAAAAGAACTATTGATTTATGCATGTTTCTCTCACCTTATTTATGCATATATATTTATTTAGTTTTAGGCACTTCATTGCAATATCTATTTGTTTATTGTTATGCATGAGTTAAGGGGGAGCTTCTATGAAGCTTGACTTTAATCCATAAATATATAACTCCATGAGTTTTGTCATCATCAAAAAGGGGAAGATTGTGGCCCAAAGGCCCATAACTCTAGTTTTGATGATGATTAACTCATGTAGTTATAGTACTAATGATCTTGTGTTTAATTAGTCTCAGATATTTGATCAAGATCTTAGTTGATGTTTAGCTTCAACAAAGGATTTAAAGTCAAGTTTTACAAGTAGCACGTGTTGATTCAAGAGCTTGTGCATTAAGACCACATCAAGTACTCAAGAGGAATCTAGCTCATTGGATCAAGATTTGGACCAAGTCAAGAAGAAGAAGAAGACCTTCTAGAGAAGACTCGTGTCAAGATTTTATTTTTAGATAAAATGTAAAGGATAGATTAGTTGGTAGATTGCTTAAGTTCATATACACTAATACACAAGATTTATATGTGTTTTCATAAAAGAGTTTTTGTTTTAGAAAATACCGGTTTGATTTTTTTATACATGTGTTTTGTCAAAACCTTATTTAGAGCTTAATGTCAAAAATATAGATATTTCATCATATATGTGTAGTGGATCATATCCATACACACTAAGCTTTAAAAGTGTTTAGAATATCTTGTTTTTATATTTGGAGGTGTTTTGGAAAAATCGGTTTTCAATTTGGGAAAATCATTTTGGAAAAAAACTGATTTTTGTTTAAGGCAAAACTTCCACATTACAAAAGTAGTTCAAAATGTTTGTAACATGTTTTGATTTTTACTCAAACATGTTTGTATAACAAAGTATATTATTGAACTTATTTTTGTAAATTTTTAGAGAATTTATGGGATTTTATTGAAGGTAAAATGACAAGTTTTTAAATCCCAAAATGTGTTGGACTGGCCTTCTGTCGGTCGACCGGCTGGTCGACCGAACCGGCAGTCGACCGATGTGCACATACGTGCACAGCCAAAGGCCGGTCGACCGCCAGAGAGCCTCTGCTCTCTGAAAATGGCCCAGTCGACTGGGCGGTCGACCGCTGGGTCATTTGCCAGGCAACGGTTGACCGGCCGGTCGACCGCTGGCTCAACGGTCAGAAATCTGACCGTTAGCCGGTCGACCGAACGGTCGACCGCCAGCAGTCCAGACTGCTGATTTGGACCCCAACGGCTAATTTTTGGTAGCCTATATATTGGGGTTCCCTTGGACTGTTTTCTACAAGATTTGAAGTGGGTTTTCAAGCTAGTTTTTTCATACATCTTTTAGTGTTTATCTCCACTTGTTTAAGAGTTAATATTTCTAAATCAAAAAGGAGAGTTTATCAAGAGTGTTTTGTAAAAGTGATTCTTTGAGTTTTTCATCACCAAATCAATCCAAGTTTTCTCACACACACTTGAGCTTTCCATTGCCATATCTATCCTATAGGAGAGTTATTATGATAGTTGTTTTAGGTGATCAAAGTGTTGCGATCACCAAAGTGTTCAACTTTGTATTTGAGGAGGCGGACTTGCGGGTTCGCATTGTGTCGAGTTTTAGTGAGAGCTCGGTGTAGAGGTGCGGCCTTGGCAAGCTAGTATGCTCGCGGTGTGTAGTTCTTGTGGGAACAAGAGAGGGACTAGTGAGTTCAAGGAGTTCTAGTGTGAACTCGTTGTAGGTGTTGCGGCACCGAGTGATCCAATGGGATCGGTTTATAGTGAAAATCCTTCATAGTGTTGAAGGCGGGGACGTAGAGCAAGGGTGCTCGAACCTCGAAACAAATCTCCTATGTTTGCGATTGCTCTCTCTATCTCTCACTTGTATTTATATCTTGCTTGCTTACATTGCTTATAGCTTTACTTGCTTGATATACTTGTGCTTATATTGATACATGCTTGGGGATTGTTTACTCACACTTGTATTCAACCAAGAGAGCCATAGCGGCACCTCAACTCTTATCTAGAGGAATCTTGAGGAGATAGTTTAGAACCCTTCACAGGGAATTCGGCTACACTCTTGTGTTATACTTGGTGTGTTTAGCTTAATAATTTTTAGTTTGCATAAATAGCTTTAATTCTGCATTAATTCACCATTAGATTAGCTAGTCACCTATTCACCCATCTCTAGGTGATTTCAGTTCAGACACTACAAGCGTGATTACCGAATGGCAAACAAAGTATGCTTAGCATGTGGGTCTGATGGTCATTTGAGAAGGAATTGTTCATTCAGATGGATGGGGAGTACCACCCCGATTCAACCAACACTTCCAGTACCACCGGTAAGAAGGGACCCATGACCGATTGAAAGGAGAACTACATTCCCTTCCCTGCAGTATGTCTACAATCAAGTACAGAGAAGACCAAGAGGTAGAGCAGATGGAAGGAAGCAGAAAGCATATCATTTGATCGCCAAGAAAACTGAAGTATCAGATGAAGCGGAACAGAGAGTGGTGCCCTATATTTGGAACGAGGACCCCTGGAGATGACGCCCGTGACCACTATCCCCATTTTATCATGTCTCGAGTTGGTAAATTTTTCATTATCATATCCATTCTATCATGATATTCCCATCAACCTTATTTTTTTCTGTGTTCATCTCCTTCCTTATAAAAATTTCAAGGACGAAATTTTTGCTAGGTGGGTAGATTGTAGCACCCCATTCCTGAGATACGTACTCAGATACGAGTCCCGAATTCTTTGACCATTTTGTTTCAATTATTTATATTTAAGTTGTGATTGCCTACGTTATTTGGTATCGGATCTGGATTCTCAGACCTAAAGTCTGCCTTGACCCGGACCGGGAAGCCGATACTGGTATATCGCCCGATTTGACCTTTCTGGTAGTCCTATTTGACTGATTTTAGTTTCGAACACTATTTTCTAATATTTTAGATTTTTCATGATTTTCTGAAATTTTTCAGAATTATTTTGCGGAATCTCCAAAATTGGTATCGGTCGGCATCGCTGACCGATTCCCAGATTTGTAGTTTTCAAATGGAATTAAATTTTTAGAAATGACTTTCATTTACATCTTAGAATTTTATTTTCTATCTAAATACATTTTTAGGATTTTTCTAAATTTATCAAAATTTTACCGGTTTTGGTGTCGACCAGTATCGCTGGAAGATTTCAGAATTTTTAATTTAAAAACTACATTAAATTTCTTGAATCTGATTTCATCGAGAATTTTAAAATAATATTTACTATTTTTGAGAATTTTTTGGAACGTTTCTGAAACAGTCAAATTTTGCCCTATTAAAATAATAATATTATTTACCGTCCTTTTCTTTTCTTACTTTTTCCTTCTCCACTACTCTACTTTATACTCTCAAAATATTCTATTAATTTAATTATCTAATAAAATATTTATTTATTATTTTTTCTATTTCTTTTCTTTTTCTTTAATTTTTCCTTTCCTTTCTTTTTCTTTCTTTTTCTTCTTTTCTTCTCTTCTTCCCATGCCCTGCAACTCCCCATCCCCTGCAGCCGCGTGCAGCCACCAGCAGTAGTCACAGCAGATCATGATGGGCTACTGCTGCTGCCCATCTCCTCCCATCCCATTTCATCACCACCTCCTCCTCCTCCTCCTCCTCTCCATTAAAACCCCTTTCTTTCTCCTTCCTTTCCATTTTCATTTCAACTCCATCTCATTCAACCAAAACCAAACCACTTCCCACCATCACCGCAGTCGCCTCCACCATCACCACCGCCTCCCCAGCCGCCGGCCACCACCTCCCTCACACCCCCTCTCCTCTCCTCCACCTCCTTCATCTTCAACCAACAACCTATCACCACCAATTCAAAACAAACCCGTCCCCTTCACTTCTTATCCTTCTTCAAAATTCATCCTTATCTCCACAAATTCCACCACTCCCACCACCCTATCATCACCTCCTCCTCCTCCTCCAACTCTCCACCACCTCTAACAACCACCACAACCACCACCACCAACCACACCACCACCAACAACTCCTCCACCAAACAACAACAAACAAACCCCTCCTTCCCTCCCCAGGGCAATCGCACCGCCCCCACCTCCGGCGGCGCCGCCGTCGCCCTAGGGCCGCCGGTAGTGGCCGGCCGTCGGCCACCGAATATCCCCCCTCCATTTCTTTCTTTCTTTCTTTCTTCTTTCTTTCTTTCTTTCTTTTCCTAAAATATACTCACTTTTCTACATTCCCTAAATAACCTCCCCTTCACCCCAAAATTACTTTCCCATAATTTCAATCATACCCCTCACCTTTTAATACTTATTTCCTCTTCTAAAAATACCATATACTCTCTCTCGTCTCTGCTCTCTCTCTCCCCCTCTCTCTCCTCTCTCATTCCCTCTCTAATATATTTATAATATTTATAATATATATGTATATATTTTAATATATAGAATGGGTTAATGGCTTGCTCGCTCGCATTCGCGGACTTCTCGAATTTTAACCCAATATTTCATTCCAGTATTAGGCGAGTACATTTCTTTTGATATTTCATGCTTTATTACCATCGTTTCATTCTTTATACACTTACACACTTAGGGTTCAAAAATAAAGATTCTTATGTCTTAACTAAAAAAATAAAAAAGAAATATATATATCCTCTAATTAAGCTGGGTATTTATCCTCATAAAGCATAAGTGTTCACGCCTAAAGGTGGTTCATATAATAAAATCCTTAGTTTTGTGGCTTTGTTTGCTCGAGTCCATAAGTCCTTGGGGTGTTTTCTTACCCGGTGCCCTGAGACCGTTTGGTTTGAAAGTTACCGATTAAAGGCTCGTTACATAGGCAGCTTAGAAAGCCTAATAGAACTAAGGAATAATATCACCAAAAAATAAAAAAATAAAAATAAAAGAGAAAAAAATAATAAGGCCTAAGAGTTAGAGTTAAAGAACCACAAGTCAAAATTCACGGTCACAAAGATGCATATGACTTAGGATAAAATAATAGATTAGATAAGAAATATAGTTTGACTCCTTACTTTGATTGATAAATTTTTTTTGAATAGATGCTAAGTTTAGGAATGAAAATTTTAGTTTTCCTATAAATTATAGATTACTTAAACTCTTACAATAATATTTCAAATATTTTTTCTCTTTCAAAATGCTTTTCGAAAATACTAACTCTTTGTTTTTCTTTCTTTATGGATTTTGTAGGTTAATCCACTGAAAACCCTCATGAGACAAAACTCATCCACTAAGGGAAACCTAGAGGTTTAACGGCTTATTGCACAAGCTCAGTGTAATCGCGTGACCTGCGAAAGTAGTTTAATAATTTTTGATTTAGTTTTGCTGTTTTGCTCGAGGACGAGTAAAAGATAGGTATGAGGGTGTGATCGATCACTGATATTGCATAATTATTATCACATTCTCATGCTTATTATATAATAAACTCTGTTTTTAATCCTATTTATTGTCTAATTTATATGCAGGCCCATAGCTAAAGGAAAAGGAAGAGAAACGAGCCCAAAAGCCCATCAAAATTCTGATTTAATTCAGAATTACTTCAAAATTAGAAGATCAGGGCAGATCAAGGAAATCAGAGAAGATAAAATTTGTCGAAAATTGGTTAGAACAAATCTTTATAAATCAATTAGTTAAAGCCAAAGATCAAAGACCGTTTCGTCAAATCCAGGAGCTGAAATGGGAAATGCATAACCAGATAAAGGGAAATCGCAAATCCAGGAGTTGTACCCCTGGGGTGTGGCCACCTGGCCACACCCAGGCCGCAAAAACACGGCCAAAGCCGCATATCTGCGGCTTTGTTAATTCAGTTGGAGAGCGTTTGCTTTCCCTATCTTCATACGCTCCTTTCCGTTGGGTTTTTGCCTATAAATACTGAGTTTTCAGAGACTACAAAAATGATCAAGCAGAGATAGATTTTAGGCCAGTTTTTATTCTTTTTAGTGTAGGTTTTTATTCTTCTTTTCTTTAATTTTCAGTTTTCTTTATGTACCTGAGAGGAGAGATGAGTTTCATGGAGGAATGAGAGCAAGCTTGTACTGAGGGTGACACTGGTGTAAGTAAGTCTTTTCTTTCATTGTTATTTGAATCGATTCAAAGTTTCTTTTTCTTCTTTACTCTTATTTTCGTTCACTTTCCTCTGATGTGTTGCAATCCAAGTGAATCTGATAGCTTTGAGATTACTTTGCCATTACAAGTGCGTCCTTGATGGCCTGTGGTGATGAACAACCATTCTTTTATTAGTTTAACTTACCCTTTTATTCATAGTGTAGATCGGGAATGGGGAAGATCCTACACGCCATGTTTGATCGCCTTCAAAGACTAGGTAAGTCGTAACTACGGATCCGAGGTATATGAGCACTGAAGAGGTAAGTAATTTTTAGGTTTAACTTTCTTTCTTTTCTTTTAACTTTTAGTTTAGATCACCAACACCACAATATCCCAACTCTTTTATCACTCTTTTCAATTTCTTTATATATATCTATTTTTTATTTTCTCCACCTTCTCAATTTACCACTTTCTTCCTAACTTAACCTTTAACCTATTTCTTTTTTCTTTTAAAGAATTAAAAGAAGATCTTTAACCATTGATTGTAACTTAAAAGAGAACTTGCTAAAAAAGCTTCCATAGTTAGTCCCTCCTTGTGGATCACGACCTGCATAGCCACTTGTTTTAGTGATAGTAATGAGTACTTACACATTCTATTTTTAAGTTCTGAAATTCTGCATGCTTGTGTGCAAGGTTCGACCTCAATCACCTACATCCTGTTGTATTCCTTAATGGGCATACAATAAGACTCACCTCCTATATGCCTTGCAGTCAGTTTTGTGCACCATCAATGAAACACCCTGAAGTGTGGTCCCGAACATGCACGAGACCCATAGTAAACATCACCCCTTTCTTTCATCATCAGTGTCCAATAATAACCTCGACTTACTCATATATAGAGGTGTGTGGGATGGAACATATGCCTGTACACATACTTGAAATCACCTAGAAGGGGGTGAATATGTGATAATGCTAATCTAGAAACTAAATGCGGAAGCTAAAACAAATTTGCACAAACTTAATACAACCAACAAGTGTAGCCGAATTTCCCGTGAAGGGCTCTGGACTAACTCCTCTTGATTCCCCTAGATAAGGGTTGAGGTGCTATATGAAGCTCTTGTGGTTAAGTATAAGTGAGGCACACACAAGCAAGCCAAGCATATAAAGTTGAACAATATAGAATAATGCAAGGCACAAATGCAAGCAATAAGATATGAATGAATGAATGATGCAATGCACAAATGTAAAGAGAGAGAGTTAGAGAGACAATGGATCAAACGCAAACACAAAGATATGTTTCGAGGTTCGAGCCCCTAGCTCTACGTCCCCGCCTTCACCGAGAAGGATTTCCAATCCACTATAGAGTACCGAACTCCTCTCTCAACCTTACAATGCCACCGAGGCAATACAATCATAATCCACCTCTACCGAAGAGGGATTAGGCCCGTAGCCAAACAACAAACACAATCACCTCTACCGAAGAGGGATCCAAACAATACCACTCCAATCAACCTCTACCAAAGAGGGATACAACAAAACAAGGAGGGTTTACAATTTGGAGGCTTAATCAACCTCAAACACTTCTCTTTTTCACAAACAAAAGATCCTAAATAGATAGGATAGGAGATATAGCTCAAGTGTGAAAAACTTAGAGTTTGGAAAACAAAAACTCAAAGAAAAATACTTGGGAAAACACTTTGTAAAAGATAGAAATGAAGAACAATACAAATCTCCCAATTTTTCTATTTTCTTTGATTTTTTCAAAAACTCTAAAACAAATAAGATTGATCTTTTGAAGCTCTAAAACCTTTTGAAAACTTGTTTTAAACACCAAGAAAAGAGAGAAATTTTAGCTCTTGAAATCTTAGTTAAAATCCCAAAGAAATGGGGTTTATATAGGCCAAACAGAAAACTAGCCGTTAGGCTGATCTGTCAGCCTGACAGGCTTGCGGTCGACCGCCAACGGTCATAAATATGATCGTTGGGCAAACCGGTCGACCGCCCAGATACAGAGAGTAGAGCTCTCTGGTCCGGTCGACCGCCCGGTTGACTGCCCAGATACAGAGAGCAATGCTCTCTGGTCCGGTCGACCGGTCGACCGGCCAACTGTGCCAGCAGACATGCACAGGTCTGTGCACGTCGGTCGACCACCCGGTCGACCGGATCCTGGCTCGGTCGACCGACATGGCCTGTCAGCACAGTTCTGGGTCTGAAACTGGGTCAGAAAAACAGTTAAAAATATTTCTAAAAATTCTTGTAAATCTTGTAAAAATCCCCAAAAATAGTTCTATCATTTTGCATTGATATATAAACATGTGATAAATATTTCAACTCAAATATCAAGCAATTTGAACTATTCTTGTGTCTTATCATTTTTATCAAAAATCAAAACTTGTATTTTATCAAACTTGGATTTTTCAATAGGAAATCTGATTTTTCCTAAAACTCATAGAAATACAAAAACATGATATTTAAACACATTGAAGCATGTTGCATATGGACATAAGTCCAATATACATGAAACATATATATATCATAGTTTTTGTTTTTAATTCCAAAATAATGTTTTGTTAAAAATACCAAAACATAAATCTACATGAATAGGTATATCAAACTAAGTTTGTATAAGTCATGTAAGCATGTATGTATATAGAGCACATCTAATATACATAAAAATAAAGTAAACTTGTTTTGATCAATCTATTCATGAAAATCAAATCCAAAACATAAAACGTGTGTGTTGTGCACTTGAGCATATCAACTATTCTTATCTTTACACATGGATCTAAAACACACAAAACTAAAACTAGGATACCTAAGTCTTCTTGACAATCTTCATCTTCAAGTCGACTCGGTCCAAAATCCGTGATCCAACGAGCATGGCTATGAATGATCTTGACGCTCAGGCTCGGGAATCACCAAGTGAAGGCTTCAAAACTCATCTTGTTAAAGCAATCACCAACTAATATCTTGCTTACTGATCTGAAACTAAAATCACAAGATTATTAGTAAACATAACTACATGAGTTAATCATCATCAAAACTAGAGAGGAAGGCCTCCGGGCCAACAATTAGATATATGGGTCAGACGAGTCATAATAATAAGATGCTAATATAATAATTCATTTTGCTGTTTTGCAATTCAGGTCGTATACATAAGATATATAGATAAGGATTTCCTTATTTAGATTATTCCTTCGACATACTAGTCTTATGAAGTCGTAATCTGAGTTGTACGACTGGTTTTGCTTGTATTCGGTATTATCAATTTTATCGATTTTATGTTGTTTTCTTAATTTAGGAGACAACTCGGGTTACATGAACTCAGGATACGGTGACGTGAGGTATAAGATATATATATGAGGATTTTCTTATTTAAATTTTTCCTTCGACATACTAATCTTACAGATCGGTAATTTGGGCTTGTATATTGGGTTTTGCCATATTTATTTCACTTTATACCTCATTGCCTGCCCCTGTGTCTGTGCTCATGACGTGATTTTTAATACATGCTTTTGATTCAGATTTATCAATACATGTATGCTTGTCCCTGCAAGCCACTTGGCACTCATCTTACCACCCGTTGGGTTGCTTTTGACAGCCCTAAATCTGCATGTCCAAATCTCGGAGGTTGGACCGTGATGGACTCCCTGCGGACCAGAGTAGCACAGCGGTAGCATCGTGGATCAGTGGTTGCCCGTCCGGTGTCCTATCCTTCCATGCCCCTTGCTCGACTCTTGAGTTTTCCTTTCTATAACTTGTGAGCGCCTTCTGTACTGTTCATACTTATATATATCTTTGTATTCTTATTTTGTGCCTCTTGGTGATGTAATATTCATGTAATATCGTACCACATCCTGTGATAACTTTGTAATTGTACTCTTATGTTGGAATGTATAATACATCACATACTTTCATACTCTAATTCCTACCTATATTGATACTTAGCGTATGTATGTGAGGGCGTTTTCGCCTTGCGTATATAAGTCACAGTAACGTCGTCGTACCCGTGAGATCAGGGCGTTACACATTTGTAGAGAGTTACTTACTAAGGAAAAATCAAGAAAAATTCCTGAAAATTGTTTGAAAATTTTAAGAAAAATTTCAAGTTTCAAGTTTTCAAAGAGTTTTCATTTCTAATCATTTTCTACAAGTTTTAAGCTTTCAAAGTTCAATCTTCTTATTGATTTTTCTCTCACAAACTTCCTGAGCCTTAAATATCAACTCTATACTATATAGGAGTTGTATTGAGAGAGTTTGTGATCTTGTGGTCGCCAAGTAGTTGTAATCTTCTTTTTCTTCTATATGCTCTCCTATTGTGTTGAGAATTGAGGTTGGAGTTGAGGCCCCGGGTCTTGTGGGATCCTAGTTGTTGAGTTCTTATGAAGCTAGTGGAAATTCTTCATTGTGGGGAAGGCGGGGGCGTAGAGAAAATTGCTCGAACTTTGAAATAAATCTCTTCTATTTGCGTTTGCTACTCTCTCACTCTTTCTTACATTCTACATGCTTAATATTGCTCATACTCATATTGTGTTTACTTTATCCTCATTACTTTGTTACTATTAGTTTATCTGTTTCACTCATTCAAGTAAGAAGGCAATTATGCATCTTAACTCTTATTCAAGAGGAATTGTGCAGAGAAGTTCTACAGCTCTTCATTGAGAGTACGGCTTCACTTCTTATTTTTTATTTGACCGTGTAGTTGTAATTTTTTATTGTTGTATTTTTCGCATTAGATTGTGATGAGGTCTTGAAACTCGTGCACAAGTATAACCCTTGGACTTTTTTAGATACGAGCACAAACAAGATTATAAAATAAATATTAAAGAAGGACAAAGACACAATGATATACTTGTTCGACTAACTAGGCCTGCATTGATGAGGAGAGTTTGAAAATATGTTATTTGTAATCTTGAAATATAAAAGAGCAATGACACAATCAAACACCGAAAAATTTACTTGTACAAATTTTAATTTCCAATATTTTTCTTTCATTTTCCTACTCATTTCTCACTTACACATTTTCTTGTCACTTGTAGCAAATTAAACGCTCTAAAAAGAAACTCGCAATCAACTAGTGTACAAGAAGACAAAAAGATTTACATGATTTGACTTTTAACCTACATCTATACATATACACATGACTGAAAGGGGTAGATATTGGCTAATTAAACTGTAAGGAGTGTAGGGGATGGTGAAAATCTCTCAAAACTTAATCCTAAGTATACGAGAAGAGGCATATGTTTCATCTCACATGACAAAATTCTAGGCCGTATAAATATATAGAAGAACTACTATAAGGGGGTAGATCTATACCGTGAGGGTTTTCGCTACCATCCCTTTAAGTGAGGTCAACAGAGAGCTTCAGGACCAAGCACTCTGCTTCCACGATAACTCTTTGCAAAAATTTTGCATAAAAAAATCCTCTCAGCGTCAAAATTTAGGTCAGGTCATCTTCAAGTCAAAAGATTCCAGATGCACAAAATAAACGGATTGTCAAGTACAATTTTTAGAAGACCAAACAAAATCAATAAAGAGTGACCTTAAGGCAAAATAGAATTAATCAGAACAAAAGAAGCTTGGTAATTATTGATGAGATTAATTCATTTGTGGAAGAGTAATGTTATTTGTATTATGTTTTTAACTTACATTATATTATTATTCTATGAATTATGAGTCTCATACCCTCATGAATTTTTCGTCGCACCCTCATTAAACTTACAATTCATAGAATAATATATAATTAGTATAAAAATTTAGTACAAATAGCATTATTCTTCTGATAATCAGAGAAGTTAAAAGTTAAGTTAATGATAAAATCAAACATGTATTTAATGCTCATACTCTTTACTTAACCTTTTTAATCTTAAGATCTCAACTAACCACTTAACAACCCAAAAGGAGGGAAAAAAAAAAACTAACAGCTTAAGCTCCGGGAGTATTTGGATTCATGAAAGTGAGAGGAAAATGTGAAGTGAGAAAATTCATTTTCCACTTTTCTTATTTATTTTGAACTGGAAATGAGAAATAGGAAATTTTTTTTTTTCCTTTTCCTGTTTACATCTCCATTTTACATTACTATTTTCTCACTTTCAAGGTGATTCAGTTAATTTTGTGATCATATAAATCTCACTTGTAATAAATTGTATTTTAATGCATTAAATTTTAATGTTATGTAAATCTCACTTTCAATCTAACTACAATTCAAAAACATCACTTCAGAAATAATATTTAATTTAATATCATTTTGTCATCAATTTTGTGGTAAATTTTTTCACTTTCACTTTCACATTACTAATCAAATATCAAAAAAATACAATATATTTTTCTACTTATAATTCACATTACAACCAAATATCAAAAAACTTATTTTCAGAGATCCCAATTTCACTTCCCATATTCCTTTCACTTCCAGGGATTCAAACATGTCAAGTGCTGCCAAGCAAAATTTCGCCATTACACTTATCCTATTCCGCCAGCCACCAGACCGCAGCCCAAGAGAAATCCACAGCCAGCCGTTCGACGACCTTACAAAGAGGACAAGATCCCAAAATTACTCTCTTTCTTTGCTCTCTCATCCTTTTTCTCTCTCCGTTTTCGTCTAATTCTCGTTCCAAAGATCGGCGGCGATGGCGAGGGGAAGCTCGCAGTCCCAGGCGACCGCATCCGCCGGCGCCACCGGACGTCCGACGACTGTGGGCCCCAGGGGGTCCGCGGCGGCCACGGCCGGTATGAGGCGGCGGAGGACCAGCGGCGGCGGGGGCGGGGGCGGCGGGGGATCCTTCGCCGGCGGCGGTGGCAGCAACATGCTGAGGTTTTACACCGACGACGCCCCCGGTCTCAAGATGTCGCCGACGGTGGTCCTCGTGATGAGCCTCTGCTTCATAGGCTTCGTCACCGCCCTCCACGTGTTCGGAAAGCTCTATCGCTACAGATCGGCGGCTGCCGGTGGAGCTTAAACTAATCTCGTAAGCGCTCGCCAAAAGTTTTCTTGATTTGGCCTTTATTTTTTGCGATTTAGATGTGATGTTGATCTGATCTGATATTGAAGGGCAGAGTAATTGAGATTGTGTTGGTTACTGTTGTTTTCAGTAGGTTTTTGATGTATTTACATGTGTTTTTGTCTTCGGCACTTAAATGCAATAGCTGATGATAATATTAAGTTATTGCCTTTTTTTTGTGGTTGATTATGGTTTTTAGATCTGATCTGAAGATTTCTTAACTCTTTGATTCCGTTTTAAGTGTTGTTTAAACAGCACAGTGATCTGTTTCTTTCCTTTTTGCGTTCTTGTGATTAATTAATAAGAGGGAAACAAACCATAGACTTAATTCCTTCTTTTTGCTTATTGATAATAATTTTGTTCTGATCTGTGGATCGGTGGTAGAGAAATCTAGATCGTGATTCTCCATTTGATTGTATTAGTATTTTGGATCTATTGCCTCTTAAATGTAGCGTCATGTATTAGTTTTTAGACCAAATGATTGCCGTTGTAGATAGTAATTGCAATGAGTATTAGAATCGGATGTTGTTTTTATTTGTTTGTTTTTTAGTGGTAGAGATTTGTTGATCCGATCTAGAGTAAAACAAAGTTGTAACTATGCATTTATTTTCTTTTTTGGTATTTGTTATGTTATGAATTTGTGCTGCTGTTTTTGGATGAAATGTAAAATAGCAGTCCAGTCTTTTCTCTTTTACTTCATTTACAATTTGGTGGGAGCCTCATGGTTTACGAGCATGCAATTGACGTCTGAATACAGGTTGATGTGCTTTTTGGAATGTAGTACTGCACTAGGCGAGTGTTGATTGTTCATCGTCCTTTTAGTTATTATCATTTTCTTCTCTCCATGGTTTATGCTTACTAGGATATCTGCTTCGGGACTTGTGCTTGCTGCCTTTTACAACTAGGAGTTTTGAGAAATATGGAAGCGCGAAGCTATTGTGGATGAATTTTGGCAAATCTATGTGGTGAGAATAATAGCATGGTCTATAGATAGCAAGGAGGAAGGGACAGGAGGAGAAGGGGAGGGGTAGGTGGGGGTGAGGGTGTAACATAGGTTGTGGTCGTGTCACATAGATAAAGTATACAGATTATGCCAGGGTGTGGTTCAGGAGGTGGTTAGGGCGAACTCATGAACGGGGCACAAGTTGAGGAAAATGTATAAGCAGGATTTATGTAAGGGAAAAGTTATAAACAGTATGCCTAATTTTTACATGAGCACGTCCGAACAGGATCTAAATTAAACTCGGGCATCAAACCATTCACAGAAGAGCTCATGCAAAGTGTCGTATGCGTGTTTGAGCCGTATATGGGCATGCCTTTTCGATCGGCTGACTCAGCCTTCTCTGTTCATCATGACCTGAGTTTGTTAGAAGTCTTTGTCTGTAGCTTGATCTATAAGAACAAAGTAAGTTAGGTGGGTTGGGATATGATAAATATTGGTTTATTTTCTCAGGGAGCAAATGGGGGTTGTCAACCTTGAATTGCTGGTTATCCTTTCATCCTTGACTACCAACGTTCACTAAGATTCTCTCTTCCCCAATTGCAATTTAAGGATACTTCAAAAACACTCGAAGGTAAACCATTGCGCAACGCCCCATGAGTTCTGATGGATGCATAATTTCTCAGAGTTTGATCAAGTTGTAATTGATTAGGATATCACCTCTTTGTATTTCAGTAGGAAAAGAGCAGAGTGGTAATATCCATCATAGCTGGTGTAGCGGAATTTGGTATATATTTTTTTTGTGAAATTTATATAATTTGTATGGCTTACTATTACAGTCTGGATTCTGATTTCTGACAAAATTAAAAAGAAAGTGGACTGTTTATTGTACAATGAGAAGAAAAGTCTGACTCATCTGCTTTTTAATTGTAGAATTATAGTATTATATTATTTGCTTCAGCAGAGAGTGGCTTGATGCATGACAAGTTCTGTTAGTGAGTTGTGCGTAAGATAAAAAATGGTCCTATTGTAGCTGTTTGATTCTTGAAGATTTATCTTGGCTTTATTTTATACGTTGGGGTCAATTTGGTATTTTGACAAATCATGTCTCTTATCACTTATGCCCCTTCTAGAGTGCATTTGTCCTGTTATCTTTTACTTGATTTGTGAATATCCCACCTTAGGATATATGGCCATTGATGGTGTGATGATTTAAACATATACCAGTAATTTCTATTCACTGATCATTGGGGATGTGGTTACTTGATGGCTATCCTTCTGTTATTCTATATGTATCCAACACATATTCCTGAGTCCCATAAACCTAATTGAGTAATCAGTAGTGGGTTGTTATGGATATTTGGCTAAACTAGGAAGAAAGGAAAAGAAGGGGAAATAAGAGCAAAATTTTACGCGTTTGTGTGTGCCTCATATATGGTGGAAATTTCTTGTGACAAAATGTCCATGTAGATGGTAATTTGGATGAATTAGAAGTAGGAACCTCTGTATATAGTTGTAAAAGAGAGTATAAACTTGTACTTTTAGAATAAACATGAAATCGTTCTAGTATGT
This sequence comes from Agave tequilana, assembly GCA_038442645.1. NCBI lineage: Eukaryota > Viridiplantae > Streptophyta > Magnoliopsida > Asparagales > Asparagaceae > Agave > Agave tequilana. The sequence goes on from JAVJIF010000070.1 coordinate 104,112, forward strand.
GCAGAGAACTCCGAGCAACTGAACCATGTGCTATCACAACCATTGTTTTCTTCTGTGCTTTAAGTTTGTGTGCCAAAATTTATGTTGCTACTATGGTGCGTTTTTAGTGTTTGCTGATAGTTGCTTCAGAGTACTTCATTTTATTATGACCAAGAAGCATTTGGACGGCGTTCCCCTGTGTGCATGCATGCATGTGTAGCTCTATCTCATATATCTTAAGGTTTGAGAGGTAGCGTTAAGTTTGTTGAGAGCTTATTGATCAAAGTTGCATTATCTGTTGATATACTCCTGTATCTGTTTCATCTAGCACATATAAAGCCAGAAATGGCTTACAAATTTTAAGGTGGCTATGGAGCCATTGATATACTGATGAAGTGTCTTTTGCAATTCGCAGATCTTTCTCTGCATACATGACTTACAAGTTGCTAGTTTGTTTTTTTTTTTTTTCTACTTTGCATCTGTAGTTCTTCTCTACAATGTTTAATTATAAGTATATATGTTGCCCTTAATGTTCGAAAAAGCGATTTCAGTACGCGCGCGGTCCGGGAGCGCATAATACTTAAACAGTTTAAACGGTGATTAAACGGATTACACGTTTTATTATTATTTTAATATATAATAATATTATAATACTTAAAACATGCAAATATGAATTCTATAAACTCCAAAAAAGCATAAAAGATATAGCAAACATAACTCAAAAAATTAAATTGTTAATACTAAGAGGAATTTAAAAAGTAATAATGTCAATCAGTTCAAAGTACATCAAACCTCCACCTCCAACAACTATAGTTAAAAAATATTTTTTAAATGAACAAATATATGTATTTTTTTTAAAAGCAACATACTTCCAGTAACATTGGTTCACTGCTAGATACAACTGCAAGTAATGTGCAACTCTATCCTTCTCATGCTTGAGGCATTCCTCAGCCTATTAAAAGAAACAAAGACCATTGGCAAGAACATGGGCAAAATACATGCACGTGAGGGGAGAGAGAGCCGATGATGGGGACATCTTAGCTCTAAATTTTATTATATTTTCAGCTTTATTTTCATGGTATTTGTGTTTGTATTGAGTAGTTAGTATTTGTGTCCATGTACTAAGTAGTGGTGGTAGTTATAACCATCATGAATAGTGGGTAGTTATTAGTGTGTGCCTATATATACGCTATCTTGTTGTATTTGGAAAGGGATGCAATGAATGAAAATGAAGTTCCCTACTTGCCTCTCTCTTTGTGTTGTCTCCTCTAATCCCCTCCTGTCTCCTCTCTTTCTCCTCTCTAATTGAATGAATGAATGTTTAAAGACCAAATCCCTTTGCCTGCCTCTCATCTCCTTGTCTCTTCTTCTCTCCCTATCTACAATGAATGATGAATGAAATGTGAAAAAAATCAGCGAAGCAGCAACAGCATAGCAGGAGCAGCAGCGGCAGCAGCTTGCAGCAGCAGCGGAAGCAGCAGCGTCAATCGCCGCAGCAGCAGCAGGTTCAGCAGCAGCGGCAGGTTCAGCAGCAGCAACCAGCAGGAGCAGCAACCAACAGCAGAGCAGCTGCAGCAGAGCAGCAGCAACAGACCAGCAGCAGTTGCAGCAGCAGAGCAGCAGCAACAAAATACAGCAACAACAACGGCAAATTCCAGCAACAGCAGGGACTACGGTACCTAAAAACGTGCTTCTCAGTTTTTTCTTGGAGTATGACGGCGAGTTCTTTATCTGTAAGTTTATTTCAAAGCAATCTACTTATTAGTTAAACTATACATCAGTTAATTCATCTCTAAAATATTATCTTTATCTCATATTGTCCACTATATGGTGAGATGTGTGACTCTACAATTCCTTTGACCGTTTATCATTAATATTGATAATAGAACTTGTTATACATGATATACTTATTGTAATTAGATCTTACTGAGATTAGAAATGTTCAAAGCTAGCATGCAATACTTTGTAACATCCATTTGTTTGACATTGTTAGTTTTGAGTTACTTTCTTGCCGAAGATCGTTGTATTTGGTGAAACACTGTGAGTTTGATCATATCACTGATTTCCTACATGACACGCACGCACCCGTTTCACGTCAGCCGACCAGGGGGAGGTCGTCGTCGATGCAGGACGAGGTCGTCGTCGACGCTTTGCTGCTGACGAGAGAGCTGATCTTAGGGGGAGGTCTTTGTTGACAAAGAGGGAGGTCATAGTGGGAGGATTAGCCACAAGGGAAGGTCGCCGTCAAAGGGGAAGTTCGCCACAAGAGGATCAACGCTTTATAAACTTCTTCGTCATTGAGCTTTGGGAGCCCTAATTCCTCAGGAGGATCGTCACCGCCGTGAGCTTCGGGAGCTTCAGATAAATTAGGGCTTCAGGAGCTTCGTCATCTCGTCACTGTGAGCATCGAAAGCTTCTTTATGAGATTCGGGAGCTTCATCGTCGCCACAAGAGGATCGAGGATGCAGATAAATTTGAGGCTCACGAGCCCTAATTCTCCAACACACGACAATTTATATCCTTAATTATTAGATCGGGTTTGAGTTCAGTTAGCTTAATAGGTTCAAAATTCGAATTCATTTAGAAAACATTTGAAAACATTTAAACGGACGCTAATCATCACCGATTAGACGCTTAATCATTGCTTAAGCGAATAATCGCCTTGCCGAGTAATTCGACCGCTTTCTTCAAGTTCTGTTCGGTTTCAGGTCGAAAACATTTAAGCGGATGATTAATCGGCCGCTTAAACCTTTTTTTAGAACATTGGTTGACCTTGTAAAAGCTTTGAAAAAATTCAGGGTTCGACTTCTTTTGTTTATATATGTTTGATATCTTCGGTTTTTTTGTTTAGGCTTGTTATAATTGCATCAGAGATTGGGAGAAAAAAGTTGACCAATCATATATGAGGCAGTTTGATCAAGTTTGTAAAACCAATCTAGTCTTCCCCAGTTGTGATCAAGATTAAACGGACGCTAATTCATCACCGATTAGACGCTTAATCATCGCTTAAGCGAATTAATTGCCTTGCCGAGTAATTCGACCGCTTTCTTCAAGTTCTGTTCGGTTTCAGGTCGAAAACATTTAAGCGGATGATTAATCGGCCGCTTAAACCTTTTTTTAGAACATTGGTTGCCCTTGTAAAAGCTTTGAAAAAATTCAGGGTTCGACTCCTTTTGTTTATATATGTTTGATATCTTCGGTTTCTTTTGTTTTGGCTTGTTATAATTGCATCAGAGATTGGGAGAAAAAAAGTTGACCAATCATATATGAGGCAGTTTGATCAAGTTTGTAAAACCAATCTAGTCTTCCCCAGTTGTGATCAAGATTATCCAAAGCAACATCTTTAGCCGGTTTGCTTTAACCAATTTGAATTCCCACGTGCTATCATTAATGACAGTGGCTCTCATTTTCGGAATTGAAAGTTTCAAACATGGAATCACACACAAGACAGCAACACCTTACCACCCGCAAACCAGTGGCCAAGTAGAGGTATTCACAGTGGGTAATTCAAAGAGAATTTATTCACGCACCAAAATATGAGAGATTAATCAATAAATTATAGAAATCAAACTAATGCAAACACAAAGATTTACGTGGAAGTCCAAAGAGGAAAAAAATTAACGGAGAGAACTCCACTATAATTCAGGAAAATTACAATAGTGGGTCATCTTATCTCATGAACTAGGGTTTCTTTGGAGTGAATTTCTCCTCCTTCACGTTGGAAGGGGCATGCTATTTATATAGGTAGTATCTGGTGGATACGGTTGTAGAGTTCAACTCTGTTTAAATATTTAACTGCTTATCTCAGAGACAGTTAGAACCAAACATCTTGATTTGAACTGGTTGAAAGAGTGTTTATCTTTATCTGATAGTATGCATCCAGTTGTTATGATTGATCTGTTCCCGAACTGTAACCATCAGATTTGAGTGGAAATTTGGCATATAAATAGAGATTCTCATAACTGATTCTATCTCCTTGTAACCACCTGAACTGCTCGGAGTATGAATTGGATGAGGACTCATGTTTAGAGGTTATGGAAGTGGCCACGTGTCACTCGCTTGTTTGAGGTTGGTTAGATTGTCATGATTTCGAGGTCGGAAAGTGACCACTACAGATGCCCCCGCTGCTTCCCTTTCTTTGGGAGGTCGGAAACATTTCATTGGGAGCTATGTGTTCCCGGGAACTCTGAGAGATAGAGAGGGGAGTAGATCGATTGAGAGAACTCTGGGTCTATTGCTGTCACATTAGTCCTTTTTTGTGGCGTGCGTGGCTTTACAGGCTGGCAGAGCTTTAAATGCGCGTTCCTTTCGCGGTCACGTCAGTCAATTAACCGTCACTTTTCGAGGAGTTGTGGCGTTCGAGGATGGTGCGGCTTGTCCAGCGCGACAGTTCAGATCCAAACCGTCGTGACATGTGTAGACTGCTGATCGAGTGGCTCTTCGTCTTCTTGGGGATTAAAATTCTAAATGGTTGACACTTGGCCTTCCCCTCTATAAATAAGGGGTGTGCTTTTAAGGGGAGAACAACATTGCTTTTTGAAAAATTTCTTGTTTCAAATATTTCACATTGTTCTGTGGGCGGTGATGTCTCCTTTGTTCGGTGGAGGGATAGGGAGAGGATAGAAAAGGTTGTTGCGCTCCTGATGTTCAGAAGTTCGTTTGTCGAGGGGCTTCAATTTTCGCGATAGGCCTGTCAAGAGGCTTCGGTTCTTGTGATGAGGCCCGACTGTCAGTAAGATAGGGAATGTTCTAGCTTCTGCTTGATTTGCACTGGCCTCTAACCAGATCAGGCCGGGCAGGGTTGGGGCTCAACATCCCTTTCCTTGCAGCGATCATGGAGCAGGGAGCATAGAGGTACTTGATGACGGTTCTGATCCCTGGGACTGGCTGTCTGCACTCATATTCGATGCCCCTGCCTTGCCTGCCACTGCTCCTCAGTCCATCTTCAAAGTTACGGTCTTGGCATTGGTATTCTCATTGCCTTGTAGGCTTCAATCTGCAGTTTGAGGCATGATCTCCCATTGGGAGTTATCGGTACCCTTGCCCTTCCGGTCATGGCGGATTGTTTGTTTAGGAGCCATCTCCCGGACGCTGTTGGGGACGTGGTCGAGAGCATATCTTGTTTGTGCTTGTGATTGGCTTGTTGCGTCTGGTCGGGAGCTATTTTTTGTTTTGAAGCGTTTGGACTGACTTGGCATGTAATTCCGAGTGGGGTTCGGTCCACAATGGTACCTGCGAATGCTACCTGAGTGGGGGAAACTCCTAGCGTTGAGGCTGTGTGTGTCGTGGTAGCCGTTATGGTAGGACCCAAGATATGTTGCTGAGAGTGCATGGTACCCGGGGGCATGTATCAGAATTTTGGTGAAACGTGGTTAAGATAAAAAAAGTGATCTTTTTATTGGATAATTACATGATTTACGCATATTATCGCTTTAAGTGAAAAGTGTTACATTGCTTCTTGAGTTTGTTCCCGTTTTGATCATCCAAGGTGTACGATTCCTTGCCTCTCCGAGCGATGATGATGCAAGGGCCCTCCCAGTTGGGTCCTAGCTTCCCTTGGTTGTGGTTTGAATCACGTGCTTCAGGACTAAGTCTTCGACTTAGAATTTTCGAACTTACATTTTCTTGTGATGTGCAGCCCAGATCTGCTGTTGGCAGACTGTGATGTGGATTTGCGCCTGTCGTCGTTTTTCCTCCGACTGATCCAACATCAGGCAGAGTTGGGCGTTGCGCTGGTCTTGATCCACTCCTTCCACCGGAGTGTCGACATGGATAATTGCTTCTGTCCCGTATGCCAACGAGAACGGGGTTTCACTAGCAGGGACGCGCTTGATGGTCCTGTAAGCCCAGAGTACTCTGGGAGTTTTTCTGCCCATTTGCCTTTTAGCTTTGTCCAGAGTTTTGCACAGGCTGTCGAAGATGGTGCGGTTGCTGATCTCAGCCTGGTCATTGCCTTGAAGATAATAAGGCGTCGAGAATCGATGGGTGATCTTGTACTTGGCGTAGAAGCCGGTTACTTGTTTGCTGGCAAAGTTTGTTTCATTGTCGGAGATTATGGTGTGGGGGAGCCTGAAGCGAGCCACTATATTCTGCTAGAGGAACTTGACAATTGTTGCCCAGTGACTTCGGAGAGCGACACTGTTTCGACCTATTTGGTGAAGTAGTCGGTGGCCACCAGCAGAAATCGCAACTGAGGTTGCGCACGGGGGAGTGGTCCGACCACGTCTAACCCCTTTTACATGAAGGGCAAAGGACTGCGCAAGGTGTGGAGGTCAGTACTTGGCATGTTTGATGCTGGAGCGAACCTCTGACATTGCGGGGGCTTCTTCACAATCTTTGGCGTTGTCGAATATCTTGGGCTAGCAATACCTTTGTTGATCACCTTGTGGGTGAGGGAGCGACTTCCTGAATGGTTCCCACAGTCGCGCTCGTGGATTCTTGCATCACTTTCGAGCTTCGTCTGGTTTAAGACATCTCAGATACGGGTCGGAGTAGAGCCTAGAGTAGGATTTCCTGTGTAGGACATCCCCGAGAAGTGTGTACCCGGTGGCTAAGTGCTGGAGCTTCCGTGCCTCCGCTGTCGTCGAGAAGCATTCCGTTTTCATATAGACAGTGATGGAGTCCCTCCACCCTGGTGAGGTATCGAGGCGTAGGACCTCTCTGATTGATTGCTGGACGCTCGGGTTGGTGATATGCTCGACGGGGATTTCCTGTCTAAACTGGAACTCCGTGGCTGCTCTCAGGTTGGCAAGTGAATCGTCGTGATTATATTCGGACCTGGGTACCCATTTGAAGTCGCATCGGGGGATTTTGGACTTCAATCCGAGAACGCGTTGTAGGTATTACGCAATCTGAGCATCTCTTGCGACGTATTCCCTGCTGACTTGGTTGACCACCAGTGAGTCACATTGAACTTCGAGCCCTGCGACCCGAGCGTGATAGCCATTCATAGTCCAGCTAGGACTGCATCGTACTCGATTTTGTTGTTGGACACCGGGAAGTCGAGGCTTCTGGAGTGGTGATGACAATCCTAATGACTGTCCCCTTGCTGTTTGAAGCTCCTTCTACGTTCAGGATCCATTCGTCCAGTAGGTCAGCTTGCTCTGTGGCTTCCGAGGTGAAATCAACAATAAAGTCAGCCAAGACTTGGCCTTTGATTGCTGTGCTTGGCTCGTACGTGACCTTAGCTCTGGTGCCCATTTAGATAGCCTCGGTTGTTTCTGTAACACCCCATCCTCAGAATACGTACTCAGATGCGTATCCTGATTTTTTTTAAACACTTTGTTATTTTTTATTTATTATTTTCTCTTATTTATTTCTCTTACAATGGAAGTACTACATGATTTGATCTCTGGTAATCAGATTGGGTCAATTTTCATTTTAACACTGTTTCTCAATAATTTAGATTTTTTATGATTTTTCAGATTTTTTCTGAATTATTTTATAAACACCCTAAAATCGGGATTAATCGGTACAGATGGTTTATTTCTGGATTTTTAATTTACAACTGGGGTCAAATTTTGAGAAACCGCTTTCACATATCTACTTAGAATAATATTTACTATCTTAATTCATTTTTTGGGAATTTTCAAAATTTAACAGATTTCTGTCGGATTTGGCGTCGACCGATATTGGCGGCCGATTTCAGGATTTTTAATTTAAAAACTATAAAGAATTTATTGAAACGAATTTCACCATGATTCTTAGAATAATATTCTTGATTTTTGAGAATTTTTGCGGGTCGTTCCGAGATACTTGATTTTCGGACGATTTCGGTTTTTTTCCGAAAGTTTTCCGCATCCGCAACCGAATCCCGGGAATCCGCCACTCTAATTATTTTTCCTTTTTCTTTCAAGAAAATATCTTCCTTTTTCCATTTTCTTTTCCTTTTTCCTATTTTCTTTCCTTCCTTTTCCTTCCACCAAATTTTACAAAATTCTCCATTCTTCCATTATCTTCTACAACTTTCCACCAAAAATATCTAAACACCAAAAAATATCTTCTCCAAAATATCCAACCTCTCTCCCATCACCATGGTCGGCCAAGAGAGAGACACCTCACCCTCTCCATTTTACAAAAACCCCTCTCTAAACATTTTTTACATCACCTTCACAAATCCAATTCCTATATAAACCTTTCCTTCATCTTTCCACTTCATTTTTCTCTTCACCAAACTTTAACCACCACCAACTCCTCCTTCATCTCCACCACAACCACAACCACTACAACTTCTTTAACTCCCTACCTTCATCTTCTTCCTCCTCCATCTCCATTTAAACCACCACAACTCCAAAAACTCCACCAAAGCCTCCACCTTCTCCTTTACCTTCTCCAAAACTACCACCACAACAAACCTCTCCACAAAACCACCACCCCATCATCTTCTCTAGGGCCGGCCACCCTCCTTGGATTGGGGCCGAGCTCTTCTTCGTCGGTAACATCGCCGATGATTATTCCGGTAATCGTTCACGATTATTCCGGTAATCATTCCGGTGACGATTACAACGACAACAACTAACATCACCATCACCTCTACTATTTTCCACCACCATCTTCACTTCCACCATCACTTTCACCATCACAACACCACCTCCATCTCCACTACTTCAACCTCCAAACATCACCTCCTTCACTTTCGTTTTATTACTCTACCAAAAATCCATCTTCTTCACCAAATAACACCACCACCAAAGAAATCACTTTCCCTTCCTCTCTCCCTCCCTCTCCTTGGGGCCGGCCACTTCCTAGGCCACCACCAAGGGGTGGCGCACCACCCTAGGGCCGGCGGCCACCCAAGGGCCAAGCCCCCTTTCCTTTGCTCGCTTGGTGTTTTTCCTCTCCCAAAGATTCGGACGCGCAAAGCTTCAAAAGTGACGTTTTAGGCGAGTGACTTTCCTCGCCAAGAAAATGGACTTGCATCAAAAATTATTATTATGTTGTATTTTGTATCAGTGCGGTGTGGTTGTAAGGGTGTGTGTGTTGTAATCTGTGGACATGTCTTCACTTGAACAGGACTGATATGCTGTAATGCTTGTAATAGGATAGAACAACTCGTGCGGACCATTCAGCCTCCGGTCTCTCACTATCTCGAAAGAGAAGTGATTTGAGACCGCCAGGTTTCTCAGCACCGCCTCCAGACCATTCGGCCTCCGGTCTCTCACTATCTCGAAAGAGAAGTGATTGAGACCGTCATGTTTCTCAGCTCCATCTGGTGAGCATACTTAGCCCTCAGTGCTTTACCACTAGATTCGTCTAGGTAAGATGTTGCCGGATTTACTACTCGCACTGTACGTCGAGTTGTCCCGATAATCTTGCCAGACGCTCCAGTGTTAAACACTGTTAGCTGTTTGTGCCTCCAGCTTGCTTAGCTCTACTCGATTATGCTTAGCTACTACCTGATAATTGCCCCTGGTTATTACATGACTTGTCACTTGATGAATATCACCCTCTTGTCATGCTATCACTTGACACCCTGCATGATATACTTGACTCTCATAATTATCACGATAACGGGAATGATAACCTGACATCATGTTTTCATCTTGATATATTATAGTACATACTGTACTCCTGAGATACCTGTATTCCTGATATTCCTGACTTGTTCCTGCTCATTCCCGGAATCTGATAATCATCTAATAAACCGTAAAATGAGACAACTTACATTGGGTCGGGGGAAACTTGCAGCTATCAATATATGTTCGTGTTTACAGTGGTATTAGGTATGTTGTGCAATTAAAACTTCCAGTCTGACCTGTGGGCCTCCAGGCGACCGAGGGGAGTGCTGGCTCCCTCCTTCTTGGTACCATCTTGATAAGGGCATCCTATAAGACCCTCCTGATCGCCTTGCGGCAGGTTCCGTCCACCAAGCAACGGAACAATCCTGGGACGTGGTCCCGGGTATGTACGGGACCCACTGTAAACATTGTTCGTTGATACCCCCGCTGGTTTCCAATAACAGCCTCAACTTACTCAGATGTGGATGTATGTGAATTAGGACGCTATGGCACATACCTAGACATCTGAGTAGGATGAGTAATAAGATTAAGCATTAAAATGATAATATCGATGCATTCGGGTTTTCCATCTATAACACGTTGTGCCTCCTTTACATGCTTATTATTCATAATGCTATGTCAACTCTCATACACTTATCTCTTATGCCACTTGGCTGTAATCTGAACATTTGTTTGGGAGGTTCTGACTCCCTTGAATTTGTATGTTCAAGTTCCGAAGCTTGGATTGAAGTGGAGCCCTCCACCGAAGATCAAGCTTTCCTTTCAGAGCAGGCTGACTAGTCTCGGTTCCTTTCGTACCCGACTCTTCCTTCTAGCTCGCGGGATTTTCCTTCAGCTCGTGAGCATCTTGTATTCATATTGTAAATTTTACTTTTGGACCTGGCTGTGATATAAGATACATGTAATAGTATATCACACTCAGTGATAACTTTGTAAATTGTACTCCTTATGTTGGCATGTGTATAAATACTACGTTTTGTCGTACTGTGATTCTTGCCTGCACTGATGCTTAGCGTATATACGTATGGGTACTTATGACCTGCGTATATACGTCGCAGTAATGTCTCCGTATCCGCGGGATCGGGGCGTTACAGTTTCTGGGTTTTTCACGATGTTTTTTAGGAGATGCTCTATGAGGACTGTGATTGGGAAGGTTTGAAAATAATGCTTAAGCTTTCTTGAGATGATGAAGAGAGCAAGCACCAACTTTTTTAGCCTTTGATATCTGGTTTGTGGCCTGTTCATGGAGTGGTGACGTAATACACCGGCTTCTGTATGCCTTTGTCTTCGTGAACTATAGCTCCGCTCAGCTAACTCCGAGACGAGGTAAAGATATAGCGTTTCTCTCGAGGAAGGCTTTGACAACAGGAGTGGAGTCAGATACTTCTTCAATCCTTGGAAGGCTGTCTCGCATTCCTTTAGTGGAAGTCAACCTCATTCTTCTTCAAGGCTTGGAAGAAGGGCCTGCCCAGTGTTCTAAAAAACCCGTTACATAACTCGTTATAACTCGTTATATAACCTAACACCGACCAATCGATCCGTAACAGGGCTAAAAAACACAATGTTTCATAACTATGGTTATTTTGCTCGTAATGTTCGTTACGTTACGTTATTAACATAACACATCGTAACTTACGTTATGGTGCAAGTCGACTTTTTATAAAAAAAACCTCAAATTCGCTCGGTCTAGGCCAAAAAATTTCCCCCAAAAAATTCTCTCTGCAATCTCATCGTCAGCGCTGAGAAAAAGAAGAAAGAAGAAAGAAGAATAAGACATACTTTGGTGGTTCTCCGTCGTGGTTTCCGCCGTGTCGTCTCCAAACAGTTCTTTGTAGTGGTTTTCGCCGGTGTCGTCTCCAAGCACATCTAAGCTCTCTCTCTTCTCTCCCTCTGATCTCTCTCCCCCTCTTGATCTCTCTCTACTCTCTCTCGGGAGAGAGCGAGCAGAGAGAGATCTAGAAAGAGCAGAGAGAGATTAGGAGGGGAGAGAGAGCAGAGAGCACAAAGAGTGAAAATTTAAGGGGAGAGGGCAGAGAGAGATAATTACTAAAAATATTAGCTGAGATAATATTATCAAAAGACAATTGCTAAAAATTATCATGCTTGTTATCATACTTGTTATAATTAAATTATCATGCTTGTTATAGTTTGTTATGTTTGCGAACTTATTATGAAATTTGTTATGTTTGCGAACTTATTATAACTTGTGAATGTAAAAAAATTATTGTACTTGATAAAAATTGTTGTGAGACTTGCTAAATTTGTTGTATATTATTATGATATTTTAGATTTTTTTAAAAATTATTTTCTATTTATAAAATTCTTAAATATAGTATATATATTTATTTTTATTAAATAAATATTAAATCGCGTAACCTACATTATGCGTTACGTTATAACCTATATTAACATAACAAAGGAAAAACGTTATCGTTACGTTATTGTTATTTTAAACATTGGGCCTGCCCTTGTCCGTGGATCGGCTGATGAATCCGTTGAGGGCTGCTAGATGTTCGTTCAGCATCTGGACCTCCTTCACACAAGTGGGTGACTTCATGTTTAGATCGCAGATATCTGGTCGGAGTTAGCCTTGATGCCCCGTTGAGTGAATAGGTATCAAAAAACTTTTGGAAGCCACCTAAATGTGCAGTTCTCGGGGTTGAGCTTCACCTTGTAATGCCTAAGGAAATCGAAGGCTTTGTCTAGATGTTGGAGGGATTCGTGCGCTGTTCACTTTTGACCACCATATCGTCGACATATATTTTCATGGTGCTCCCGATCATGCCCTTGAAGACTTGGTTAACTATTCGCTGGAACGTAGTCCCAGCATTCTTGAGTCTGAAGGGCATCATCTTGTAGCGGTACATTTCCTAACCAGTAGTGAAGGCTGTCATATCTTCATCTGGTGAGTGCACCTTGATCTGATTATATCCGGAATAGGCGTCCATGAAGTTAAGGAGCTGGTGGCCCGCCGTCGCCTCTACCAGCTGATCGATCATCGGGAGGGGATAATTGTCCTTCAAGCAAGCTTCATTGAGGTCGGTAAAGTTGATGCAAACTCTCCACTTGCCATTTTTCTTCACGAGGACCGGATTGGAGAGCTAGTCGGGGTAGAACATCTATCAAATGAAGCCAGCTGCTTGAAGTAGGCGGTCAACTTCATCGCTGATGACGCGATTCCGCTCTTCGTTCATTCTCTTAAGCTTCTGCTTCACTGGCTTAGCGACCGCTTTGATGAAGAGCTTGTGGCAGATGACGTCAGGGTCAATTCTCGGCATATTGGTGGAGGACCACACAAATACGTCTGAATTTTCCGACAAGAATTGTTTAAACAATGTCTTCTCATGAGGGTGCAGGTTTGAGCCAATTTGGAGGGCCCGCTCTGGGTGATGTTCTTCCTTGGTGGAGTCATATCAATAGTGCGAGGTGTTTTGAGGAAGGGTTAGGGTATTGGATGGGGAGAACTCAAGAGTGTGGACCCAAAGCTCTCAACGAAAGCACCAAATGCAGTGGATAATTTCGAGAGAATTTATCCACGCACTAAAATATGAGAGATTAATCGATAAATTATAGAAATCAAACCAATGCAAACACAGAGATTTACGTGGAAACCCAAAGAGGGAAAACTACGGAGAGGGAGAGAGAATTTCACTATAATTTAGGAAAATTACAATGGTGGGTTGTCCTATCTCATGAACTGAGGTTCCTCTGGAGTGAATTTTTCCTTCACGTTGGAAGGGGCATGTTTTTTATACAGGTAGTATCTAGTGGATAAGACTGTAAAGTTCAGCTTAAACATTTAGCCGTTTATCTCAGAGACTGTTAGAACCAAGCATCTTGATTTTAACTAGTAGAACGAGTGTTTATCTTTATCTGTTAGTCTGTGCTCAACTGTAGATATGGTTGATTTGTTCCCGAACTGTAACTATCGGGTTTGAGTTGAGATTTGGCGTAGAAACACAGATTCTCATAACTAATTCTATCTCTTTGTAACCACCTGAACTGCTCAGAGTTTGAATTGGATGGACTCCTGTTTAGAGGTTCTGAAAGCAGTCACGTGTTACTCGCTTGTTTAAGGTTGGTTGGACACGTGTCATGATCTCGAGGAGGTCGGAAAGTGATCGCTGTAGTATCCAATAGGGACGTTAAGAACATTCTTCAAAAGATCGTTAGGCCTGATCGCAATGATTGGTCAATTCGACTAGATGATGCCTTGTAGGCTTATAGGACTGCATTCAAGACTCCATTGGAATCTCCTTATATGTTAGTATTTGGGAAGGCTTGTCATCTTCAAGTCGAGTTTGAGCATTGTGCCTATAGGGCCATTAAGAAATGCAAATTTGATATGGCACAAGCTGGTTTTACCCATAGCCTCTTAACTCATTTCACGCATCTATAAAGCTAGGACCAAGGTATATGAGCGACCAAGGCATATCATAATAGACACATTAACAGGAAGACCTTTAAGCCCAACTAGAAAGTGTGATTCTTCATTGCCAAGTTACGATTGTTTTTGAATAAGCTTCGTTCTTCATAGGATTGACCATAGTTACCCAAGTGTTTCTTCTAGGGGCCATAGAAATTCAAAATCCAACAAATAGGAACACTAAGTTAATGGACAAAGACTGAAACATTTTGTGAAAAATATTATTGATGGGCAGATGTCACGCCCCGCTTCCTAAAATACAAGTCGCGACTAGAGTCGACGACGTATGTACGCGAGAAAATATCACACGTATACACACTAAGCCTAAAGTGACCTAAACAAGTTATATAAATCAATAATAAAGGCAATAAAGTTACTACAATATTACATATAAATCCTACACATGATAATGTTATTCTATAAAAAATTAACAGAACAACTACTGAGTCCAGTATATATAAAGAATCAAAGAAAATCAGCAAGATGAAAAATAAAGAGATGAATTGTACCAAAGAATTCGGGTGATCAAGCAAACGAGACATCGTACTCCTTACATTACACGATCTCCTCATATACCTGATCAACAAAATGTAACAACCATAGACCTGGATGTGCAAATTCGGGAGTCAGAACTCCCAATGAGTGTAAAAAAGGGGAAGGTGCACATGCATATATCGTGTGATCATACTATGATACTATCATGAAGGTGTACTGAATGAAGAAATAGAATGAATAATACGATAAGGAGATAGTACGATACAACATCAATCAATATATCCCAAGGCTTGTCATCTTCAAGTCGAGTTTGAGCATTGTGCCTATAGGGCCATTAAGAAATGCAAATTTGATATGGCACAAGCTGGTTTTACCCATAGCCTCTTACTCATTTCACGCATCTATAAAGCTAGGACCAAGGTATATGAGCGACCAAGGCATATCATAATAGACACATTAACAGGAAGACCTTTAAGCCCAACTAGAAAGTGTGATTCTTCATTGCCAAGTTACGATTGTTTTTGAATAAGCTTCGTTCTTCATAGGATGGACCATAGTTACCCAAGTGTTTCTTCTAGGGGCCATAGAAATTCAAAATCCAACAAATAGGAACACTAAGTTAATGGACAAAGACTGAAACATTTTGTGAAAAATATTATTGATGGGCAGATGTCACGCCCCGCTTCCTAAAATACAAGTCGCGACTAGAGTCGACGACGTATGTACGCGAGAAAATATCACACGTATACACACTAAGCCTAAAGTGACCTAAACAAGTTATATAAATCAATAATAAAGGCAATAAAGTTACTACAATATTACATATAAATCCTACACATGATAATGTTATTCTATGAAAAATTAACAGAACAACTACTGAGTCCAGTATATATAAAGAATCAAAGAAAATCAGCAAGATGAAAAATAAAGAGATGAATTGTACCAAAGAATTCGGGTGATCAAGCAAACGAGACATCGTACTCCTTACATTACACGATCTCCTCATATACCTGATCAACAAAATGTAACAACCATAGACCTGGATGTGCAAATTCGGGAGTCAGAACTCCCAATGAGTGTAAAAAGGGGAAGGTGCACATGCATATATCGTGTGATCATACTATGATACTATCATGAAGGTGTACTGAATGAAGAAATAGAATGAATAATACGATAAGGAGATAGTACGATACAACATCAATCAATATATCCCAAGTATTATAATGACATACAATACGTAACTTTAAGAATAATGTGATTAATCTGTTATAATCTTATATGTCAGGTTATGAGTACAGTCAGGTATGTAACATAACATACATGTATATGACAAACTAACACATATTAGCTACGGCGTATCATGTAATTTAGTTATAAATTATGTAAGCGAACACCAATTGCCATATGCAATAGACGCATCCCATACTACGCCTACTACACATGTCAATCAGGGTCCTATGTTATTGAAACTGATCGGTTGGAGACGTTGTCTGTGTTTTAAGTGGGTGCCGTACATGCTCTGGACCACGGCCCAGACTCCTGGCGTTAAATCAGGCCTTACCGCAAGGTAGCAGGTAACATGTATAACAAGTCAGGTGACATGTATAACATGTATAATAGGAATAAGAACACGACGGGGTGTCAGTCACCCTACGGGAACCCTGCAGTGGAACCCTCGTTCGGCTACGCAACCTATATTTATGTCCACCCAAAATGCATCCGTTGTCTCCAACAATTTCTCCAACCCGGTGTAAGTTAATATCATGTATTATCAAGATTAATTACAGTACATGTTACCTAGATCACTAAGATAACTCGATGGTAGCAATGGTAATAACATCAACAGTGTAATCAAGATATATGATGTCAGTGAACAAAATAAGCAGGACGATGTTATCGTATAATATTTCCCCAACGACTTTGGTAACATGGACAATATGGTGTTCATGTAGATGTCATGTATAATCAGTTAAAGTCTTTCAGATATCATGATGTTTAGGACCAACAATAATATATAGAATTCATTTAAAAAGGGTTAAATACTTAATATAAACTAAATAATAATGAATACATGCATAAAATACGCTCACATGAAATGATAATAATTCAATATACATTAATGTAAATAAACAAGATGAATTCTCATAGCGATACAGTTTGCATTTAATATGTATATATGCGAACATAAACTAGGATTAACAAGTGTGTTGATAATTGAACATGAAGGGTAATAATATATCAATATAATTTATAAAGAATTAAACATGCACGAAAGAATTTAGATAATAATAAAAATGTACCAATGAGAGACACTCGAAACATGACTGAAATACGCAATAAAGTAACAAAAGAACACTCACATTAAATATTGCTGAAATACTCATTAAAGTAGATTAAGAACACTCACATGGACTATTCACGAGTCCAAGTACCAAATTCTGAAATTTTAAGAAATTTACATTAAATATATTTTAATTAGAAATTTATCGAACTTTATATAAGATGTTTTAATTCGAGGTTATCTAGTGCTTTAATCAAATGTGGATGGTTCAGAGTTTAGAATAAGGTTGTACGATGGTCTATTAAGTTTATTAAGATTTATTTAGATTTATTTTCTGGTTTTATTCGGTTTAAATGGTTAAA
Organism: Agave tequilana; assembly: GCA_038442645.1. NCBI lineage: Eukaryota > Viridiplantae > Streptophyta > Magnoliopsida > Asparagales > Asparagaceae > Agave > Agave tequilana. Next base: position 121,173 of record JAVJIF010000070.1, read on the forward strand.
AACATGAATATCTCTTAACGAGTCTGAGTATTACAATAGAGAGTTTTTAACTTTGAATGAAGTCATTCAGTTTTATATGTTTAGTAACTGGTACCAAATTTCTTCAGTAGTTTATGAGAGTTATCTAAATTGTTATTTTTATTTATTTATTTTGAAATTTTAATCTAATTATTTCAATTGTTTTTTTCACAGATTAACGGGTATGTTTTTGTAGTCGGGTCGGGTTTAGGGAAGCTGGAGCAACATAAGTGGGCTGCTGGATTGTTTGTGGGCCTGGCTAAATTTTTTATTTTTTTTTGTTTTTTTGTTAACAAATCAGTGCACAGTGGGCTTGTCAACAAAAAAATTAAAAAAAATCTAGCCACGTCCGCAGCCAGTCTAGCCCACTTATGTTCCAACTTGCCTGAACCCGATCCGACTGCATAAACCCGTTAACCTGTGGAAAAATAATTAAAATAATTAAATTAAAATTTCAAAAATATAAATAAAAATAGAAATAACAATTTAAATAACTTTCATAAACTTCTGAAGAATTTTGGTACCAGTTACTGAACATATTGAACTGAATCACTTCATTTAAATTAAAAACCCGCTATTGTAATACTTAAACCGTTGAGAGATTTTAATGTTTTAGCCATTTAAACCCAATAAAAACAAAAAATAAAATTTAAATATATCCTAAAAAGCTTAGTAGATCATCATACAATCTTGTTTTAAGCTCTAAACTATCCACATCTTATTAAAATAATAGATAAGCTTGAATTAGAACATATGTAAAGTTCGATAAATTTCTAATTAAAATGTATTTAATGTAGACTTCTTAGAATTTTAGAATTTGGTATTTGGACTCGTGATAAGTCCAGGTAAGTGTTCTTAATTAACTTTAATGAGTATTTTAGGATTATTTCATTTGATTGTTTTTTTTATTTTATTGAGTATTTCAGTAATTTTTCGAGTAAGTGTTTATCTCATTGGTACATGTTTGTTATTATCTAAATTCTCTTGTGCATGTTTGATTTTTTTATAAATTATATTTGATATATTAATTACCCTCATGTTCAATTATCATATAAACACTTGTCAATTATAATTTATATTCGCATATATACATATTAAATGCAAACTAGATATCACTGTGAGTAGTCATCTTGTTTGTTTGCATTAATCTATATTGAATTGTTATCATTTCATGTGAACGTATTTTATGCATGTATTCCTTGTTATTTAGTTTATATTAAGTATTTTACACTTTTTAAATAAATTCTACATATTATTACTGGTCCTGAATATCATGATATCACCTGAAAGACTTGACTGATTATACATGACATCTAGCTGAAAGCGATATTTGTCCATGTTACTAAAGTCACTGGGAAAATATTGTTATACGGTAACAATATCCTGTTTATCTTGTTCATTGACATCATGTATCTTGATTACACTGTTGATGTTGTTATCGTTGCTACCATCGAGTTATCCCAGTGATCTAGGTAACATATATTTTAATTAATTTTGATAATATAAATAACATGATATTAAACGACTTACACCGGGATTGAGGAAATTATTGGAGGAGACGTCTGTATTTTGGGTGATCTAGAATATAGGTCGCGCAGCCGAAAGAGGGTTCCACTGTAGGGTTCCTGTGGGTGACTGACACCCCGTCTTGTTCATGTTATATATGTTATACATGTTACCTGACTTGTTATACATGTTAACTGACTACCTAGCGGTAGGGTCTAGTTCAGCGTCAGGAGTTTGGTCCATGGTCTCGGTATGTACGTTACCCATTTAAAACACAGACAATGTCTCCAACCGATCAGTTTTAATAACATAGGACCCCGATTGACATGTGTAGTAGGCGTGACATGCGTCTATTGCATGTGACAATTGGTGTTTGCTGACATAATTAATAACTGACTGACATGATACATCGTAGCTGATATGTGTTAGCTTGTCATATATATGTATGTTATGATAGATACGTGATTGTACTCATGACAAATTAATCTACTTAGTCTTAAAGTTACGTATCGTATATCACTGTAATACATGGGATATGTTGATTGATGTTGTATCGTACTATTTCCTTATTATCGTATTATTCATGATATTTTCTTACCCAATACACCTTCATGATAGTATCATAGTATGATCACACGATATATGCACGTGCACCTTTCCTTTTTTTTTTTACACTTATTGGGAGTCTGACTCCCTGGATTTGTACATCCAGTTCTATGGTTACATTTTGTTGATCAGGTATATGAGGAGACCGTGTTATATCTGAGGAGTACGTCTCTCTTTTTTTGCTTGATCACCCAGATTCTTAGGTACAGTTCATCTTTTCATTTTCATCTTGTTGATTTCTTTTGATTCTCTATATACACTGGACTCGATAGTAGTTCTGTTGAGTGTTGATTATTCATAGAATAACATTATCATGTGTAGGATTTATATGTAATATTGCAGTGACTTTATTGCCTTAATTGTTGATTTATATAACTTGTTTAGGTCACTTTAAGTTTAGAGTGTATACATGTGGCATTTTCTTCACGTATATTCGTCGCCGATTCTAGTCGCGACTCCGTTTCCAAATATTTTGGGAAGCAGGGCGTGACAACAGATGATTGAGACCATAGATTTACAGTGAGCAGAACTACGGGGTTGTTTGTTTCGTTGTAAAAGTCGTAAAAGTCTATAATTTGTAAATGACTTACAACTCAATTACAACTATGACGTTTGTTTGAACCGTAATTCCTAAAAGACTAACACAACTCAACTCCCACTCACTTGCAACCCAATTACCACTCATTTATAGCTCACTTACAGTTAATTTTGTGTTTATGCAAATTTGTATTATTTTTTATGTTAATATTAATTTTTTTAATATTTAGCATTTTTAGTATTTATTTGCAATATTAAAACTTTTTAAATCATCAAATAGTTAATTTTGTGGTCAACTTTTCCACTTACGACTTACACATTACGACAACCAAACACCGTAAAACACAATACACTTTCCCACTTGCAACTTTATATTACAACCAAACACCGTAAAATTTACATGCATGTAACTCATTTACAGCTGTAAAAGATTTTAACAATTACAACTTACGAATTACGGCTACTTACGATAACCAAACAGACCCTACGTCTCGTTGAAGACGTTCAACTTAGGCAATCCAATTCTGTCGAGTATGTTGAAATTTTGAGCACATGTGTCATTGCGAGCCCACATGTGTGTTTATTTTAGGGTTGGGGAAACATCTCAACACTTCTTTTTACTTGTGCTGCAAGTCTGGTATACTCAATCCGCTCTCCTTGCCTTCATTTTATTGAAACATTGAAGACTAATGTTTGAATTAGGTTTGGGGTGAGTAGAATTTAATTTTTTTTTTAAATAATGCCAGAATATGTCAGTTTGTATATTAATCTTATGTTTTGAATAGTACCTTGTGCAAATCGAGTATAAAATAGAAAAGCATAAGGTGAATATTTGAATAAAGTATAACTTTGTAAAGTACAAAATTGAAGTAAAAATAGTTTTCTAATTACCGGGCAAGACACTTGTCCAATTCTTTGTCATTGCTTCACTATTTATAGTTAGGAGATATTATTTTAATTCCTTCTTAACAATATGCGAGTTTAAGGGAATTTTGTGATTAATTGTATTCCATAAGGAGGATGTGATATGATAAGCAAAGTTTTGAATTTTTTTTTTTTTAGTTCAAGACCATAAGGGGCAAATGTGTGGATATTCTCTTATTTTCATCCAAGCAAGTGTTATCTTGAGGTAAAAAGTCCTCACGGTTCCAATATGCGTGATATTCTTGGCCTCTAATACTAGGAATCGTTGGTTAAATCGAGAGTTATCGGTTTGGAAAAGTATGGTACTTTGAGTTAAGGAATAATAGTTAAAAAGAGACGGTGCTTGAATTGAAGTAACTTCCGAGTCAATGTCCAATTTAATCAACAATGACCTTGAATGAGCTGTTGTAGGATTGAGTTTGATTAGAATCTCTTAATTATGAATGATGTGCATGAAATGATTGTGTTAAGGTGTCATAAGTCAGTAGATTTACATTTACTTTAAATCTTCTGAAAACCGGGAAATACTGGGCTTCTAGAAATTCATGTCAGGCGATTCTATGTTTTATAGTAACATTTATGTCGAGTGGTATGATTCATAAGATTTTAATTTGCAAATTGTGCATGTCAAACAAATGACACAATTTGATGTTTGTTGGTGGCATCATTGTAAACCCTCACGAGAATATAACTTGTCATGCAGCGTAACCTGGAGATGTAAAAGTTTGTTGCATACGCTCAAGCAATCGTATTCCCTACGAACATGGCAATATATATATATAATAAATAATTAAAAAAAATAAAGAGTTTGCTTGGGGACAAGCAAAGATTAGGTTTAGGGGTATTTGACAAGTCTAATGTTTTGTCATTTAATACTCTTATTAAGTGATTTTATGAATTAAATTGTGTTACAATAATTTTATGATCTGCAGGCTTTATTGTGCATAAAGATAATTTTCAGTTAAGAGAATCTTTGAAGCAATTTATCAAGCAGGTCATAGGCATGGGACACAACGACAGATCAGGACAAAGCAACTAAATACTTGGCGGGCACTCAACAACCAACACCAAAAATCAAATTCGCAAACTAAAAAAAATCAGCTTTACAGTCCAAGACACATTGCGTCTTGAGCAGCTTTACGGTCATCAAAATCGATATAGGTATAACCTGGTGGCTTTTTCGCAACCCAAATACGACTTGTAACTCCATATGATCGAAACTCATCCCCCAACTCCTGCTTAGAGATACTGACATCCAAATTGTTAACATAAACACGGGACATGGCCGGTAACAAACTCTTGTGAACACTGTAGATGCGTAGGTATGGTTTCACGGTTCCAATAATTCGAGAATCGTGCAATTCGGGCTCTGAATAGCTGATATAAGGCCCGAAAACAAAATCCGAACTGTTAACGAGTTTGTACTGTGCTTAACGAGTTGGCATAGTAGCGGCTCAGATTGGTGCCAGGTCGGCTGAAATAAAATCTGGTTGGATTGCTGCTGGCGGGTCAGGTTTTTACTGAACCCGAATACAACTTAATTGAAACAAATCGTTCTTCCATCAGAGCTAGGGGGGACGATGAGGCGGCGACAATGAGGGTCTGGAGAGGAGGTGATGGCGGTGGAGGCGATGATTTGGCGAGTGATTCTGATGGTGGGAGCGAGCGGCAGCGTTGCGAGGGAGTCTAACGGCGAGATCAGGGCGGCGTCACAGGTGGGTGACTATGATGGCGAGATCTGAGCGATACAATGATAGGAGCAGATCATGGACGAAGACGATGCCAACGTTGGAGACTAGGAGGTGGAGGAGATCTGCTAATCGCTGACGCTGACGACGGAGATCATGATGCTGGCACTGCTGCTGATGCCAAGTTGAAGAAGGCGAAGATGGAGATCGACCATCAAGGGGAAGGGGATGACGTGGCGATGGCGGGTGACAGCGGAGCCCAGTGAAAGGAGAGGAGGAAATAGGTGAGGGGAGAAGTAGGGTTAAGTTAGTCTGAAGAAGATGAACAAGGCTGTTGGGGATTTTTCGTGGATTTTCGGCTGAAGTTTGGCTAAATTTTGAGCAATATTTTTTTTAAGAGGGATTAGGGTTATGGTTTTAGGATTAGGATTCGGGTTTTTGAGTGGCTCGACACCATGTTATAATTGTATATATCGCGGGGGAGAGAGAGAGAGTTGAATGCTAGGATTCATACTCGGATTTATTTATAAGTACATGGTACATATAGGTCTCACAGGCGATGTGGGACTAAACTAATACATAATTTCTCTCAACAAGGCCAGAGACATGAACCCCAATGCTGCCTCCAACCTTAAATTAGCAATATTGGGTTTCCTTAATTTACTCTTAGACAAATTATGAATTTTAGTAGTGAAAACCTTTTGACTAGGATGGTGTCGACAAAGCATATATGTGTTGGCCCAAAGGCCTTCCACTTTAGTTTTGATGATGATTAACTCATATAGTTATGTTTACTAATTATCTTGTGATGTTTAGTTTCAGATCATTAATCAAGATATTAGTTGGTGATTGCTTCAAAACTCCGTGATCCGGAAGCTTTCACATGTTGTTTCCAGAGCCCGAGCATCAAGATCATTTATAGCACTCGTTGGAGTCAAGCTCGGAGTTTTGGAGGTTTGGATCGAGTCGACTTGAAGATGGAGATCGTCAAGAAGACTTAGGTATCTTAGTATTTAGTGTGTTTTAGATCTATGTGTAAAGATTAGATAGTTGATATGCTCAAGTTCACAATACACACACGTTTCATGTTTTGGATTCGGTTTTTCGGTTTTTGGTTTAACCGATATTGGTTTTCGTGAATAGATAGGGTTCAAAACAAGTTTACATGGTTTAATGTATATTAGATATGTTCTATATACATGCATGCTTTCATTTCCTAGATAAACTTATTTTGATATGCCTATTCATGAGGTTTGGTGTTTTGTATTTTTAACAAAACATATTTTGGAATTAAAGTCAAAAACTAAGATATGTATATGTTTCATGTATATTGGACTTATGTCCATATGCAACATGCCTAAAAGTGTTTAAGTATCATGTTTTTGTATTTCTATGAGTTTTAGGAAAAATCAGATTTCTTATTGAAAAATCTAAGTTTGGAAAAATACATGTTTTGATTTTTGACAAAATTTGTAAGACACAAAAATGATTCAAAATGTTTGAAATTTGTGTTGAAATTTTTAACACAAGTTTATATTTCAATGTAAAATGATAAAATTATTTTTGTGGATTTTTAGAAGTTTTATGAAAATTTTTACAATATTTTTAAATCCTGTTTTCTGACCCAGAACAGTGCCTGACAGGCTCTGGCAGTCGACTGACCGGTCGACCGGACCCAGAGTCGGTCGACCGATCGGTCGACCGACGTGCATAGATCTGTGCACGTTGGGCTGGCACTTGGTCCGGTCGACCGGGCGGTCGACCGGACCAGAGAGCTCTGCTCTCTTTTTTTCTTCGGTCGACCGCAGGTCTCCAACGATCATATTTATGACCGTTGGCGGTCGACCGGGCGGTCGACCGCCAGCCGTATCTGGCTGTAAAAACAGCCAACGGTTAGTTTTCTGTTTGGGCCTATTTAAACCCCATTCCTTTGGGATTTTAGATAAGATTTTAAGAGCTAAAATTTCTCTCTTTTCTTGGTGTTTAAAACAAGTTTTCAAAAGTGTTTAAAGCTTCAAAAGATCTATCTTTATATTGTTTTAGGGTTTTGAAAAAAATCAAAGAAAATAGAAATTTGGGAGATTTGTTTTGTTCTTCATTTCTATCTTTTACCAAGAGTTTTCCCAGTATTTTTCTTTGAGTTTTTGTTTTCCAAACTCTTGTTTTTCACACTTGAGCTATCTTCTATCCTATTCTATTAGGATCATTTATTTGTGGGAAAATTGTTTATGGTTGAGGAAACCACCAAGTTGTAAACCCTTTCTTGTTGTATCCCTCTTTGGTAGAGGTAGAATTGGGTTGGTGTTTGCTCCCTCATTGGTAGAGGTTGAGATTGTTGGTTTACTCCCTCTTGGTGAGGTGGAGTTGGTGTTGGTTTGTATCCCTCTTCGGTAGAGGTGATTTGTGGTTGTTTTGCTAAGGGCCTATCCCTCTTTGTGAGGTGGATTGTGTTTGTATTGCCTCGGTGGCATTGTATTGGTTGAGAGAGGAGTTCGGTACTCCTAGTGGATTAGAAATCCTTCTCAGAGAAGGCGGGGACGTAGAGCTAGGGGCTCGAACCTCGGAACATTTCTTTGTGTTTGCGTTTGATCTATTGTCTCTTAACCCTCTCTCTTTATTTGTGTTGTGCATCATTCATATCATTCATATTTGCTTGTGTTGTGCCTTGCATCTTTCATATTGTTATATATATCCATTATATGCTTGGCTTGTGTTTGTGTGCCTCACTTGTACTTAACCACGAGAGCTTCATATAGCACCTCTACTCTTATTCAGAGGAATCAAGAGGAGTTAGTCCAGAGCCCTTCACGGGGAATTCGGCTACACTCGTTGGTTGTACTAAGTGTAGTTGCAAATTTGTTTTAGCTTCCACATTTAGTTTCTAGATTAGCACTATCACCTATTCACCCCCCCTCTAGGTGATTTCAATATGTCCATACTTTAATGCATCTTGTATCTATGGTAATCATCCCTTGTATCGATAAAAGTGTGTTGTGTTGAAAGATATAGTGATGAGACCACACCAACAGTCGGACAATGACACTAACTGTTGTGCGCTCAAGATCGTGATCGACATTGCAGAACCGTGTCAATATGTATTACTTGCAAAAGAAAACTAGGAAAGCAAAGTAGCAATACCAAAACAAAAGTGAAATAACACGAGGATTTAACGTGGTTCGGTCAAACCCGACCTACATCCATGGGGAGAGAACTTGAGAGAGTTTTATTAATAAACTTGGTATAAGAGATCTAACCTTTCCCTTGATTCCCATGAGTATTCACCTTCCCCTTGAATCCCTCTAGATTACAAAAGTATTCTCTCTTTGCCCCGTCACTTACTCTTCTCTTTGTATTAGCATCTTTTATTCTTCTTGTGTTACAATATACTAGGTTACAACTTTTATTTATAGAGTTTTACAATACAAATCCTATTTGAACTATGAAATGATCTTGATCGTCAGATTCTTGAAGAACTTGATCAATCTTTACAGGAGTTGATTTTCTTGATCTAAAATAATTCTAAACCCTTAATCTTTAGAAACAAATTCTTCAATGAATAGAATTTGAGCTCTATTCGGAGTCCATCAGAAAGGAAACTTGAACGCTCCTGAAAAGGAAATCTGAATCCAATTCTGGGCCTCTGGCTGTCGAAAGGCCCGAGCGGTTATCGTCAGGCCTGTCGACAGTGTCTGTTGCCTGTCGAAAATCTGAGCCGTGTTTCTTCTCTGTTGACTGTGGTCAACAGGCCTGTCGATCGCTATATTGTTTTCTGGTCTGCTTCTTTTCCAAGTTCTCCAATTTGATTGGATCTTTTTTGACTATCATCTCATGAAAACAAGGCAATTTCACAACAATTTCCACCTTGACTTGCTTTTCAAGCCTTTAGTAAAATACATTGAAAATTTTGAAAATTTACCTAGATTCTTTTCTGGATTGTAATCGTATCATGAAGCCTTTATTCTTGCCCCCTTTCCCTGATCCTTTGGCTGATTCACCGCCATGCCTTGAGTCATCTCAGGCTTTGCCTGAATGCGCCCTCTCTCTTTCTTGCGACACTTTGACCCGGTTTACAACCCGTCGCAGTCTTCCTTGAAGCTCCACCTCGAGATGAGCTCCCTTTTAAGCTTGTCGTTGAAACTCTATATTGAACCGAGTTTCCTTCCTTCAGCTTGTATATCCCCACACTTATATTCTTTCAGGATTATCCTGTCTTTTTAACTAATTGTGACGACTTCGTGTTGCACTTGGATTGGACATCCTTCTGAGTCGAGCACCCTTATGGATATTAATTGTACCGTACCCGGGGACAGAGCACGCACTGTCCCATCTCTACCTATAACATTGACTATTCTATTATTGATGACCTCGCAAGTCGAGCCTTTCGTTATTTTGACAGCCTCTTCCTCATTTGCAACTAAGGAGTTGAACATATCTTTTCGAATCTAATATTCAGCCTTTATCTGTAGAAGTGTTATCTATGGAAGTCGTTTAACACATAGGGATCTGATACACCATCTGCTACGCCAGTCTCTGCAGTCAGGGCTCGAAGAATCGGCCGAGTCGGAGACGACTCTGACTCGGCCGAGTCATCTTCGATTCGGCGGGCACCGAGATCAAACTGAGATGCGAATTGACCAGGGTCCTAATTATTGATCGACCCAGCAACGACTTGGTTGAATCGGTCGAGTCCCGATACGACGGGTTGACTCGGTCGAGTCGAGGTCGGTCGAGTAGTGCTCGAGTCGGTCCAGTATAAAAAGGGGAAAAAAAGAAGCAACAGTAGGAAGATCAAGGGCTTACCTCTTTCGTCGGCCCGCCTGTCGCCGTCACCCATCAGCCGCAGCCGTCGTCCGCCCTCCTGCGCCACCACCCGCCTTCAGATCCATATCTCTCTCTCCCGTCGATCTTGCGCTTTCCCTCCGATCTCTCTGTCTCCCTCCCTTCGCTCTCCTTTCCCTCCCTCTTCTTCCCCCTCCCCCTCCACCTCACCTGATATCTCCCCCATCCCCTCCCTCTTTGTCGCCCTCTCACTCGGTAGTCTCTCTCAAACAAAGACCATCTTTTAACCTTTATTTTTTTTGTTTTTGTTTAATTTAGAAACAAATTATAATATGATGCATTATTCACCCGTGACTAGCTAGAAATGAAAGCTAGAATATAAATGTCTATATATTTTTTAAGATTTGTCACGATTTTTTAAGAATTTTTGAGCTTTCTATGTAGCATTTTGCTTGTATCACCTGAGACTGATCCGAGACGCCGTGACCAATGCGTCTCAGTACCTGTCGAGTCAGCGGCCGAGACCGCGACTTTGAACCATGTCTACAGTTTGCCCATTCTTCTTCAACCCCGCTTGTTGATGCTTGCAGTCTTTTCAATGACCTTTCTTGTGACAAAATTGCATGCCTTCGACGAACTCGGACTTTTCTTTTCTTCTTTCCTTTCTATAACCAAACCTGAACCTTTCAATTCACCTTGGTTTGGCCTTTTCCCGATCTTGTTTGATAACAGAGTTGCCGTAACTCCTCCAAGATGAGAGTTTCCTTTCCGTAGAGCATGGTGGTTACGATATGATCGTACGTCTCCAGAAGCGAACTGTGAAGAATTAACACCTTGTCCTCCTCGTCGATCTTCACATCAACACCCAATATCTCATTGATAATCTTGTTGAAGTTCAGATGCTTCAACACGGCTGCCCCTTTCTTCATGCATTACCCATATAGTTGTTTCTTCAAGTAAAGCTTGTTGGAGAGGCTCTTTGTCATATGCAATGTTTCTAACCTTGACTACAAACTCGTAACCGTTTCTTCATCCATCACGTTGTATATGACTTTGTCTGCAAGATATAATTGGGTCGTACTTGCCGCTTTCAGATTCAACTCCTCCCAATCCTCATCCGACATGCCTACAGGTTTTGTTGAGTTTCCTTGCAGGGTTTTGTAAAGAGCATGTAGTACCAACAACGCCTTCACCCTCTTTTGCCATAGACTGAAGTTTCCTTTGCCAATGAATTCTCGACTTCGAACTTGCTCGCAGAAATTTCAATCTTCGACATATCATCTTATCGTTAATTTTATTGTTGAGACCACATCAACAGTTGAGCTATGACGCCAATTGTTGTGCGTCCAAGATCGTGATCGATGTTGTGGGACCGTGGCAACATGTAGTACTTGCAAAAAAAAAAAAAAAACTAGTAAAGTAGTAATACCCAAAAAAAAAGAGAAATAACACAAGGATTTAACGTGGTTCGGTCAAACCCGACCTACGTCCACATGAAGAGAACTTGAGAGTTTTATTAATAAATTTGGTATAAGAGACTTAACATTTCCTTGATTCTCACAAGAGTATTCACCTTTCCCTCGAATCTCTCTAGTTTACAAGGGTATTCTTTTTCTTTTTGCACTGTTACATACTCCTTGCATTCGCTCTTTTTATTCTTCTTGTGTTATTACGATATTTATTTATAGAGTTTTAAATAGAAACTTTATTCGAACTATGAGATGATTTTGATCGTCGGATGTTTTAATAACTTCATCAATCTTTGTAGGAGTTGATTTCTTTGATCTAGAATAATTCTAGACCCTTCAATCTTTAGATTTAAATCCTTCAATGAATAGAACATGAGTTCTATTCGGAGTCCACCAGAAAGGAAACTTGAACTCGCCCGAAAAGAATACCTGAATCCAATTCTAGGCTTTTGGCTGTCTACAAGCTTGTCGATAGTATTTGCTGCCTGTCAAAAATCTGAGCTGCGTTTCTTCTATGTTGAGTGTAGTCGATAGGCATGTCGACCGTCCATTGTGTGTGGTCGACATACCTGTTGATCGCCACATAGTTTTCTTGATCTGCTTTTTCCTAAGTTCTTCTCCTCCAATTTAATTGGATCTTCTTTGACCATCATCTCCTCTTGAAAATGGTAATTTCACAACATATAGTACATTCATAGAGAAATTTGTGTTCTAATTTTGTAATGCCTTGTTTACCTCTTTTCCTTGTTTGAAGGTTTTAGATGAAGATATATATGGACAGGATAATGTAAATCTGAAGCTGGCAAGAGAGAGTTGTGTACTGAATATAAGACTTGTCAGGGCTTCTGAATATAAGAAATGCCAGGTCTTCTTTCATTCTATTTCATTTACCTCTTGCAGTTCTGTTTCCTAAGTTTATAATATAGTTTTGTTTGGTAGTTTTCAATTGTAGTTTTTACTTTATTTATTTTAGTCTCGAGTTTACTTTCTTTTTGTTTTTTAAAGTGAAATTCTCCTCTTACCAAGCTTTGTCTTTGATCAATTTCATGTTACTTCTTGTTCCTTACTCTATGACTCAGTTGAAATCTTTTGGTATGTTTTGTGTGTGTGCATGCGTGAATACAGGTCCGTGTGCGTGTGTTCATGTGCTTGTGTGCGCATGCCTCTGTGAATGAATGTGGTAGCAGAAAATTTGGACATACATATTAAATTTCTATTTCCGTCATGGCAAACAGATTGCATTCTCATAACACGTCTTATGAAAGCTTGTAAATAGCATTCACAGTACTTGCTCTTTATTTTTAAATGCTAAAGAGACTGCAAAGGGGAAACTGCTAATGCCTGCATGCTGCTACGCAATCGGATTGTAATTTTTAGAGTTATGCATATGGGTTATCCATGTGACTGTGGACTAGCAATTTGAATGCTAATTGGAAACATATTGGAGCATCTGATTTGCATGGAAGGCATCATGGTTGTATGTTTTGAATGTATTTTGTATGCTTATTTGTGCTTGGGAACCTTCTGTTGTTTTCCAGTCGATAGAAACCCTGGAATTGTGTGGCAACACTGGAAGTGAGCATATCATTTCCTTTCTTCTATGTTTCTTCTCATTTTGAAAAGTATCACATAATTTGTATCCTTGGACTAGAAGCTGAGTTGCTATAAATCATTTGTTGTGCTGATGTATAATTCAGTTTTATTTGTACTTCTCTTTTATCATTAGCTTTGTTTCTATTATTTGAATGTATTGTACCGATTAAAGATTTGCACTGTAAACATCGTGAAAATTTTATTATTGGATGACCAGGCACTTCTTTAGGATTTGATGAGATGGTTGGTGAAATTTAAACGATTAGTTTGTTTAGTTAGGGATGTTAGTTCTTTAAGGACTACACACCTTAGATGTTAACCCAGTTCAGGCTCTTAGAATCTAATTTTTCAATTCTAAATTAGAGTTGAGATGATGGGGACACTGCAGGATGGTGACTGTCAGTTCAAAGTTGTTGAATTTTTTAGAATGAGACTTTAGTGAACTACTTGCTATCTGAAGATGAAGTTTTTAGATGGTGGTTACAAGTAGAAGTATATAAGTGGAGAACTTATGGGAAAATGTGTGCTGCATTGGGTTTATGATTTCGTTAGTTTGCATAGGTTTATGATTTCGTTATTTTGCATAGAGAGCCTGGGGCCCAATATTTTCACAAAGACACACCTAGGTCCATCTCAGAAGAGAGTAACAGAGCATGACCCTTGACAGCCTGCCCTAGGTAAAAAGTGTTGGTTGAGAGAGAGAGAGAGAGAGAGAGAGAGAGAGAGAGAGAGAGAGAGATGTCTCAACTTTTTGTGTCATAGTATAAAAATTGACATTGTATACGGCACTCGTGTTAATTATGTGTTCCTGTACTGTAAGCTGGTATTGAAGTTAGATAAGAAGCCATAAGGCATTGTGGACAAGGATGGTGGCCTGTTCCTTCAAAGTATCTACAATTTCCTATGATTGGTCGAGATATCTGTTTGATTTGGTGCACAGAAGGTGCAGCACCCGTGCTTTCTCTGTGTGATTACTTTCATGATGATGCTGCTGCTATTATCACTTCCGTGTGTAATGCCCTCATTCTAAGTAGTTGAATTCTGATGTTCTACTGCTTTATCCACACTGGCGGTGAGCGAAACATTGCTGCTGAGAGTATTGCCACTATACACTGCTGTCATGTTTGAATTTTGATTTGGAATATTTCTATATTGTATTGCTAGTGTTTCTAATGGGAATCAATAGTTATTATTTTTGTTTAGACTATTTACTATTTATTTTAGGTTAGGTTCACTTTTTTTCCTCTCTATTTTAGTCCCATATCTGTTATGATGGGAGTGGGCTTTTGTTTGAGGCATATGTAAGGCCAAGACGTGCAGTTATTTTTGATTTAAGAAAATCATAAATTTTGCATTGTAATTTTGTTTTGTGATTGAATCTTAGTATGGTGATGTGCTGAGTGGTTGAGTGATCTCTTTGATGTTGAAGCTTAAATTAAATTTATCTCTTAAACTCTAAATTTCTTTCACTTCATTCTCCCCCCCTTGCCGTTTTAAATCAGTTTGGTATCAGTGTTAAATTCATTCTTCTTCCAAAGAAAATTCTCCAAACTCTAATCTCCACCACAACTTCTATAAAACTTCTTTTCTCTTCTCTATTTGTCATAGAAAAAGAAAAAGAAAAAAGAAAAAAAATTCAAAAGAAAAAAAAATAAGAAAAGAAATAAAAAATAAAAAATCTGCTGATTTATTGTTTGGTCTTCATCGTTTATGACTGCAAATGCGCAACCGCCTAATCTCTCCCTTCTCATCGTTGTTGTCTGCTCGTCTCCTCCGATAGACACCGTCGCCGACAACCTCCACTGCGTTCCTCGCCACGACCCCCATCGACAATGGATCTCTTCCTCCCTTGTTGGTGGGTTTTCGGCAGACTTAGTGGATCTCTTGCTCCCTCATCACCTCTTCCCCCATCGCCGTCGACGAATCCAACAGACTTCTCCTACGTCACCTCCTTCGATCGACATCGCAACTGACAACCTCTACTGTTGATAGATCTGTGTCGATAGACATCGACTTCATCGCCCTCGACGACCTCATCACTGCCCTCGACGACCTCATCACTGCCTCATCGGTCAACGTCAATGACCTCGTCTTCATCCACGACAGTGCCGCCATGTTTCGCCTTGACGTCGCTTCTCAAATCCAATCGCTAGTGCCAGATGATGAGCTCCTCACCGTCGTAGTTATTTCGCCGTAGATCCGACGCCGCCATCATCGTCGTCCACTGCCGCCACAAGGAGCCCTAGATTCGATCGGGTGTGAGGATAAGAGATAACGGGTTATGGGTTTCAATTCTCAAACCTAGATCTAATTATGTTATCGGGTTTAATTAGACCCGTTAACAAATAGTTTTGAATCCATAGCTAATCGCATCAGTTTGGTTCAATCCAAACTCGACCCAAACCCGATCCACCTGATCTGAGCCAACTAAATCAGCCTGATTGGTTCAGTTGAGTCAACCCGATCCGAGCCCGAATCAATTTAGCGAGTTGGGGCTGAGCCAACTCAATCCCATTCACAGTAGCGCACAACGACAGTTCAGAGTCCGTTTCAAATCCGTTTGAAGTCTGATTCGAGTTTTATTTGCGTTGGATCCGCAATTGAGCCTCGAAGACACTGAAAAAAATTTCGCAGCTTTCGGGCAACAGATTCGGCTTCTACAAGCCCTTGTTTGGAGCCACTACTCGATATCGGTGCTTTATCAAGCGCTTTTAGTAAATTCTAAACTTCCCACTATTGTGATATTTTGCATCTTCTCTTGTGTATATGTGGTGATTGTGATTATATTTGTTACTGTTAATTGCCTTTATTGTTGTCTGTTTCTTAGGATTCATTCTTTGCATATTCATTTTAGAAGTCATTGGGAAATTTTTTTGTTCGATCATGTAGTGCACGCATTTAGTGACACTTAGGGGATTGCTTTGCATCCATGGGATTATATACATTGCACTTGCATTTATAGACTGTGCATGCTCTTTCATAGTGGTAGAATTTATTTCCCTAATCAGTTAGATATGAAGTCCAAACTAGATCTAATCCTTAAAGAGTTTCAAGATTTAAAACTTATAGTAGAAAGGTTAGAAAATAAAAATAAAGAGAACTCTAAAGATGACACTCGAGATAAGAGAGAGAACACTAATAGACGTAGGGATGAAGAAGATGACATAATCCATAGGATTAAGATAGATCCTCTCACATTTGACGGTATCCTTGACATGAAGATTTTAGTGACTAGATAACAGACCTAGATTACAATTTTGATTAGTATAGATCCACAGAGGAAAGTAGGGTTCGATTTATTAGGATGAGACTTACAGGGTAAGGTAGGATTTATTGGACCTTGTAGAGAGAGTACACTAGGCGGGGGTTTTCATAGAGTTTTGAGAGGAAATGAAACAAAACCTTAAAGAGAAGTATCTTCCTGATTCCCATAAATATTGCGTTTAAGACAAATTGCATAGCTTTCGCCAGGGCAGCAGGTCAGTTCAAGATTACACTATTGAATTTGACAATCTAACTCTACATTGTGAGGTGCAAGAAGATTCCTATCAAGTTATATCTCGGTATCGTTTGGGATTGAGGTCAGACATCCAGCAAGCTATGTTCATTCACTGGCACAAGATAGAGACCCTTGAGTAAGCCAGTCATTTAGCTCAAGACATAGAAATCTCTCTCAAGTTTTCTTCGGAGCGTAGGAGCATATTCTCAAAATAGGGAGCAACTTAGCCAAACACTTACACCACTAGAGATTCTAAGGGCAAGTGTGTGATAGGTGAATCTTCTAGGAACGTCAAAGTAGTCAGTGTTTTAAGTGTCAAGGTCAGGTTACCATGCTGCGCGCAGTGTCTTTTTAGGAACCTTCTAATTAAGAAAGCCGATGATGATGAGATCGAGACAGTAGTCTACGAGCCAACTGATAGCACGACTGATTTTAATGATGATGTTAGGAAGTCTAGCATTCAGTTCGGTGTCGTTAGGTGTTCACGCACAGTTGTTAGTTATAACGATTGGTGTAGGTTTAGTGTGTTCCACACCTATATTACACGTGAGGGGAAGAATTATAAATTGATGATAGATGGGGTAGTTGTGTGAACATCATTGCCAAGACAACACTTGGGAAGATGGGTCTCAACGCTGAACCACATTCCCAACCATACAACGTGAATTGGGTTGATAAGACTGCTCAATCTATTACCCAGCGTGTCAAGTTTCTATCCACATGTCTAGTTACAAGGATCGTGTTTGCTGTAATGTCTTAGACATTGACGCTGCACACATTTTATTGGGTAGCTTTGCTTGTATAACTTGGATGTAACCAGTACGAGTATGTTTATTACTTATGATTTAAATTTAAAAGAAAGAAGATAGTTTTAAAATCTACCAAACCCAAGTCGAATGTCGGGATAACGAGGGAACAATTACCGAAAAGACTAACAAGACACCATGTTACTTTGTGAGTAGATCCAATTTTTCTCCCGAGTCTTCTATTTATGGGTCTACTTCCAGGTGGAAGTCCTCCCTCTTCCCTTTGTTATCCTACTTATTGTCACAATTGAGCCATCTGTATCACATTTACATGAGTTGCATGATCATAATACAAGGCAAATGACAATCAATAATTATAATTGTTAGTATGCTGTAGAGTTTCACAAGCGGTTACAAGACCTCGCAATAGGTGATGAGGTGTTGATTAGGGTGCACCCAGAGGGATTTTCACTAGAAATTTTGAAAAAGCTTTATACTCTACGCAGGAGTTCATAGAAGGTTTAGTTCCAGTGCCTACAGGCTCAATATTCCCATGACCTTGGGATCAGCCTGGTGTTCAGCGTCGAGAACCTGACTCGTTATTGTACTTTCACAGGACTATAACGATTTTTAGTTCATCCATTGGAGCCACCACTATTAAGGAGACTCGCCATTGAGGAGTTTGTGCAGTTCTTTCTGGTTCGATTTCATCATCTACATTGCTGCCATTCGCCAGGTGAATTTTTTCGAAGCCGCAGAGAATTGATGAGAATCGGTAGTTATTATTTTTATTTAGGCTTTTTGCTATTTATTTTAAGCTAGGCTCACTTTTTTCCTGTTTATTTTAGTCCCATATCGGTTATGATGGGAGTTGGTTTTTGTACGAGGCTTATTTAAGGCCAAGACTTGCACTTATTTTTCAATTCAATTGATTTAAAAAAAAATCCTAAATTTTGCATTTTAAATTTGCTTTGTGATTGAATTTTGGCATGATGTGCTGAGTGGGAGAGCGATCTCTTTGATGTTAAAGCCTAAATCAAATCTTATCCTTAAACCCTAAATTTCTTCCCTCTTCATTCTTCCTACTTCTCATTCTACGGCAATTTTAAATTTGGGATAGTTCAAGTCTGAGCCTGACTTATCATTGTCCATGTATTAGCTTTGAGAATTGCATTTAGTCAATAACATAAAATTGTTGGAAGCATTAGTTTAGTTTCAGACTTCTCAGGACCAATCACATTATTCTCTTTCTTTTTAGAATACATCCAAGGAAAAATATAAGAAAACAAACTGCCCAATTGACATGTTAGGTAACTAAGATTCCTGCTGTCAATATGGCTTCAGCTGTTGGGGCTTCTGTGTACTTTGTAGATGCAGCTGTTTCCCTCTGTTTATATGTCTCGACTTTTTTCTTTTTTATCTGCTAGCATGCATGTCAAATTTTTTATGTTGGTATCAATATAGGTTTCTAATAAGGTTTTGTCCTGATGCATAGAATGTGGGGCAGGTGGGAAACAAAGAAGATGAGCTACCCGGGTTTGATCTTGTCCTAACGCTGATGAACCCTGAAGGAACCTTCGGATAGGAATAACCATTCGAGTCAATGAGCGAAACGACCTGAGTCCACGAGCCAAAGGGAACAACTCGAATCCACGAGCAAATATGAGGAAACTTCAAATATACTGATTGAAAAATTAATTACAAATACAAGAGATTAAGGGCTTTTTATACGCTTAGAATAAGTCCTATTCTATCTATGAAACTAAATTCAAAAAAAAAGTTTAAAAATAAAGAAACAAATTAAAACTACACAGAATTCTAAACAGTTTCAGATATTGCTCTGTTGAATGTCGGTCGATCAGACGATCGATCGAATGTAAAGTCTCTACTCTTGGGTTATCACGATCGACTGGGCGGTCGGCTGTTGTTTTATCTGGGACTATCAATCGACTGGGCGGTCGACCGAAGTCTGTCCTGCTGCCATGATCCTGTTGTTGTTGCTTTCCTCTCCTACATCAGTTCCTCCCTCTTCAAAAGAACTCGTCCTTGAGTTATTATCTAGATAGAGCTGCTCGGTTGGGTGATAATCGTAGAGATCAGTCACATTGAATGTCTTTGATATTGCCATGTTTCTCGGAAGATCCATAACCAAGGCGTTATCATTGATCTTCTTCATGATCTTGAACGGGTCATACTTCTTTGGTTTCAATTTATTGTACGATCTAGCAGAATTTTTTTTTCTCAAGTGTACTATGATCGTTTCCCCTTCTTCGAAGACATTTTCTCTCCTCTTTTTTTTAGTTGCAGCCTTGTACCTTGCATTGAATTTTTTGAACCTCGTTCGAACTTCTTTTTGAACATCTATTGTTTGTTCAGCTATGGCACAAGCTGTAATGCTAAACTTCTCGCCAATGGGCAGTTTGGTCAAGTCTAAGAGATGATGAGGTACCTTCTGATAGACAATAGAAAAGGGTGGCATACCCATTTAGCTATTGATTGCGCTGTTGTAAGCAAACTCTGCTTGAGACAAATTTTGATCCCATGCTCTTGGTGTGTCTCCACATATACTCCTCAATAGTAGCCTAAAGTGCGGTTAATAGTTTTTATTTGGCCATCAATTTGCGGGTGTGCAGTGCTCTTGTACTTTAGAGATGTGTCAATTCCTCCATAGAGTAGTCCAAAATGTCACCAAGGATTTGTTGTCTCGATTCGATACAATAGAACTCGGTACGCCATGCAGTCTCACAATCTCTTGAAAGAACAATTTGGCTACATATGGTGCATCGGACGTCTTTCGGTAAGGAATAAAATGTGCCATTTTGAAGAATCAATCAACTAACACAAAGATGAAACCTATTCCTTTTTGTGTGTGAGGAAGTCCTAGCATGAAATTCATGCTCAAGTCCTCCCAACTATCTTTGGGAACGGGTAAAGGTGTATGTAATCCCATATTTTAGGCTTGTTCTTAACTACTTAACAAACCAGACAACTCTTCACAATTGTAGCCACATCCTTCCCTCGTTGGGGACAATAATATCTCTCTTCAAGACTTGTCGTAGTTTTGTCTCTCAGAGTGTCCTGCAAGGTCGCTTCCGTGCAAATCTCTAATAACTTTCTCCTTCAATGAAGTTCTTGGTATACATAACCGCCTTAAGAAGAAATCTGTCGGCTGTCGTGACGTATCTCTCCTAATTATTAGCAAAGTCTTCATCCTCTTTATATAGCTCCTTCAAACATTCGAACCCAATGATTTCACTTTGTAACGAGACAAACTGTGAAACTTTTTTAACTCAATGCACAGAAACTTTGTTATCTACCCCAAATTTATGACAGATCACAAATTAAATTGCTCAAAGTATGATGCCCACTTTGCATGCATCTTGTTTATGTGCTTTTGCTTCTTAAAGTGTTGGAGTGATTGATGATTCAAAAATAGCATGGAGTCACTAGCTATAAGATTGCTCTCCCATGACTTCAATGGACGGCAAACTGCATATAATTCATGTTCATATGTAGACCACTTTTGTCGTGCTTCATTTAATTTTTCACCGAGGAAGGCAATAGTCTCTTTTCCTATGGAGTGCTCCAATGCTCACTCAACAAGCATCAAACTCTAACTCAAACACCTTATTGAAGCTTGAAAAGGCTAAAATAGGGCATTAGTAAGCTACTTCTTGATCAGTTTAAAAGCCCTTCAGGCTTCATCAGTCCTGATGAAAGAACCCTTCTTTTTTAAATAGTCTGTCATGAAAGTAGCTAGTTGTGAAAGCTTCTTACCTCGGTAGTTGATTACTTATCAATTTTGCATATTATATATCATATTCTCACATTTATTTAAATAAAACTATGCTATTTAGCCTCCTCTTTGTTTATTAGTGTGCATACTATTTATTTAGTGTTTAAGAAGAAGAAAAGCCCAAAAAGCTCAAGGATCCTAATTAAATTCGGAGTCAAAATTAATTATTTTTCAAGTCAAGAGAAGAAAAGAATATTCTCAGAATATTCACAGTTCAAATCAGAATTCTGAGAATATACCTTTAGATGACTAAGTGAGGTGAAATTACAGCAAAATCGATGAGTCTTGATGACTCAAAAGTCGCATTTTCTCCTAGACTGTCGCAGAAACGCGGCAATATCAGGGCGGTTGGCTTCGCATTTTGGTGTGCGACTCCGATTCCTCAGATATTCCGGCATTCTCCTATAAATATCCTATTGGAGGCAGAGATAAAAAGATACGCAGAGATCAAAGATTAGGGTTTTCTTTAGTTTCTTTTTCCTCCGAATTTCTGTTTTAATTTTCTCGGTTTAGATCAAGAGTGGCTTTGTGAGAAGAGAAGAAAGAGCAATAGTAATTGAAGGTGAAAGATTCAATACAAGGTTTCAATTTTGTTCTCCTAAACTCTCTTTTGTTTATTACTTTGTTTTCAAATTATGCAATCTTTTTTTTTTTTTTGTTTTACTTTAGTTATGAATAACTAACTCTCTTCATGGCTTGCTAATCTCTAAACACCACTCACTTCTGATTCTTTGCTTGATAACCCGATTGAATCATATGTATGCCTAAATTCAAGTGTTGTAATAAGCGAGTGTTTTTTGAAGGCAAATGAGGAGGGGTAATAACTTATTATTTGCTAATACTAGTCAATAATTCTTTTTATTCTATGCTTGCTAAAACTTGATAGTTTATGTTTAATTTTGACTAAGTGTGATTCAAATAGGAGTTTTCCTCCATCTTATCTGTCTTGCTTAATTCTCGTACAATCTCCAAGGCAGAACTATTGCTTTTGATCCAAAGTGAAGCAATTGTCTCGCAAATGTTAGTATGTGAGTGGTGGTAAATGATTAGTGTGCCTGGTTTTTCTCATATTTAAGAATAAACTAAATCTCTTTTCTTTTTAGTTCTCTTTAGAATCCTAATTTTGAAAGCCCTAGTTTTCTTTTCAACCATATTTTAAGGTTTTCTTTTAACTTTTTCAAACTCTCAAAACAAAATCAAAACAAACAACTTTTTCATTTTCATTTTGTTTCTTAAGTAGAGAAGAGATTGATTTAAAAACATACCGAAAAACTTGCATCACTCCTTGTGGATCACGACGCATAGCTTGCTACCGTGGTTAAATTGCGAGAAACCAGAGTAACACCTCCAATTTCAATTACATATTTTCGTACTCTCAGTTTTTTCCCAATCAGTAGAACTCTTAGGTGTGAGCCATTCTCGGATTGCTCTCACTTTTTTCTCGTTTACATGGATTCCTTGCGAACTAACAACAAAACCCAAGAATATTAAGCTTGTATGATGAAGCTACACTTTTTCAGCTTGATTTATAATTCATGTTAGGATTTTGCCTTAATTTCAAGAGAAGATGATGGGCTAAGAAAATCCAATTGAGTTGGAGAAGACGATAACTTGAAGCAGAAGAAGTAAATCAAGGTGAAGCAGTTTTCTTTTCGAGCGATTATTCTAGTAGGACACGAATTTGATTAAATTCCTATTCAATGAATGTTTATTTTTAAGATAAAAGAGTCTAGAATCCTTTTAAATCAAGGAGAGCAATTCCTAAAAGGATTGATCAAGATTCTTCAACCATCTAAAGGCCAAGATTATCTCATAGTCTAAATAGGACTTAAGTTGTAAAATCTTATAAATAAAGGTTGTAACCAAGCATTGTAATTGCCTTAACCAAGCTGATGTCAAGGAGAAAAAGGTGGACAATACCAAGGACATTAGAAGGAAGCCAAGAAAAGAGAGGAGCATGGTGAAAGTGCATAGAGAGAAGGTTTACTCTTGTAATTTAGGCGTAGATCCAAGAGGAAGGTGAATACTCTTGTTGCATCAAGAGAAAGGTTAGATCTCTTTGTACCAAGTTATTATCATTAATAACTTCTTAGCTTTGACATATCATCCTTCGTCAACCTTTATTTAAGGAGAATAGGAAAATGCCAAATCAAGAGGAGCAGACAGGATCGAGTTTGGTGGTCACGGAAAGGAAAAAAGTGGAAAAGGAAAGAAAGATCGGGGGCTCGTCAAAGGCGTGTCACTTTTGTAACAGGAAATGTCACTGAAAGAATGACTGCAAAAGAGTGGTTAAAGAAGGGAGCAAGCTGCGGAGGCAGGCATAACATTTAGCGATTTAGAAGAAATTGAAGTATTAATGACTTTCTACAATGATAACACTTCTCAAGTAAAGGCTGGATATTTAATTCAGGTAGTATGGTTCATATATGTTTTCAAAAAGAGCTGTTCAACTCCTAAGTTATAAAGGAGAAAGGAATTGTCAAGATGGTGGATGGCTCGGCTTGTAAGGTCATTAGCATTGGGACGTTAAGGTTACAGAAAAAAGATGGGATAGTGCGTGCTCTGGAGGCGGTCTGGTATGTCCCGGAGGCAGGTTACAATCTAATATCATAAGGGTGCTCGATGAAGAAGAATGATGGATCCAAGTGCAACAAGGTGTCATCACAGTTAGTCAAGGAGACAGTGTAATCTTGAAAGTAGAGAAGCGTATAAGATTGTACAAGCTGAAGGAAGGAAACTCAGTTCGAGGTGGAGTTTCAAGGAAAAGCTTGGAAGGGAGTTCATCGCAAGGTGGAGCTTCAAGGAAGACTGTAACAGGATATGAAACGGGTCAAAATGTTGCAGGAATGAGAAAGGGTGCATTCGGGTAAGATCCGAGATGGCCCAAGCCATGGCGATAAATCAACTAAAGGCTTCGGGGAGAGGGTGCAAGAATTAAAGGCTTCACGATATGATTATAACCAAGGAAAGAATCAAGTATTTATCCGAAATCTCAAGTTGTTTTACTAAACGCTTGAAAATCATGTCAAGGTGGAGATTGTTAGGATTTTGTCGTGTTTTCAAGAGGGGATAATGGTTCTTGAAAATCTAATTGAGTTGGTGAAGATGATGACTTGAAGCAGAAGAAGCAAATCAAGGTGAAACAGTTTCCTTTTCAGGCGATTGCGAGTTTTCTTATTCTAGTAGGATATGAATTGGATAAAATTATTATTCAATGAAGGTTTGTTTCTAAAAATTAAAGGGTTTAAAATCTTTCTAGATCAAAAAGATCAATTTCTAAAAGGATTGATCAAGATTCTTCAACCATCCAAAGGCCAAGATTCTCATAATCTAAATAGAAGTTGTATTGTAAAATCCTATAAATAAAGGTTATAACCAAGCATTGTAATTGCCTCAACCAAGCTGATCTCAAGGAGAAAAAAGGTGGAGAACACCAAGGAGATCAAAAGGAAGCCAAGCAAAGAGAGAAGCAATGTGAAAGTGTATAGAGAGAAGGTATACTCTTGTAATCTAGGCGTAGATTCAAGGAGAAGGCGAATATTCTTGTTGCATCAAGAGGAAAATTAGATCTCTTTGTACCAAGTTATTAATATTAATAAAGATCTTTCAAGTTCTCTCCCCATGGACGTAGGTCAAGTTTGGACCGAGCCACGTTAAATCCTCGTGTGCTTTCTTTTTCGCTCTTTTATTTAGGTATTGCTAGTTTGCTTTACAATAGTTTTCTTTTGCAAGTATTGATCATATTGCCAAGTTTCGCAAATGTCGATCCTGTAAGTAATAATTGGTATCGTAGAATATCAATTTCGTCACAATAACTCATTGGCTTGCAGAACTATGAACACGTCCCATAGGTGTTGGAGATGTTTGGCTTCGTTTGAACTGTAGATTAGGATGTAATCAAAGTAGACAACCATAAATTTCTTAAGAAAGACTTAAGTACTTGATTCATTAATTTCATGAAAGTGTCTAGTGCATTTTATAGTCCAAAAGGCATGACCATTCACTCGTACAGTCCTTCTGGAGTTTGGAACATCTTTCATTCATCTCCCGGCCTAATGCGAATTTGATGGTAGCCGCTCCTCAAATCAATCTTCGAGAACATACATGACCCTCCTAATCGATCCAACATGCCATCAAGATGAGGTTTCGAAAATCGATATTGGATAGTGATCTTGTTCGCTTTATTCGATAGTGATCTTGTTGATAGCTCGGCTATCCAAGCACATGTGCCAACTTTCATCTTTCTTTGGCATCAAAAAAGCTAATACTGCACATGGGCTCATGCTCACCCTAATATGCACCTTCTGAATCAGTTTTTCAACCTTCTTCCTTAGAATTTCACTCTCTTTTGGATTTATCCGGTAGTGTGGGAGGTTGGGTAGACTCGCTCCGGAGATCAGATTAATATGGTGTCGGATATCCCTCATGGGTGGCAGTTCATCCGGGAGCTCGTAATGAACTATTCTTTAAAATTTTTCAGCATAGACTTCATCTTCTCAGGAATTTCAATTATTGGGCGACTTCTTCTTTGACTAACAAAGCGAATAGTTGCTTTTGTCGCCATGGACTCCACCAAGAATTCACCTCAGTTGCATATCGATCTGAAATTTGGCTTTTCTTCTTTAGTCGGTTTCAGTTGTGGTGGAATAGGCTTTATGGCAATTCTCTTGCCCTCTTAAGTGAACATATAGATGTTCCTCTTGCCTTGATTGGTAGCATCGATATCATGGTGCCACGGTTACCCTAATAGTATGTGGCATGCATCCAATTAACATCACAAGTAACTGAATCTTGATAGAACTTGCCAATTGAAGTGGGAACATGGCAATGATTCGTTACCTTTATGCAGAGGCCCTTCTTTATCCACCCAATGGTGTATGGATGAGAGTGTGGCTCTCTCTAATTTCAAATAGTCCACCAATGTAGTAGATATATATTTTCGCAACAGTCGTTGTCGATGATGAGATTGCACACTTTATTCTTTACCGGATATCTTAAGTAGGAAATCTGAATTCTTTTGTAGTGTCGGGTTCTTTTGGTTGCATAGCAACCACTGGACCACGCAGGTAGCCACCTTTCCATCTTCTTCGACGAAGTCAGAAACTTCCAGTTCAATCTCGATCAGTATTTCATCTTTGTCCTCGTAGTCTGCCATGTTAACGGGCCTCCTCTTCGGGCACTCATTGGACCTGTGCTTAGGTTCGTCACCTGTAATGCTTGCCAATTCCGGGCTTGGCATATGAATTCTCCTTTCCCTTTGTATTGGGGGCGGCTGTCGTCACCGGGTTTACTGGTGGGGCGTAAATTGCCTTACGGGCTGGAGGTCATTCCCTTGATGTAGAACCTTGTTGGGTTTTTTGTGCTGTCGGATGCCTTCTGTTGCGCCTTTGAAAAGTAAGGTTTTGCTCTGCAACCTCTCAATCTTTACTGTTTTATTCTGTGCCTCATTGACAGAGAACATGTCTTGGATGGCCACACGTTCCTGGATGGAGCGCTTTATCCAGTTGATGTACTTTAAAGTCTGTTGCTCCTCCGTCAGGGATAGGTCACATCACAACGAAAGGCGGTAGAACTCCTCTGTATAGCCAAACAGTTCTTGTGTCTTGTCTGCATTGCTTAAATTTGTTTGGTTGTAAAGAATCTATTGGTAATCAGGTCGAAGGAATCTATCTTGAAGAAGTTGCTTCATGCACCGTCATGTCATCACAAGTGGTTTGCCTTGGCGCCTTCGTGTGATCTGTAGTTGGTCCCACCATGCGGCTCTTCCTTTGAGCTTGTACGCACGAACTCAATATACTTTTCCTTGGGACGTTAGCCATGTCAAAGAACTTCTAGGCTTCATAGACCCAATCCAAGAAGGATTCGATGTCAAGGTTCCACTGAAAGAAGAAATCTCGACCTTCATCCTATATTCGTTAGGACTTTGATTTCCTCTTCTCTTATCTGGATTAGGAATAGGAAATTCTCCTCCCCTGTTGGGATTATGATTCAACATTCCGCCTAGGGCCTCACCCATAGGTTGTCCTTCCATCATAATCTTCATCTTTGAAATTGTCTTCAGGATAGAAGGTGCTGATGAGTTCTTCCTTGTTGGTAAGATCTTCGTAAGGAAGTTGTCGTATAGGACGTCCGGGTGGTGGTGAGAGTTGACGTGGTCATTGACATGGGGGTGGTCGTTGAAAGAAAATTGCTGGGGTGGAGGTTGTGGATGAGGATTACCTGATGGTGGTGGGGGTGGTGGAGAAAGATTGTTTGATGAATATTCACGCCCGCTTTGTTGGTCCGAAGGCCCATCACTCTAGTTTTGATGATGATCAACTCATGTAGTTATGTTTACTAATGATCTTGTGTTTAATTAGTGACAGATTCATGATCAAGATCTTAGTTGGTGCATAGCTTCAACAAAGGATTTAAAGTCAAGTTTTGGAGCTAGCACGGTTTGATCCAAGAGCCATTGGATCGTGTTTGGACCAAGTCAAGAAGATGAGAAGGCTTCAAGTGAAGACTTCAAGAAGATGAAGACTTGAGTCTAGGTTTGTTTTATAAGATTTTGTTTTAGGTAAAATGTAAAGGATAGAATAGTTGGTGGATTGCTCAAGTATCTTATACACACACTCTCTTGATTTAGTTTGTTTTACAAAAGATTTTCTATTTTAGAAAATACATGTTTGGATTTTGGTTTTCAAATTTACATATCTTTTATCCAAAACCAAGTTTAGAGCTAAATGTCAATAACATAGATATTTCACCATGTTTGTGTAGTGGATCATATCCATACACCATATGCTTTCAAAGTTGTTTAAATATCTTGTTTTTGTATTTGGAAAAATAAGTTTTAGAAAAATCAAGTTTTGGAAAATACTATTTTCTTTTGAGCCAATATTTTCAAGTTACAAAAATAGTCCAAATCATTTATAACATGCCTTGATTTTATGCAAGCGTGTTTGTTTATCAAAGTATATTGGTAAAACTTTTGTATATTTTTCAGTATTTTATGGGATTTTTATGTGAGCCAAAAGACCAAGTTTTTAATCCCTAGTTCAGACCTGACCTGGCTTCAGCCGGTCGACCGGACCCGGTCGACCGACGTGCACAGACGTGCACGCCAAGTCTGCAAGATGGCCGGCCGACTGACCCGGTCGACCGTCCAGAGAGCTCTGCTCTCTGGAAAGGCCCCGGCCGACCGAGCGGTCGACCAGACAGAGAGATTGCTCTCTGTATCTTGGCTCGGTCGACCGATGGCTCAAACGGTCTGAAATATGACCGTTGGTCGGTCGGCCGGACGGTCGACCGACAGGTCTGACAGAACCCCAACGGCTAGTTTTTCTGAGCCTATAAATTTGGGGGTTGGGCATTATTTTTCTTCAAGATTTTCAAGTGGGTTTTCACCAGTTTTTCCTGAACTACTTAGAGGTTTTCCTCCACTTGATTTAGAGCAAATATTTCCAATCAAAAGGAGAGTATATATCAAGAGTGTTAAAAGAGATTTTCTTGAGTTTTCCTCCACCATTCTCATCCTTGTTTTCTCACACAACACTTGAGCTATCCATTGGTATATCTACCCTATAGGGAGTTTGTTGTGAGAGGATTTTAGGTGATCAAGAGTTGTGATCACCAAAGTTCATCTTTGCTCTTTGAGGAGGCGGACGGTTGTGTTCGCATTGTTTCGGGTCCTAAGTGGGGACTCGGTGGTTTCGAGTTCGGGTGCGAACTCTTGGTTTGAGGTGCGGCCTCGGCGAGCTTGTGGGGCTTGCGGTATGTATGGACTAGGGAGTCCGAGAGTTGTAGGTGTTGCGGCACCGGGTGATCCATTGGGATTGATTATAGTGGAAATCCTTCGTGTGTCGAAGGCGGGGATGTAGAGCAAGTGTGCTCGAACCTCGAAACAAATCCCTTGTGTTTGCGATTGCTCACTCTCTCTCTCTCTCTTTGTCTCTGTTTATATCTTGCATGCTTTTATTGTGTTTATCCTTACATGCTTGATATTCATATTGTGCTTATTTGATATACATGTGTAACACCCCGTTCCCGGAATACGTACTTATCTGCGTATTCAAATTTTCGATCGTATTTTTTTGATTTCATTGATTTAGTCTTTCTGGTAGTCTAAATTTACTGATTTAATTTCAAACACTGTTTCCTAATATTTTAGATTTTTCATGATTTTTCAGATTTTTTCTGAATTATTTTTATAAACACCCTAAAATCGGGATTAATCGGTGCCGCTGGTTTATTCCTGGATTTTTATTTACAAATGGGGTCAAATTTTGAGAAACCGCTTTCACAAAGTTTCTTAGAATAATATTTACTATCTTACTTCATTTTTTTGGGAATTTTCAAAATTTATCAGATTTCTGCCAGATTTGATGTCGACCGATATTGGCGGTCGATTCCAAGATTTTTAATTTAAAAACTATAAAGAATTTCTTGAAACGAATTTCACCATGAATCTTAAAATAATATTCTTGATTTTTGAGAATTTTTGCGGGTCGTTCGAGATACTTGATTTTCGGACGATTTCGGTATTTTTCCGAAAGTTTTCCGCATCCGCAACCGAATCCCGAGAATCCGCCACTCTAATCATTTTCACTTTTTATTCCAAGAAAATATCTTCCTTTTTTCATTTTCTTTTCCTTTTTCCTTTTTCTTTCCTTCCTTTTCCTTCCACCAAATTCTACAACATTCTCCATTCTTCCATTTTTTTCTACACATTTCTACAAAATATCTCCTCCAAAATATCCCAAACCACTCAAACCCCTCTCCATCACCATGGCCGGCCAAGAGCCACCTCCCCCCTCCATTTTACAAAAAAACCCCTCCCTAAAACACTTTTACATCACCTTCACAAATCCAATTCCTATATAAACTTTTCCTTCTCCTTTCCACTTCATTTTCTCTCACCAAAACCTTAACCACCACCAACTCCTCCTTCACCCCCACCACAACAACAACACTACAACTTCTCCAACTCCCTACCTTCATCTTCTTCCTCCTCCATCTCCATTTGAACCACCACAAACTCCAAAAACTCCACCAAAATCCAAACACCCCATTTACCTTCTCCAAACATACCACCACCACTAAAATCCTTCACCAAACTACCACTCCACCACCTATACCTAGGCCGGCCACCCTCCCTAGCAAGGGGCCGAGCCCCTCTTCTCCGGCAACACCTCCGGTGACCACTCCGACGATCTTTCCGGCGACTTTTCCGGCGACAACTTCACCACCTCTAAATATTCATCACCACCACTCAAAATCTTCCATCTTCACCACCATCTCCTTTTCATTTCTTCTCCATCACCCCCATCTCCACTCTTACCACCACAATACCACCTCCATCTCAACTACTTCAACCTCCAACATCACCTTCATCATCACCTCTTTCATTTCCTTTTCATTACTCCACCAAATCCATCTTCTTCACCAAATAACACCACCACCAAAGAAATCACCTTCCCTTCCTCTCTCCCTCCCTCTCCTTGGGGCCGGCCACTTCCTAGGCCACCACCAAGGGGTGGCGCACCACCCTAGGGCCGGCGGCCACCCAAGGGCCAAGCCCCCCTTTCTTTGCTCGCTTGGTGTTTTTCCTCTCCCGGGGATTCGAACGCGCAAAGCTTCAAAAGTGACGTTTTAGGCGAGTGACTTTCCTCGCCAAGAAAATGGACTTGTATTTTATTATGTTGTATTTAGTATCTGTGCGGTGTGGTTGTATGGGTGTGTGTGTTGTATTCTGTGGACATGTCTTGACTCAAACTGGACTGATATACTGTAATGCTTGTAATAGGATAGAACAACTCGTGCGGTCACCTGGTACCTCTACTCAGCCTTCAGGCTTCACTACTCTACGGTAGATTAGCTACCCTCGCACATTATCATGCCTAAGCGGTATTAACATTGCATGTACTCTTGTACCGACTCCGGGTTTCTGTCCACTCCTGGGATGGCTAGTAGCCACCGAGAGTACGCTTAAACCCCGAGCGTTCTTGACCTCCGGCTCTCACCATCTCGAAAGGGAAGTGATTGGGACCGATAGGTCTCCCCGTCCTTCAGCCTCCGGTCTCTCACTATCTCGAAAGGGAAGTGATTGGGACCGACAGGTCTCTCCGTCCTTCAGCCTTCGGTCTCTTAATATCTCGAAGGGGAAGTGATTGGGACCGACAGGTCTCTCCGTCCTTCAGCCTCCGGTCTCTCTCTATCTCGAAAGGGAAGTGATTGGGACCGTCAAGTCTCTCCGTCCTTCAGCCTCCAGTCTCTCACTATCTCGAAAGGGAAGTGATTGGGACCGACAGGTCTCTCCGTCCTTCAGCCTCCGGTCTCTCACTATCTTGAAAGAGAGGTGATTGGGACCGTCAGGTTTCTCAGTTTCGCCTGGTTATCATGATCAGCGTTCAGCACTTTACCACTAGATTCGTCTAGGCGAGATGCTGCCGGATTTTCTACTCGCACTTTAAGCCGAGTCGTCCCGGTAACCTCGCCAGACGCTCCAGTGTTAAATACTGTTTGCTGTCTGTACTTCCAGCTCGTTTAGCTCCGCTTGGTTATGCTCAGCTACTACTCTATCATCATGCCATGTATTTCCTGATATGTTAATACTTGCCATACCATTGCTTCATGCTTGTCATTTACATGCTACTAATTAACACCTGTTTGTATCACCTGACAAATGATGTGTAACATCTGATACCCGTCATGCTACTACTTGACACTAACTCATGTTATACCACCAGTTCCCGGCGGATCCTGAATGGAACTAAGTGCCACACGGAGCAAAGTGCCACACCACACAAGTGGTGGGGGCCACCTCTTGAATCTGTGGGGGCCACCTCTAGAATTCATTCCCCTCAGAGCAAAGTGCCACATAGAACAAAGTGCCACACCACACACGTGGTGGGGGCCACCTCTTGAATCTGTGGGGGCCACCTCTTGAATCTGTAGGGCCATCTCCTGCCTGTACCTGATCTCTTGTTATGACCATTTATGTTCCTACTCTTTACAAAGGATAACTTGCACGGGGAATGGGAGGAAGTGATGAATGCCGGTATGGTGCCTTGCTTATAGTAGTGGAATACCAAAACTGACGATTCGTGTTAGGGGGATTTCAGGCCCCCAGAAGATGCGTGTTAGGGGGATTTCAGGTCCCCAAATGGCTGTGTCCGGGCGGACGGGAACTACTATAAGTATGAGCTATCAGTTCTTCATCAGCTTCCAGTAACAAACCTCGGCTTGCTTATATATGGATGTATGTGTGTTGAGATGTACACCAGGACACATACCTAGATATATGGGTCAGACGAGTAATAATAATAAAAGATGCCAAGTATGGGTCTGTTGTATGCTTTGCTGAGTTTTCTTCTATCGAATTTACATCGGATTTCCAGTTTTATGATTATTATACTATACATGTTCACATCCTGCTTTACCACTGGTATTCCACTTCTCTAGTCTCCTGTTCTTATCTTATCATACCATGAGTACTTCCTACTTGATATCACTTGTTTTATATCTACTTGCTCCTGCATGCTTATGCTCACGACACAGCTTTCAATGCATGCTTATGATTCAGTTTTATCAATACACTTGTACTTATCTTGGCACGCCATCTGGCATTTGCATCACCACTCGCCTGGGGAGTTCTGACTCCTCTGGATCCTCATGTCCAGGTCCTGGAGCTTGGACCGAAGGGGATCTTCTTGCTGAGGATCAAGCTTACTTCTGTGGAGCAGACAGATCAGCTGTAGCTCCAGTCCCATCCTTGCTCCCCCTTGTTGGCTCGCGGCTTCTCCAGTTATCTCGTGAGCGCCCTTTTGTACTGTTCATACATGTACATCTCTTTGTATTCTCGCATTTGCGCCTATCAGTGATGTAATATTCTTGTAATATTTATCACCTCTGGTGATAACTTTGTAATTGTACTCATATGTTGGAATGTATAATGCACCACTTGCTTCCGTACTCTGATTCTTGCCTGTACTGATGCTTAGCGTATATACGTGAGGGTATTTCTGACCTGCGTATATACGTTGCAGTGACGTCCCCGTACCCGCAGGACCGGGGCGTTACAGGATGTATCAGAGCCTAGGCTCTCACATCCTCAGTACGTCCAGATGGTAGATTAATGGTAAAGAGATTTGCAGCTGGAATACAAGAGTCCCGGTTATACAATCCAACTGCAAGTGCAAAGTTATCTCTCTCTCTTTCTTTTCATCCATCCTTGTATCCTGAGACCCTTCAATCTTTTACCTTCCAGCTCCTTCTTGCTACCCCTTCGACCAACTCAGATATGAAAAGACGGGGAACACGCAATGGACCTAGTACCTCTCAAGATGGATCAAGCAGAGACAATGATGGTATGATGAGGATACTTCAAGGGATGATGCAGAGTCAACAGCAGCAGACAGAGCTTCTACGTCAAGGACTGTTGGTTGCACCCCGAGAGCAGAGGCCAGGTAACGTGTCAGACTTCAGGAGATTACAACCGGCGATCTTTTCAGGCATAGAGAAGCCCTTGGATGCAGAACAATGGCTGGTAGACACGACGGATCTCTTGAAAGCAGCCCGAATCCCTAAGGAGAACCAAGTGGAAGTGGCCAAGATACAGCTGAGAGATGTGGCCAGAACTTGGTGGTTGGCAGAAGAAGCAACACTGGAGAAACACATTACATGGGATCAGTTCTCAAAGGGTTTCTACGAAAGATTCTTCCCTGCAACAGCTCAAAAGAAAATGGAAGAACAATTTATCCGGCTACAACAACGAAATCGGTCAGTGGATGAATATGCTGCTGAATTCTTGAGACTCAGCAGGTTTGCACCTTACATGGTGACAGACGAAGAGAAACGGGCTAGCAGATTTCAGCAAGGGTTAAAGATGGATGTTCAGATGTTTCTTATTCCTCAACAGCTAAAGACATACTCCCAGGTTCTCTCCATTGCCCGTGAAGTAGAACGAGGACTGGAGAAGAAAAATGAGAACCAGACACAGAACAAGCCAATGAAGAGACCCTTTCAGTTGATGAACGAAGAACCCACAACCAGGCCCATCAATGGCCCGATAGTCAAACGACCATTCCAACCTTCTCTTCCTCAGATCATATGCAGCTTCTGCCACAAGCCTGGATATTATAGGAAAGACTGTCGAATGGCTAACGGACTATGCTTAGCCTGTGGGACTGGAAGTCATGCAATAAGAGATTGCCCGTTCAGAAGGGTAGGAAATATGGCACCAATTAGACTAGCACTTCCAGCACCACCACATAGAGGGAACCCAGAACCAATTGGCCGAAGAGCTCCGTTCCCACCCCAGCAGCATGATCAAACACAGAGAGGAGCAAGAGCAGATCATGGCAGAGGCCAAGTTTACAACATGTCAGTAGAAGCATCAGGCGAAGCAGCAGCAGAATACGAAGCCCAGTATCCAGAACAGGGACCTTGAGGATATCATTGTAACAGTTACCCCTGATCTTTTGTATTTTTAGTTGGTTATCTTTCTAAATATTCCACTTTATCCTATTCTCATTGTCGACCCTAGTCTCTCCTGTGTTCATCTTCCCTTATAGAAATTTCGAGGACGAAATTTTTGTAAGGTGGGTGGAATGTAACACCCGTTCCCAGAATACGTACTTATCTGCGTATTCAAATTTTCGATCGTATTTTTTTGATTTCGTTGATTTAGTCTTTCTGGTAGTCTAAATTTACTGATTTTAATTTCAAACACTGTTTCCCAATATTTTAGATTTTTCATGATTTTTCAGATTTTTTCTGAATTATTTTTATAAACACCCTAAAATCGGGATTAATCGGTGCCGCTGGTTTATTCCTGGATTTTTAATTTACAAATGGGGTCAAATTTTGAGAAACCGCTTTCACAAAGTTTCTTAGAATAATATTTACTATCTTACTTCATTTTTTGGGAATTTTCGAAATTTATCAGATTTCTGCCAGATTTGATGTCGACCGATATTGGCGGTCGATTCCATGATTTTTAATTTAAAAACTATAAAGAATTTTTTGAAACGAATTTCACCATGAATCTTAAAATAATATTCTTGATTTTTGAGAATTTTTGCGGGTCGTTCCGAGATACTTGATTTTCGGACGATTTCGGTATTTTTCCGAAAGTTTTCCGCATCCGCAACCGAATCCCGGGAATCCGCCACTCTAATCATTTTCACTTTTTATTCCAAGAAAATATCTTTCTTTTTTCATTTTCTTTTCCTTTTTCCTTTTCCTTTCCTTCCTTTTCCTTCCACCAAATTCTACAACATTCTCCATTCTTCCATTTTTTTCTACACATTTCTACCAAAATATCTCCTCCAAAATATCCCAAACCACTCAAACCCCTCTCCATCACCATGGCCGGCCAAGAGCCACCTCCCCCTCCATTTTACAAAAAAACCCCTCCCTAAAACACTTTTACATCACCTTCACAAATCCAATTCCTATATAAACTTTTCCTTCTCCTTTCCACTTCATTTTCTCTTCACCAAAACCTTAACCACCACCAACTCCTCCTTCACCCCCACCACAACAACAACCACTACAACTTCTTCAACTCCCTACCTTCATCTTCTTCCTCCTCCATCTCCATTTGAACCACCACAAACTCCAAAAACTCCACCAAAATCCAAACACCCCATTTACCTTCTCCAAACATACCACCACCACTAAAATCCTTCACCAAACCACCACTCCACCACCTATACCTAGGCCGGCCACCCTCCCTAGCAAGGGGCCGAGCCCCTCTTCTCCGGCAACACCTCCGGTGACCACTCCGACGATCTTTCCGGCGACTTTTCCGGCGACAACTTCACCACCTCTAAATATTCATCACCACCACTCAAAATCTTTCATCTTCACCACCATCTCCTTTTCATTTCTTCTCCATCACCCCATCTCCACTCTTACCACCACAACACCACCTCCATCTCAACTACTTCAATCTCCAACATCACCTTCATCATCACCTCTTTCATTTCCCTTTTCATTACTCCACCAAAATCCATCTTCTTCACCAAATAACACCACCACCAAAGAAATCACCTTCCCTTCCTCTCTCCCTCCCTCTCCTTGGGCCGACCACTTCCTAGGCCACCATCAAGGGGTGGCGCACCACCCTAGGGCCGGCGGCCACCCAAGGGCCAAGCCCCCCTTTCCTTTGCTCGCTTGGTGTTTTTCCTCTCCCGGGGATTCGAACGCACAAAGCTTCAAAAGTGGCGTTTTAGGCGAGTGACTTTCCTCGCCAAGAAAATGGACTTGTATTTTATTATGTTGTATTTAGTATCTGTGCGGTGTGGTTGTATGGGTGTGTGTGTTGTATTCTGTGGACATGTCTTGACTCGATCTGGACTGATATACTGTAATGCTTGTAATAGGATAGAACAACTCGTGCGGTCACCCGGTACCTCTACTCAGCCTTCAGGCTTCACTACTCTACGGTAGATTATCTACCCTCGCACATTGTCATGCCTAAGCGATATTAACATTGCATGTACTCTTGTACCGACTCCGGGTTTCTGTCCACTCCTGGGATGGCTAGTAGCCACCGAGAGTACGCTTAAACCCCGAGCGTTCTTGACCTCCGGCTCTCACCATCTCGAAAGGGAAGTGATTGGGACCAACAGGTCTCCCCGTCCTTCAGCCTCCAGTCTCTCACTATCTCGAAAGGGAAGTGATTGGGACCGACAGGTCTCTCCGTCCTTCAGCCTCCGGTCTCTCAATATCTCGAAGGGGAAGTGATTGGGACCGACAGGTCTCTCCGTCCTTCAGCCTCCGGTCTCTCTCTATCTCGAAAGGGAAGTGATTGGGACCGTCAGGTCTCTCCGTCCTTCAGCCTCCAGTCTCTCACTATCTCGAAAGGGAAGTGATTGGGACCGACAGGTCTCTCCGTCCTTCAGCCTCCGGTCTCTCACTATCTTGAAAGAGAGGTGATTGGGACCGTCAGGTTCTCAGCTTCGCCTGGTTATCATGATCAGCGTTCAGCACTTTACCACTAGATTCGTCTAGGCGAGATGCTGCCGGATTTTCTACTTGCACTTTAAGCCGAGTCGTCCCGGTAACCTCGCCAGACGCTCCAGTGTTAAATACTGTTTGCTGTCTGTACTTCCAGCTCGCTTAGCTCCGCTTGGTTATGCTCAGCTACTACTCTATCATCATGCCATGTATTTCCTGATATGTTAATACTTGCCATACCATTGCTTCATGCTTGTCATTTATATGCTACTAATTAACACCTGTTTGTATCACCTGACAAATGATGTGTTAACATCTGATACCCGTCATGCTACTACTGGACACTGACTCATGTTATACCACCAGTTCCTGGCGGATCCTGAATGGAACTAAGTGCCACACGGAGCAAAGTGCCACACCACACAAGTGGTGGGGGCCACCTCTTGAATCTGTGGGGGCCACCTCTAGAATCCATTCCCTCAGAGCAAAGTGCCACATGGAACAAAGTGCCACACCACACACGTGGTGGGGGCCACCTCTTGAATCTGTGGGGGCCACCTCTTGAATCTGTAGGGCCATCTCCTGCCTGTACCTGATCTCTTGTTATGACCAGTTATGTTCCTACTCTTTACAAAGGAAAACTTGCACGGGGAATGGGAGGAAGTGATGAATGCCGGTATGGTGCCTTGCTTATAGTAGTGGAATACCAAAACTGACGATTCGTGTTAGGGGGATTTCAGGCCCCCAGAAGATGCGTGTTAGGGGGATTTCAGGCCCCCAAATGGCTGTGTCCCGGGCGGACGGGAACTACTATAAGTATGAGCTATCAGTTCTTCATCAGCTTCCAGTAACAAACCTCAGCTTGCTTATATATGGATGTATGTGTGTTGAGATGTACACCAGGACACATACCTAGATATATGGGTCAGACGAGTAATAATAATAAAAGATGCCAAGTATGGGTCTGTTGTATGCTTTGCTGAGTTTCTTCTATCGAATTTACATCAGATTTCCAGTTTTATGATTATTATACTATACATGTTCACATCCTGCTTTACCACTGGTATTCCACTTCTCTAGTCTCCTGTTCTTATCTTATCATACCATGAGTACTTCCTACTTGATATCACTTGTTTTATATCTACTTGCTCCTGCATGCTTATGCTCACGACACAGCTTTCAATGCATGCTTATGATTCAGTTTTATCAATACACTTGTACTTATCTTGGCACGCCATCTGGCATTTGCATCACCACTCGCCTGGGGAGTTCTGACTCCTCTGGATCCTCATGTCCAGGTCCTGGAGCTTGGACCGAAGGGGATCTTCTTGCTGAGGATCAAGCTTACTTCTGTGGAGCAGACAGATCAGCTGTAGCTCCAGTCCCATCCTTGCTCCCCTTGTTGGCTCGCGGCTTCTCCAGTTATCTCGTAAGCGCCCTTTTGTACTGTTCATACATGTACATCTCTTTGTATTCTCGCATTTGCGCCTATCAGTGATGTAATATTCTTGTAATATTTATCACCTCTGGTGATAACTTTGTAATTGTACACATATGTTGGAATGTATAATGCACCACTTGCTTCC
Organism: Agave tequilana; assembly: GCA_038442645.1. NCBI lineage: Eukaryota > Viridiplantae > Streptophyta > Magnoliopsida > Asparagales > Asparagaceae > Agave > Agave tequilana. Next base: position 159,868 of record JAVJIF010000070.1, read on the forward strand.
GTACTCTAATTCTTGCCTGTACTGATGCTTAGCGTATATACGTGAGGGTATTTCTGACCTGCGTATATACGTTGCAGTGACGTCCCCGTACCCGCAGGACCGGGGCGTTACAACATGCTTGGGTTGTTTGCTAACACTTGTATTTAACCAAGAGAGCCAACGCGGCACCTCAACCCTATCTAGGGGAATCTAGAGGAGTTAGTCCAGAGCTCTTCACGGGGAATTCGGCTACACTCTTGTGTTATACGTGGTGTTTAGTTTAAATAATTTGTTTAGGTCATAATAGTTATTTACTTCCGCATTATTTGGCATTAAGTGACCATTAGATTAGCCATCACCTATTCACCCCCCTCTAGGTGATCTTTCAATTGGTATCAAAGCCAAGTGCTCTGAATTTGGTTTTACAACCTAGAGTTAAAGATCCTCATTTTTAGGCTAATCATAATATTTGTACACACACCATGGACTTCATGTCACCACCCATGTTTGACATTCTAACATCCATATATGGAAGGTGAAGATGTCCTTGTACCTCAAGGCCCTAGGCATTCATGTTTATCTTGCCACAACTAATGATGCATATTGTTTAAATGACAAGAATATTGAGGCTAATGCAAAGGCCATTCATGCTTTAAAATCAACCCTAAATGATGATTATTTATCTAGGGTTTCTAATGTTGATTCGACTTTTGTAGCTTGGAACATCATCACCTCCCTCGGCGAAAAGGATCTATATTATGCGGGGAGCGATTCGGATGTTGGAAGTGATGTCTCCAACAAGTGCTATATGGTCCAAGGGGATAACCTCCTTGAGGTAACTACCGAATCCGAGGTAGAAGATGTTAACATGTCATATGATGAGCTTTCATTTTTTTGTCAACTATTACTTGAGAAATATGACATGCTTAAGAAAGATAATAAAAATTTGAAAAAGAAATTTGATTGCATGCTTATTGAAAAAGATTCATTAGAAAATAAGGTTGCATGCATTGAAAAAGAAAATGAGATTTTGAAAAATAAAAATGTTCTTTGATGTCTAAATTGAATGATTTATGTGAAGGAAACACTTGTTTGAAAAATCAAATTGTTTTGGTGGAAAAACAAAAAGAAATTGCTTTTCAAGAAAACACTTCTTTGAAAAGAAAATTTTTTGAAAAAGAACAAGAAAATGTTTTTCAAAAGAAAAGAAAAATTGTTTCACAATCTCACCATGCTTTACATGCCACCATTGATAATAGTGAGATTAATGTTTTGAAAAATAGGATTAATTGTTTGAGCTCAACTTTGAGCTCATGTGCACTTAATCATAAGAGATTGGAGTCTTTGTTTTCAAAGAAACAAGCTCCACATGTTCATGCACATCATCATGCATATGCACACTTTGCACGCCATGATCACAAACACACTCATATGCATACTAAGGTGTACAAGTGTACACATTGTGGCCGCAAAGGCCATTTAGCAAAATTT
>JAVJIF010000071.1:0-70345 GCA_038442645.1 Agave tequilana
ACATCAAAAAGGATAAAAACTTTTAGTCAATAACACAAATATTAGTTCACCACAAATAAAGGAGAATCTAGCAAAATCAAGTGGTTTAGTAAAAATATCGGCAAGTTGCAGATCCGTGAAACATAATCAATATCATATCACCTTTCTCAAAATGATCTCTAAGAAAGTGATACCTAATCTCAATGTGCTTGGTCTTACTATGTTGATTTGCATTTTTGGTCATATGAATAGTACTAGTATTGTCACAAAAAATTTTATATGATCATAATGCAAATCATAATCAAGGAGGGTATGTTTCATCCAAAGGACTTGTGCACAACAAGCCCCCGCTGCAACATACTCCGCCTCAGCGGTTGATAGAGCTACGGAATTTTGTTTCTTAGAGGACCATGAAACTAGACAATTACCAAGAAATTGACATGTCCCACTAGTACTCTTTCTATCTACTCTACAACCCGCATAGGCAGCATCCGAATAACTTGTCATTGAAAAATCTCCGATTTTCGGATACCACAGACCCATTCCAATTGTGCCTTAATATAACGAATAATGCGTTTTACCGCAATAAGATGAGACTCTTTAGGGCACGATTGGAATCTAGCACAAAGACACACACTAAACATTATATCCGGCCTACTTGCCGTCAAATACAAAAGACTACCTATCATGCTTCTATACAATTTAATATCAACATTTTTACCTTGGTCATCCTTATCAAGCTTGGTGTAGTTGCCATGGGAGTGTTGCAAACTTTTGAGCTTTCAAGTCGAAACTTCTTTACGAGTTCCTTTGCATACTTGGCTTGACATATGAAATTCCCATCTTGCAATTGCTTGATTTGGAGTCCAAGGAAGAAATTCAATTCACCCATGGAAGACATTTCAAACTAACTTTGCATAACCTTTTCAAACTCCTTGCATAAAAGCTCATTAGTAGAACCAAAGATTATATCATCAACATAAATTTGCACAATTAAAATGTCATTATCAACATGCTTAGTAAAAAGAGTTATGTACTTTGCCTTTAACAAAATCATTTGAAATGAGAAAACTAGAAAGCCTTTCATACCAAGCTCTTGGAGCTTGTTTCTATCCATACAAAGCTTTATCAAGTTTAAAAATAAAATTTGGATGAACATGATCAACAAAACTGGGAGGTTGTTCAACATAAACTTCTTCATTTATAAAACCATTTAAAAACGCACTTTTCACATCCATTTGAAAAAGTTTAAAATTTTTAAAAGATGCAAAAGCTAGTGTATCCGTATGGCTTCAAGCCGTGCTACGGGTGCAAAGGTCTCCTCAAAGTCAATTCTTCAACTTGAGTGTAACCTTGGGCCACTAACCTAGTTTTATTCCTAATGACATTTCCGAACTCATCCAACTTATTTCTAAAGATCCACTTAGTACCAATTATTGGTCTATCGTGGGGCCTAGGAACAAGATGCCAAACTGGGTTGCGCTCAAATTGATTGAGTTCCTCTTGCATGGCTAGCAACCAATATGAGTCCGTCTCGGCTTCGAGAATGCTTTTGGGTTTAAAATGAGAAATGAATGCAAAGTTATCACATAAGTCATGGAGCTTGGAGCGAGTTGTTACCCCTTAGATACATCACCTATGATGAGTTCCTTGGGGTGATTTGTAGCGTATCTCCAATCTTTAGGAAGTGGTTGAGAATCTTTCACTTCATCCTATGAACATCACCAATAGGTTCTTGATTTTCTTCTTGAGCGGGTGAATCCTTCAAGGATAGTCTCTCCATGTCTTCACCTAATGGGTCAATTTCTACAACATTCTCAACAACCACATTAGATTCTTCAAATTTAACATGCATGGATTCTTCAATGGTAAGGGAAGATCTATTGAATACTCTATAAGGGTTACGAGTAGAAGAATATCCAACAAAAATAACTTCATAAGCCTTAGCATCAAATTTACCCAAGTTATCTCTAGTATTCAAAACAAAACACTTGCATCCAAAAACTTTGAAATATGAAACATTAGGTCTTCTAGAATGATACATTTCAAAAGATGTTTTGGAAGAATTTTTACACAAATAAATACGATTTGATATGTAGCATGCGGTGTTTACGGCCTCGGGCCATAAATATTGAGGGAGGTGATATTCACTTATCATTGTCCTAGCCATCTCTTGAAGTGTTCTATTTTCCTTTCTACAACTCCATTTTGTTGTGGAGTTCTAGGACATGACATTTCATGCTTAATTCCCTTTTCATCACAATAAGTCATGAAGAGTTGGTTAACAAACTCACCACCTCTATCACTTCTTATCTTCAAAATCGAAAAACCTTTTTCTTTCAACCCTTTTCGAAAAATCTTGAAATGAGAAAAGTTTGATCTTTATTTTTCAAAAAGAAAACCCAAGTAAATCGGGAAAAATCATCAACTAAAACAAATGCATATTTACTACCATTAACGCTTTTAGTTTTAGTTGGTCCAAAAAGATCCATATGAATTAATTCTAATGGCCTTGTTGACATGATATCATTGATTGGTTTGAAGGAAGACTTGGTTTGTTTCCCACGTTGGCACGCACTACAAATGCGGTCTTTTTCAAATTTCAAGTAAGGAATACCCTTCACCAATTCCTTAGAATTAATTCTAGAAAGATGTTCAAAAGATGCATGTCCTAATCTTCTATGCCAGAGCCAAGAATTTTCATCAAAAACATTCAAGCATTTAGTAGAACAATCCAAATAAGCATGTCAATAATATAAACATTATCATCACGAAATCCGTGAGAATACAATCATTGGTTTTGCAATCAAAAATCTTACAGGAAGAGTCATCAAAAACAACTTTAAGTCCACGATCACAAAGTTGACTTATACTAAGCAAGTTATGTTTTAAACCATCAACAAGAACAACATTTTCTATAATCGGAGATGCACCAATTTGAATGTTACCTATACCGATGATAGTACCCTTGGAGTCATCCCCGAAGGTGACGGTGCCACCTTCCATGTACCTTGATAGGGCTGTAAAGTTGTTGATATCTCATGTCATGTGTCTCGAACAATCACTATCAAGGTACCACCGCTCCTTACGTCTTGGAGCCTTGGTGTGTACCTACATCAAATAGCTTAGGACTTGATTTTGGTACCCACATTTTCTTGGGCCCTAAAGGGTTAGTGCCATGAACCCAAACAAGATTATTTGATCTATTTACTTGGTCATAACAAAACTTAGCCAAATGTCCATTCTTACCACAATAAGTACATCTATACACTCTACCATATTTAAAAGCATAGTGTGTGTGAGACTTGTGAACATGTGTGGATTTAACATGAGTGTTGTGTGAAGTGTGAGCATGAGAAATCTTTACATGAGAATCTTTAGCATGAGTAGTGTGCTTTTTAGAAAACTTTTCTTCAAGTTTCTTAGTGTTAAAAGCACAATCTTTCAAAACCTTCTCCAAATCAACCATTTTAGTTTTTAAAGAAGAAATTTCTTTTTCATCAATCTTAGGAAATTTTGCTTTGCAAGCAACTTTATAATCACTAAATTCTTTTTGAATAGAAATGAGATTGGAAGAAATTTCATCTTTTTCTTTAGAAACCATAGCAAGTTGATTTTTAAGAAAAGCAACTTCCTTTTCCAATTTTGAACACTCAATCTTTTTATTATCATATGTTTTAGAGAGTTCAACAAAAGCATGTACAATAACTTCTTTAGATAACTCATCATCTTCATCAAGAGGTTGTGGGTTACCTTTGGTGTGTTTGCCATGAAACACATGTTCGCCGTGTCTACCTCGTCTTCGGATTCGCTTTCCGAATCCCATGTGGCTTTGTAGGCTTTCTTTTCGACCGGCTTCTTTGACTTGAGGGAGGAAGTCATCTTCTTCTTGAACTCCGGGCAATCAGCCATAATATGTCCGGGCTTTCGGCAATTGTAGCAAATAATTCTTCTCTCCTCTTTACCTTCAAATTTTCTTTGAAAGTTGAGCTTGTTCTTCCGGTACATCCTTTTGACGTTTCGCACAAGAAGGGAGAGCTTCTCATGTTCTTCTTCATCTTCTTCATTGTCCTCAAGAGTGGATGACGATTTGAATGCTATGGACTTCTTCTTTAGCGGAGCGGCCTCTTCTCTTGCCTTCTTTTCCATTCATGGGTCTTTAAGTTTCCAATGAGACTCATGAGGTCCATTTCATCCTTGTCGTTCAATTCTTTCAAGGTAGTGGCTTTTATCTCCCATGATAAAGGAAGAGCCCGAATCACTTTACGCACCTTTTGATCATTGGAGATATCATCACCTAAAGAGGAAAGAGCATTGGTAATTTTAGTAAACCTTGTAATCATGCAATCAATGGTTTCATCATCAATCATTTTAAAAGATTCATATTAGGACCTTAAGAGATCTATCTTAGCTCTCTTAACTTGTGAAGTCCCCTCGTGTGTGACCAACAAATGTTGCCAAATCTCATAGGCGGATTGGCAATGTATTACCCGTGTAAGGTCATCCTCATTCAAGGCGGTTAGGAGGGAGTTTTGGGCTTTTGAATTAGCCTCATATTCTCTAAAGGTAAAGTCGGACCATGTGCTTTCATCACTATCGGGTTTAACATAGGGTTGGTCAAGGCTTTTGCAACTAAGCTACCTAAAAATTGTAAAAAGATAGTCATCCTAACCTTCAAAATAGGAAATTAAGTCCATCAAATTTAGGAGGGGTTTTGATGTTATCGGCCATGTTTACTAGTGTATGAATGAAAGAATGCAAATGTTGATTAGCAAATTTAAAGGATCTCTCTAAGGATGTTAAGCCAAACCTAGAGTCCAAGCTCTGATACCAATTGAAAATCACCTAGAGGGGGGGGGGTGAATAGGTGATTATGCTAATCAATGCACACTTTAAAAAAATATGATGCAACAAGTGAATATAACTATGAAAATGAAGAGCAAGTACAATGTTGCAAAGAAAATGTGAAGCAAGTAGATAAAGCAATGAATATAAAGTTAGCAAGAATTAAGAGCAAGTAAGAACAAGTAAACCAAACGCAAACACGAAGAATTTTTCCGAGGTTCGAGCACCCAGCTCTACGTCCCCGCCTTCACCCAGAAAGATTTCTAACAACTATAACTTCACAAAGAGGTTACAAATACACCGGAGTACCCAACTCCACAATCTCAAGTACAAATTCTCTCTTAGTGATCAAAAGACCACAAACTATCTTTTGCAAACGTCTCTTTCCCTTACAAGAGCCCTGTAGAGTAATGGTTAGAATTGAAGCTCAAAATAGTGTAAGTGAAAAAGGAAATGAACTAGAGAGAGTTTAGAAAATGAAACTTTAGCGATGAGAGAATCTTCAGCACAAAAACCAAGGACCAAACTCTCTTGAAAACTTTTGAAGACTTTGAAACTTTTGTATATAGCTTGATTGTTTTTCTTGTTGTTAAAAACATAGCCCTAATTACCACTATTTATAGGATAGGGTTAGGGATCAAAAGGTAAACACATATAATATCAATAAGGAAGATTTTGACCCATAAAATATCCCCTAAATACGTTTAAAAACGAAAAACACGAATTTAAAACGTGTTTAAAAAAACTAGCTGTTATGGCTGAAACGGCTACCTCGGTCGGCCAGCCGGTCGACCGTGATTCAAATAAAAAGAGCCGTTGCAGGCTATCGGTCGACCGCCCGGTCGGCCGAAACAAACAGAGAGTAGCACCACTTCAGTCGGCCAGCCGTCCGGTCGATCGAAGGGCTCCGATCGACAGTCCGGTCGACCGGTAAATATGCACACTGATACATCAAAACAGACAGAATACCAGTCGACTGGTCGGTCGACCGGTTTGACCTGACATAGTGACGGTCGACCGGCTCAGGCCAAAAGCTGAAACTCAAACACAATTTTAAGGAGATTTTGATATGTAATAAAATATTTTTGATATGAAACATGTATAATGCCTAAAATTGAGTTTATAAACAAAAGTTTTTGTATTAAAATATTTTGTATATCTTTATAGGGAATATTTCTAGGAAATGCATGTGCGCAAAAACGTGTGTGTTGGAATATAGAGCTTCAATCCTAATCACTATTCTTTAACAAAACTAATGAATTATCTTGAGCAATCTTGAAGTCTTGAGCCATGAAAAAGTCTTGCTAGAGCCTTCTCTTCTATGATCCTTCCTTGATGTGCCATAAGACTTCTTTACTCCATGAATCCTAGAAGATCTTGTAATATCTAAGCAATGGCTTCCAAACATGGTACAAAACCTAAAACTTATCTTGAACAAACTTATTAGTTCCAACTAGCTCTTATTTGTTTTGTTATCATCAAAACTCTAAACAAATGGAGAGTGTAACCTTTTGGGCCAACAAACGTCACAAGATTATTAGTAAACATAACTACATGAGTTAATCATCATCAAAACTAGAGTGGAAGGCCACTGGGCAACACTTCGCTCACTTCATGCTTTCCTTGCTCGGAATTTGATCGCAAAGGCTTTAAAAATCGGTATTTTAGGCGAGTGACTTTCCTCGCCAAGAAAATAGACTTATATTAAAATTAGTATTATGTCGTATTTAATATCAGTGCGGTGTTGTTGTATGGGTGTGTGTGTGTTGTATTCTGTGGGCATATCTTGACTCGAGCCGGACTGATACATTGTAATACTTGTAATAAGATAAAACAACCCGTGCAGGTACCTTGTACTGACTCTGGGTCTCTGCCCACTCCCGGGATGGCTATCCAATGGTTCCAGGCCTATACCCTTACGGGTTTCGTGGTAGCCACCAAGAGTGCGCTTAGACCCCGAGCGTACTTTAGGCTCTCGTCCACTTTCTCAAGAAGAAAGTGCGCTTAGACTATCAGGTCTTTCAGCTTCGCCTGGTAGGCATGCTTAGTGATTGAGTTTTTACCTGCACGCAAAAATATAGAATTTCAGAACTTTAAAATAGAAAGTACAAGGTGCTCAATTCTATCCGCTGTAGCAAGGGCCAAAGCGGGTCGTGATCCACAGGGAGGGACTACCGATGGAAGTTTGTTTAGTAAGTCTCTTTTATTTATTTATTATGTTATTTACAATGGTATTTACAATGAAGAATTGTGAAAGAGATTGGAAAGATGTTGTGATGGTGATCTAAACTAAAAGTTATAAGGAAAGAAAGAAAAACTAAAAATAATTACTTACCTCCTTCTGACCAAAAGCTTACCTTGAATCTTTGGCGACGATGTTATCTTGAAGTGGAGGCAATCAGCGCATAGCCTATAAGAGTTGATTATTCTCTCTTCCACATTATATCATCAAGACAAAACAAGCATGAAACGATACAGAGAGACTCAAATCCATCGTCTGGAGCTATCGATGGCACTCGCAAAAGTAAGGCTCTTTCGATGCTTTTAGACTCACTTGGAAGACAATTGTACCAAAAGAAAAGTGAAGTAGAAAAGAAGGAGAAGAAGAAAACTAAAACAAAGTACATACGAAAAAAGAATACAGATTCGATTTCATAACGATAAAAGAAAAGAGAGAAACTTTACACCGGTGTCATGCTCAGCACAAACTTCATTCTTGTTCTTCTATGAAAGTCTGATCTCCTCTAAATTACATAAAAAAAATTAAAAATAAAAGAAAACCTAAATTACAACCTAAAAACCCTAAATTTATTTCTGTCCTTCCCTCCGTACTGTACTGGACGCCCTTCTCTGTTGCTCTGCAGGGGATTTATAAGAGATATAGGAAGTAGAGTCCCAGTACAACTCCTCAACGAAAAACGCATCGCCAACCGCCTCTGGATTGCCGCGGAAACGGGAAATTTGCCGCGTTTCCGCGGCACTATTGTAGCCAAATGCCACGCGCTTTCTCGCGTGGCATCCTCTGGTCCGTCCATCTGGGTAAATGCTTCTGGAAGTTGTGTACCGACTCTTTATTTTGAAAATTCGGGATAACTTGGGAAGCAAGTTACCCTAAATCCAAATCTTTTAAAACGATTTTATTATCACTCTTCTCCCCTTATCTATAGCCTTGTCCTGCAAGCAATTAGGGTTTAGTAGAAGTCCATCCTTTTCCTTTTCTTTTAGTAATTGCAAATTTTGCACATGGGCTTGCACATTGGCTTTTTGGGCTTTTATTTCTTTATTTTTTATTACTCAAGGCCTGCACACAATAAATAATAAAATATTAGTAATAGTGCATAATTAAAAGAATAAATAGGGTAATATGATAGTAAATGTAGTGATAAATATGCACTTTTTATTACCTATTACTTAGCGCTCAGCGATTTATCACAGATTCGTCTGGGAAAGATGCTGCCAGATTTTTTACTCGCACTTTAAGCCGAGTCGTCCCGGTAATCTCGCCTGGCGCTTTAGTGTTAAACACTGTTCGCTGTCTGTGCCTCTAGCACTACTTAGCTCCGCATGGATGTCCTTTTGCTTACTAGTTAGCTGTATTATCGGTTAATATCTGCATTCGTTAGCCATGCTATCACCTGACACCGGACCTCTAGCATGTTATCACCAATAATTAATACTATTACCTGCCATTCAACCTACTATACCTGACTTGTAATTATCACTCATGGGAATGTAACTTGATCTCCTGAGAATACTTATGTACACCAGACATTCTTGTCTTGCTCCTATACATTCCCGAAATTTAAAAATTACCTAATAAATCATTAAAAAGAACAACTTACACCGGGTCGGAGGAAACTCGTGGATATCAATACATATTCATGTTTACAGTGGTATTAGGTATTTTGTGCAACTAAAACTTCCGGTCTGGCCTGTGGGCCTTGATTAGTCTCTAATTTTGCATAATTTGTATCACATCTTCACATTAATTCATATTAGATTCTGCTAATAAAGCTTTGCTTGCTTGATTCTAGGTCCATGGTGTGCAATGAAGAAGAATACCCTAAATCTAAATCACTATTTAATTGGTGATTAAAAACCTATTAAAGATAGCCATTGACATAGAGAGCTGATTCTGTAAAAACCAGGGGCTGCAAAGAAGAAACCGGGCACAAGGCCTGACAGGGGACAGACGGGACCGCGCGCGACCCCAGTATGGCCGCGGCCCCGACCGCGTTTTGGGCGAGGGCCTATCCCCTGGCCCCCCTCTTCCCTGGTGGCTATAAATACCCCCCTGGGGTTTCAGAGCAAAGATATGCAGAGTTTTAGGAGTAGTTTCATTTCCATTTTGTAGTTTAGGGTAGTGTAGTGTAGTTTTTCTTCTTCTTCCTCCCTTGTATTTTTCATTTCTTGTAGATCTTGTATTAGGGAGAGAGAGTGGTACATGTAGGGAAGCAAGAGTGCTTGTAATAGAAGGTGACAATCTATGAAAGGTGCTTTCTTACCTAATCTTTGTTTTCTTCTCTCTAATCTCTTTTACATGTGTAGCTAGTCTTTTCTCTCATGGCAACTAACTACTAACCACCAACTTGCTAACTTCTTTTATGATAATCCACATGAATCTAATAGCCTCGTTTTGGCCTTGCTCTTGTAAGAGCCATTGATGGCTCATGATGATAGATCTAACACTCTAACTTCCTAACCACTAACAAGCTAACATTACTTTACTTCATGCTTGCTCTTATCGGGTTTTGATGATTTAAGTGTAGCTTGCACTTGTTTGTTGAGTTGGGTTGTGATGAGTTACATATGGGTCATGCTTTGAATCTCTCTTAAACCAAGGACTAGTGATGGCCAATGATACATGTGAGGCAACTATCACTAAGAGGTTAGCGTGTTGGTGGAGTCATTAGTAGTTAGTAGCCGTGAGTTTTCTTTCTCTTTACTTGTTTTAGAAATATATCCAAAAATCACAAACATATTCTTTTTTATGTTTCCCACTTCTTTGTGTTTCACCGTATACTTCTCTTTCCATTCTTTATTTTCTTTCTTTTCATTCTTTAAAACTTTGAAGAACTTTTAACATACACGTGAATCAACCGGTAAAGTTTCTATCGCCTCCCTTCCTTGTGGATTCGACTTGTTTTAGCCTCTATGCTATAATGGAAGTATGGAGGAAGCCAAAGCATACACACTTTAAATCTTGATTTCAAAACATACACTTTTTGTGTACGGTTTTCCCCCGATCAGGCCTCCAGGCGACCGAGGGGAGTGCTGGCTCCCTCCTTCCTGGTACCATCTTGAAAAGCGTTGGCCCAGAGGCCTTCCACTCTAGTTTTGATGATGATTAACTCATGTAGTTATAGTTTACTAACTATCTTGTGATATTTAGTTTCAGATATTTAATCAAGTTATTAGTAGGTGATTAGCTTCAGCAAAGGTATTTTGGAGCTTTCACATGGTGATTCAAGAGCTCGAGCGTCAAGTTCATATCTAGCACTCGTTGGAGTCAAGCTCGTTGGATCGCGTTTGGATCGAGTCAACTTGGAGACGGCGTTCTACAAGAAGGCTTCGGTTTGTTTAGTTAAGACTTAGTTTAGATCCATTGTAAAGGTTAGATAGTGTGATATGCTCAAGTTCACAACACACACACTAGTTTAAAGTTTCATGTTTGTTGGTTTTCTATTTTGGTTTAACCGATCTTATTTTTTATGAAAGGTATTATATTAAAATAAGTTTACATGATTTAATGTATAGCAGATTTGATCTATATACATGTATGCTTCATATTCTTAGAAAAACTTACTTTGATAACCTATTCATGTATTTGGGTTTAGTATTTAAACAAAACTTATTTTCAGATTTAATGTCAAAAACATTGATATATATCTCTTTCATGTATATTGGATTCTATCCATATACTATATGCTTCAAAGCTATTTCAATATCATGTTTTTGTATTTATACAAGTTTATAGAAAAACTGTATTTTCCTTTAGAAGTTTGGTTTCTAGAAAAATACCGTTTTTGGTTTAAGGGAAAATTTTCAAGTCACAAATGGTTCAAATAGTTTGAAATATGTGTTGAATTTTTATCACACATATTTGTATTTCAAAGATAATACAAGAACTAATTTTTGTGAAATTTATATGATTTTATGGGATTTAATTGAAGTTAAAAACACCAGTTTTTAAATCCTGAAAAATACCTGCCAGGCTCTGGCGGTCGACCGGGACGGTCGACCGGACCAGTGGTCGGTCGACCGGACTGGTCGACCGATGTGCACGAGACGTGCACAAAGGCCAAGTGATTTGGCCGGTCGACCGACTGAAGTGAGCCCACTCTCGGGTGCGACCGGTCGACCAGGCGGTCGACCGTTCACTTTGGCCCGGTCGACCAGGTGGTCGATCGGCCAGAGAGCAATTGCTCTTTTGATCAGGCACGATCGACAGGGCGGTCGACTGCTGGGCTCAACGGTCGATTTTTTGACCGTTAGCCGGTCGACCGGAAGGGCATTCTGGCCCTTTCCAGCTGCCAACGGGCAGATTTTCAAAGGGGCTATAAATACCCCATTTGAAGTTGATTTTTGATAAGGATTTTGAGAGCTAAAATTTCTATCTTCTAAAGTGTTTTAATACAAGTTTTCAAAAGAGTTTTAGAGCCAAAAGATTTGATCTTTATTTGTTTTTTCAAGGGTTGGAAAAATCAAAGAAAAATAGAGATTTGAGAGATTTGTTTTGTTCTTCATTCTATATCTATTCTAATTGTTTTCTCAAGTATTTTTCTTTGTTATTTGATTTCCAAACACCTTGATTTCTCACACTTGAGCTTATCTACTATCCTATCTATTAGGATCTTTGTTTTGTGGGAAAAGAAATTGGTTTGTGGTCTTTGTGATCACCAAGTAAACCTTCCATCTTTGTAATATCCCTCTAGTGAGAGGTGATTGAGTTGTATCCCTCAAGTGTAAGGTGATAGTGGAAGTGGTATTTGGCTCCCTCTAGTGAGAGGTGGAGAGTGTGTTGGAATCCCTCAAGTGTGAGGTGATTGTTGTTAGTGTGTCTAAGTGCCTATCCCTCATTTGTGAGGTGGATTTTGTGTTGGCTTTGTGCCTTGCCTCTGTGAGAGGTTGTATTCGGTTTGAGAGAGGAGTTGTGTACACCCCATTGTAATTGCCCCAAATCCTCAGTGGAGGTTTCCTGTGTGGGAAGTCCTGTGTGGACGAGTTAGTAAAAATCCTTCTGTGTGAAGGCGGGGACGTAGAGCTGTGTGCTCGAACCTTGAAACATATCTTGGTGTTTGCGTTTGATCCACTTTCTCTAACTCTCTCTTACATTGTGCATTGATTCATATTGTCATATCATATACATGTTTGGTTTGTTTGTGTGCCTCACTTGTGTTTAACCAAGAGAGCTTCATATAGCACCTCAACTCTTATTTGAGGAATCAAGAGGAGTTAGTTCAGAGCTGATTGAGTTTTTCCCTGCAAACAAAATATAGAATTTCAGATTTAAGAAGATGTGCAAGGTGCTCAATTCTATATGCTGTAGCAATGGCTATGCGGGTCGTGATCCTCAGGGAGGGACTAGCGATGGAAGCTTGTTTAGTAAGTTCTCTAAAAAATTCTTCTTTTAGTTATTAAAAGGAAAATAAGAAAATAGTAGTTAAAGTTAGGTTAGGAAGAAAGCGGTATTTACAATGAGTTGGGAAAGAAAGAGTTGAAGTGTTGGTGATTTAATTTACAAAAATGAAAGAAAAGAAAGAAAAAGAAATACTTACCTTAGTTTGGTTGATGAGTTACCTGAAAACCTTGCATGTTCTACCTTGCTTCAGAGGCGTTCAACGCATAAGTCATAGGATCGAGCTCAGTCCCCTATTCACATTATATCATCAAGGTGGGTAAGAATGAAGTGATACGGACCTTGAGGAGGAGAACATCTCCATGAAGTATCATTGGCACTCACAAAGACTTTGTTATAATTGTGCTTTGGAATTCACTTGTATTCTCATCAAAAACCAACAGAGGTGAAGTAGAAAAGGAAAAGAAAAAGAAAAAGAAAGTAAAGCGATTAACATAAAATAAATGGTTACCTTTATTGCTTGAAACAGTGGCAGAAAAGAGGAGGGTACATCGGTGTCACTCTCAACATAGGCCTCTCTCTCTTATTTACATAAAAAATAAAAATTGCAAAAAGAAAAATAAAAACCTAACTACAAACTAGAAGAAAGCCTAAAAACCCTAGATTTGGCCCTGTACTGCGCTGGACGCCCTTCTCTGTTGCTCTACAGGGGTATTTATAGGGGCTGGAAGAAGTAGAGTCCCGGTACGACTCCTCTACGAAAGCTGTTACCCTGTCTCATCCAGATTGCCGCGGAAACGCGGCTTGGGCCGCGTTTCCGCGGCACAAGTGTGGTCTCTGGCAACGCGCTTTCGCGCGTGGCCTCCTCTGGTCCGTCCATCTGGGTTTATTCTTCTGGAAGTTGTATCTCGACTCTTTATTTTGAATTTTTGGGATAACTTGGGAAGCAAGTTACCCTAGATCCAAATCTCTTTCAAAACGAATTTCATCCTTGCACTCTATTTATCCTCATCCTGCAAGCATTTAGGATTTAGTAGAAGTCTATCCTTCCCTCTTCTTTTAGTATTTGCAACTATTGCCCTTAGTAATTGCACTTTTGACATTTTGTAATTGCACTTTTGCACTTGGGCTTGGACATGGGCTTTTGGGCTTCTTTTGGCTTTATTCTTTATTTAATTAATTACTCAAGGCCTGCACACATTAAATAACAAAACATTAGTAATTGTGCATGTTTATATGAATAAATATGAAAATGTGATGACAATTATGCATTTTTTACTACCTATCACACCCCCACACTTATCTTTTTGCTCGTCCTCGAGTAAAAATCAAAAAGAAAAAGAAAAACTAAACTAGCTAACTTACTTTCGTAGGAATCACGGTTGCACTTAGCATGTGCAATAAGCCGTTAAACCTCTAGGTTACCCTAGAGGACGAGTGTTTTCTCGTGAGAGTTTTCAGCGGATTCCACCCACAAAATCCATAAAAAGGAAAATATTTGAAATACGTTTGAAGAGACTAAGTAATCTATAAGTTTTTAGGATCCTCATTTTTATTCATTCTTAAACTTAGTCTTTATATAGTAAATTGTTTTCCTTTTTAGGTAAGGGTCAAAATTGAATGTTTGTATAGTCTTTTTTGTTACCCTAAGTCATATGCATCCTTGTGAATCTTTACAAGGAATTCCTTAACTTGGACTCTCATGCCTCTTTATTGTTATTATTTTTTTTCTTTTTTTAATATGTATAACTCATCTAATTTTCTTTCGTGTAAGCATGAAGGCTTCTTGAGGCCCTCATACCTAACTAATTGACTATTAAATGTGTTAGTACATATATAAATAATTTTTATTAATTTTCTTAGGCTTTCTAATCCACCCATGTAGCGAACTTAAAGTCGGTGGCTCCCAAACAGGTTGGTTTTAGGGCACGGGGTGAGAAAACACCCCACGGACTTAAGAATTCGAGTGAATTAGGCCACAAAACTAAGGTTTTTATTTATAAAATCACCTTTAGGCGTGAATATTTATGCTTCTTGAGGCACATGTATCCAGCTTAATCAGTGAATTTCTTTTTTTTAATATTTTTTTAATTTTTTTATAGGGCACAAGAGTCTTTGTCTTAGAATCCTAGATATGTAAATGTATTAGGTATGCACATTTCATTAAGGTAAAAATCAAGACTAATTAATTATTCAATTTTTCCTCCTATACCTAAAAATTCAACAATTTATTTATTTGACTAAGTTTTTAGAAATCCTAATCATGATTTTCCTAAATCTTAAGACTAACTTAGATTTCTTTCAAAAGATAAGTCAAAATATTGTCCTTTTTTTTCAATTTTTTTTAACAAATTTTTTTTATTAGCAAAATTTTTTTTTTGTTAGTTTCTACCTATGTTAGTATGTTAGTAAAGCCTCCCCCACACTTATCTCATGCATTGTCCTCAATGTATGAATGTATGCATATATGCATGAAAAAGAAGAAAGGGAAGGCAGATGTTACCTCAAGGTGGTGGTTCCGGTGGTGGTCTAATTGGGCCAAGCGTTGCTACCCAATCAAGATAATGTGGTATTCGGAGGAACCCACCAGAAATTTCTCTGTATAACCCACTAAAATGTATGTATTATCATTTTTAAACAATTCCATCCCATCAAATTTTCAAATTTCATAATTATTTTCAGAGTCAATTGTGTCAACCGCCTTGTCCCAAAATGGAGTGTGAAAAGATGGAATGATTGACTTGGACGTCAGAAGTGCGGGAACGAATACCAACTCAGGAAAGAAACTTAAATCAAGTAATGGTTCAGGAGTCGGGCTAGGTTCAAGAAGTGGGCCCAAATCAATAAGTTGAAACTCAAGTCCACAATCATTTTCCCACAATAGAATGTGACTCAATATTGGTGATTCAAGTTCAGGAATGATAGGTGTGGGAATCAAAACTGACTCAAAAAGATTACCTAAGTCGGGTAACAAAACAGGAGTCAATAATGATTCGGGAATTTGAACTTGATCATAGATTTGGGAATCTAGGTCACATTTCTCATTGAGTTCAATGTCATAAAAATTAGAACTTGCCAATTTATCCATGGGACTTTCAAAATTCTAAAATTGGTCAAGTTCAATATGATCATCAAAAATGGGTGATTCAATTTCATGATGAATTTGCATAGGATCCAATGTTGACTCGGGAAAAGTAAAATTAGGTGAAGACAATGGAGTCATTATTGAATCAGGAAGTAGAATTGAATCACCAAGTGGGAGATCATGATCATATTCATGCTCAAGTTCTATTTCAGGAAAGGAATAACTTGCCAAACTATCAAAAATTGGAGTTTTGGCAAGTTCAAATGATGGTACTGAATTAGAATCTTGTTGTCCAAAACAACATGGCTCGTCGGCTCTAATAGAATGGTTAGCGATATCAGAAATGGCCGAACGGTGAGAACGTAAAGATTGAACCATCATATCTATTTCATGATCACGAGCTAATCTAGCTTGAGTCATGGCTTCAAGCATCTTTTCATAGTCGATTGGTGCATCATTTTGTGATTGGACTTGAAAAGAGGAAGTGTTGTTGGGACAATCATGATGAAGTTGTGAGTCGGTCAGATTCTATGATTGTTGCTTGGACTCACGCATCATCATGTCTAAGATTGATGGTGGTTGTTGCTTGGACTCATGCATACTCATCATTGCCAAGATAGATGGTTTTCTATTCTGAATGGGTGGATCTGAGTATGAATCTTGAAAATATTGTGGACAAGGTGGATACAGAGGACAAGTTGGTTTAAAATTGGACTCGGGGGAAGCGAAACCCCATGAACTCTGTGAAGAGTTGAAATCGTTGTGGAAATTATGGTCATAAGATGGGGGAATGGGTTATATTCATTCGGATAAGACCATTCCGGCACACTAGGTTGGTCAAAGTTATGATATGCCGGGTTGGTAATATCCGAAAAAGAGGTTGGTGTGTAATATGGATTAAAATTGGAAATATTGTTGTTATATGCCATATCACACAAACACAAACAAAGAAAAAGAAAACAAACAAATAAGCAAACAAAAAAAAAGAAAAAAAATTCTAACCTAAGTTAGGGTAGACCTATGACCTAGACGACTCCTAACTAGTTAGACTGTCCACGGGAGGTCTAATGCAGACTTTGACCACAAGCTAATCAGCCAGGTCAGGGCAAGATTGGTGGGAGGTTTTCCGTCAAAGACGTTCCTTAATTAAATAACCACCAATCTTCGGGCTTTCGGCCCTCAATCCCCTTCCTAGACACTGATTTGACAGGAGTCAATTTCCAACACCGTTTTCCCTTAAGATAATCTCCTAAATGAGTCCGAGATGTCCCTAGGGCCAACGTCTACTCATTTTTAGTTAGGCTTGGGTTAGTGAGTGAGGAGATTGTTTGTGGGCCAAGGAAGGGTGATGAAATCCCCACCTTATCTTATTTATAGCACAAGACCTTAAGTCAATTTAGTGCACGTGTAAAGCAGTAGACAAATATTCACTCAAAGCAGAAAATCAGCCAAGGGTGCTTCCTAGTCCATATGCAATGCGAACGTACCTTGTCTCCAGCACTCTTCAACAGAAATTAAAAATTAAATAGACTCGTACCTATATGCAAGAGTCTAATTTTTTTCAACAAATAGGTTACTGTTAATTAATTAGCAGTGTGCAGGGTGATCACAGAAAAATGTTAACAGAGCAATAAACTAAATTTGCAATTTGCAGCAACCTGCAGAAAACTGAGTGAGTAGTTCACTTCTCAGGCCGCGGAAACGCGGCTATTGCCGCGCAAACGCGGCTCTGTAGTAGGCTCTGCTGCTCTGCCTTCGAGGGCAGAGGCACAGAGTTGCTATATGTCCTTTGCTGTTGTTAGTTTTCCTGTTCTCTGATCCTGCAAACAAAAAGAATAATAAATAATTAGTTTTTTTTTAGAGAATACTTACCGTCCCTCCCCGGCAACGGCGCCAAAATTTTGATTGAAATTTTCCTGCACACAAGAATACAAAATTTCAGATTTAAGAATTAGAGATGTGCAAGGTGCTAATTCTATCTGCTGTAGCAATGGCTATGCGGGTCGTGATCCTCAGGGAGGGACTAGCTATGGAAGCTTGTTTAGTAAGTTCTCTAAAAAATTCTTCTTTTAGTTATTAAAAGGAAAATAAGAAAATAGTAGTTAAAGTTAGGTTAGGAAGAAAGCGGTATTTACAATGAGTTAGGAAAGAAAGAGTTAAAGTGTTGGCGATTTAATCTACAAAAATAAAAGAAAAGAAAGAAAAAGAAATACTTACCTTAGTTTGGTTGATGAGTTACCTGAAAACCTTGCATGTTCTACCTTGCTTCAGAGGCGTTCAACGCATAAGTCATAGGATCGAGCTCAGTCCCCTATTCGCATTATATCATCAAGGTGGGCAAGAATGAAGTGATACGGACCTTGAGGAGGAGAACATCTCCATGAAGTATCGTTGGCACTCACAAAGACTTTGTTATAATTGTGCTTTGGAATTCACTTGTATTCTCATCAAAAACCAACAGAGGTGAAGTAGAAAAGGAAAAGAAAAAGAAAAAGAAAGTAAAGCGATTAACATAAAATAAATGGTTACCTTTATTGCTTGAAACAATGGCAGAAAAGAGGAGGGTACATCGGTGTCACTCTCAACATAGGCCTCTCTCTTATTTACATAAAAAAATAAAAATTGCAAAAAGAAAAATAAAAACCTAACTACAAACTAGAAGAAAGCCTAAAAACCCTAGATTTGGCCCTGTACTGCGCTGGACGCCCTTCTCTGTTGCTCTGCAGGGGTATTTATAGGGGCTGGAAGAAGTAGAGTCCCGGTACGACTCCTCCACGAAAGCTGTTACCCTGTCTCATCTGGATTGCCGCAGAAACGCGGCTTGGGCCGCGTTTCCGCGGCACAAGTGTGGTCTCTGGCCACGCGCTTTCGCGCGTGGCCTCCTCTGGTCCGTCCATCTGGGTTTATTCTTTTGGAAGTTGTATCTCGACTCTTTATTTTGAATTTTCGGGATAACTTGGGAAGCAAGTTACCTTAGATCCAAATCTCTTTCAAAACGAATTTCATCCTTGCACTCTATTTATCCTCATCCTGCAAGCATTTAGGATTTAGTAGAAGTCTATCCTTCCCTCTTCTTTTAGTATTTGCAACTATTGCCCTTAGTAATTGCACTTCTGACATTTTGTAATTGCACTTTTGCACTTGGGCTTGGACATGGGCTTTTGGGCTTCTTTTGGGCTTTATTCTTTATTTAAATAATTACTCAAGGCCTGCACACATTAAATAACAAAACATTAGTAATAGTGCATGTTTATATGAATAAATATGAAAATGTGATAGTAAATGTGATGACAATTATGCATTTTTTACTACCTATCAAGAGCCCTTCACCGGGAATTTGGCTACACTCTTTGGTTACACTAAGTGTGCTGCAATTAAGTTTTTAATTTTCGCATTATTGTTCATAGATTAGCCGTACACCTATCACCCCCTCTAGGTGTACCTTTAATTGGTATCAGAGCATACGCTCCTGATATTAGGTTTAACCACCTAGGAGTGTGATGTTGGTTTTGCTAATCTATTATTTGCATTTGCACACTTATATTGTTTACACACACTCATGGATTGCTTGACACCTCCCATGTTTGATGTTTCCAACACTGACATGTGAAAATTTAGGATGAGTATGTACCTAAAAACCCTAGGTTTGCATGTTTTCCTTGCCGCTACCAAGAAATCCTATCTTGGTAATAGCAAGCATATAGAGGCCAATGCACAAGCCCTTGAGGCACTTAGAAGCATGCTTAACAAAGAATATCTTTCTATGGTTTCTAACTGTGATTCCGCCTTTGCAGTGTGGAACACGTTGACCTCCTCCAAGCTTCAATTGCCAATCCAAATGGAGAAGGAATCTAGTGAGGATGAATCCGAACAACTATGTTACATGGTCCAAGGGAATGACTCCCTTGAAGTATATTTGGAATCCCAACTAGATGATTGTGCTAGTTCTTCCGACGATGATCATATTGATGTCGATGCTTTGAATGAAGAACTTTCAATTGTTTGTGAAAAATTGTTAGAAAAATATAAAGCTTTGAAAAAGAAAAGTTTTGGACTTAACAAAGAAAATGAGGATTTGTTTTCAAAACTTGAGTTGGCTTTGCAAGAGAAGGTTGAGATTTCTAATGAAAGGAATTCATTGAAATCTAAGCTTAATCTTGTCCTAAATGAAAACAAGATTTTGAAAAATAAAAATGATTGCAATGAGGTTTTGAAGAAAAATGAGATCTTGTCTTCAAAACTTGATTTTGTTGTAAAAGAGAATGATTCCTTGAAAATAAAAATTGCTTCTATTTCAAAGGAATTGAAAATTGTTTCAAATAAAAATGTTTCTTTGAAAAAGGATTTGACACATATGTTTGCCATGCTAGTATAGCTTCTCCTTCTAGCATACCTATTGCATGCACCTCTTCTTCCATGATTGAAAATGTTATTTGTATGCTTAAGAAGAGTGTGGATTGTTTGGGCTCCACTTTGAGCCATTTTGCTTTGAACCACTCACGTTTGGAATCTATGTTTCGAAAGAAACAAGTTTCTCCTATGCATGCACACAAATCACGGCATACACATGTTTCCCACGTTCACACCCATCACACTTTGTATGCTCATGTGTACACTTGTACACATTGTGAACGTAAGGGCCACCTTGCTAAATTTTATTTTGATAAGATACATGATGTAAATTTAGCAAATAAATTTGTGTGGGTTAGGAAAGGAGCTAATCCCCATGGACCCAAAAGAGTATGGGTACCAAAGACCACTCCTATTTTATTTGATATAGGTGTGGGCTCTCACTTAACGTGAGAGTGATGGTGCCTTGAGGTGGATGCGTTCTGAGCTTAAAGAGGACTATTTGGATGCATCACTTTCAAGGGGAGTTTGGTGGAAGGACCACCATGGTTTAGAGACATAGAGATGTACCCTCATAATTTTTGGTAACAATCTCTAAACTCCCATTATGTTTACATGTCATATTGTTCATTTTTAGCATGTTTTGATGTTTCATGATTAGTATGTTAAATGTCATGATTATTAGACTTGTGATATGCATGGTTAGTATTTGAGATCACCTATGTTTAATATGGACTTATACTTTTGTGATTCTCACATTTGTTTTAACTATTGTGTATATCATAGATCTAATGCATGTTCATTCACATAATGATCATATATATGTTTATAAGTTTTGTTTTGATTTCTATGCTTCATATTTTGATTACATGTTTAGATGTTAGTTTTCATTAAAACTTGGATATATAATTGTACAGCTAGTAAGTCACAAATAGATTATTATATGTTTGTGTTAAATGGCTCATTTGTACTCATTAGATGTACTAGTATAGTCTAGTTTTGATGATTCATTCATTTTGATTTGTATTCCCATTTTGTACATATTTTTCATGTTTATATTTAAACTTCATGTATATGTCTATTTTGTCCAAACTAATAGTTATACATATACATCCTTAAGCCACTTGCCTTCATGCATATGCTTTTGTGGACTCGGTCATGTTTGGATATGTATGTATACTCTAGTTTGTACAAAACATACATATGCCTTGAAGATTAAATTAGTTTTGGTGATTTTCATGTTTTTAAGGAATTTCTTATTGAGCCAAATTGCCTATTTCCATGACTATGTCTTTCACAAAACTTGTACACTCATATTACTTGATGTTTTCTCATGATTTTATTTTCATGAGTATTATATGTGCTATATAGATTTTGAGTGACATTGGTTTAGTGATTTTCATGTTTCATAAAATATATTTTTGCTTTATTCCTTACTTGAAGGATTTCGTATTAGTTTACAATTTTATCTTATAACTAGTTCGTATTCTTCATATGGTAGAGTTTTTAAATGTGTTATATTCAAACTTATTTTTGAAAACCCCTACCCTTCCAAGGGAGGCTGGTTGGGCGACTATGCCTTATATGCTCATTATTGAAAATCTATTTAAAATATGTGCATGAAATGGGTGGCAGGAAGTATGAGCTATACACTTGATCTTATTGTGTTTTTCAATTGATATCATTGTATCTTCTCAATTAGTATCACTATTGACATTCTTTTTGTATACTCATATATGCTTTTATATATGTATGCTTACACTTCAAAGTATCAATTTCGATTGGTATTTAATTTTTCATACATACATGTATAATTTATTTGTGCTTACTATATCTCTATATCTTTGAGCACAAATTTTGATTATGCTAAGTTTGATTTCTTAAATGACTATTATATTTCAATTGATTATTTTTCAATTGGTATCTTATACAAACTTATGCATCATTTTGTTTGGTATTTTATAAAGGGGGAAAAAATTCATATTTCACCTTTCAATTGGTTTTGTTTACCCTTGGTATCTTACTCCCACACTTTATGTTGAAAAATGATTGAAAAATGATATTGATTTTTATTTGGTATCATAAGCTCCTAATGAAAATCATTTTCAATTGGTATATGTTTCATTACTTTCATTTGGTATATGTTTCATTTTCAATATTGGTATCAAACACATTAAATTGATATTATTCTCTATTTGGTATCTCTATTGTAAAATGAGTTTAGTGTTTAACCAAAAAGATTGGTTTATGGTTTTCAAATTAGAATCAAAAGTGTAAAATATTTTCAATTGGTACTAATTTTTACAATTGGTATCAATATTATCTATATGTTTACATCTTTCAATTGATATCAAAATTCTTTTTTGGTTGGTTTCTTTAGAATGTTTTATTTACTTTCAATTAGTATAATATATGCATGTTTATTTAAATTTATATTAAAAATATTTGTTTTATGTACTTTCAATTGGTATGTTTTATTTATTTTCAATTGGTATCATGATGCACAAAATTGATATTTTTTCAGTTGATATCATAATGTTTTGATTTGATTTCACCCCTTGTTGATTTTTTGTTTCAGACATAAAGGGGGAAAATATTGTTTTATTGACTACTTTAACCCCTTTGTTGATGATTGACAAAAAGGAGGAAAAGTATTTGAGTATATATGCATATTTATTTATAAGTTTATATCAAAGTTTGTTTCATATTGGTATCAAGAGAGTTTGTTTTATGTTTTGTTGATATTGATATTAAGAGCATGGATAATCATGTTTTGTTGTTTTGTTTTATTGGTATCAAGAACTTTTATTAAAATTTTTATTGTTGGTATCAAGAGCTTTTATTGATTATCTTTCAATTGGTATCAAGAGCTTTTATTGATTTTATTGATAAGCTTTCAATTGAAATTTTTATTGGTATCAAGAGCAATTATTTAAGAACATGTTTATTTTAAGTTTATATTTTCAATTGGTATTTAATAACATGTTTATTTTAAAAAGGGGAAAAGTAATTTATTTTAAAATTTTGGTATCAAGAGCATGTTTCTTTCATTGTTTTATGCATGTTTATGCATATTCATGTTTAGCATTCATTGCATATTTTATTGTTTATTGCTATGCATGAGTTAAGGGGGAGCTTCTTTGAAGCTTAACTTTAATCCATGCATATATAACTCCATGAGTTTTGTCATCATCAAAAAGGGGGAGATTGTTGGCTCAGAGGCCTTCCACTCTAGTTTTGATGATGATTAACTCATGTAGTTATAGTTTACTAATAATCTTATGATATTTAGTTTCAGATATTTAATCAAGTTATTAGTAGGTGATTAGCTTCAACAAAGGTGTTTTGGAGCTTTCACATGGTGATTCAAGAGCTCGAGCGTCAAGTTCATATCTAGCACTAGTTGGAGTCAAGCTCATTGGATCGCGTTTAGATCGAGTCAACTTGGAGACGGTGTTCTACAAGAAGGCTTCGGTTTGTTTAGTTAAGATTTAGTTTAGATCCATTGTAAAGGTTAGATGTGTGATATGCTCAAGTTCACAATACACACACACACTAGTTTAAAGTTTCATGTTTGTTGGTTTTCGATTTTTGGTTTAACCGATCTTGGTTTTCATGAAAGGTATTATATCGAAACAAGTTTACATGGTTTAATGCATATTAAATTTGATCTATATACATGTATGCTTCATATTCTTAGAAAAACTTACTTTGATAACCTATTCATGTATTTGGGTTTTGTATTTAAAAAAAACTTATTTTCGGATTTAATGTCAAAAACATTGATATATATCTCTTTCATGTATATTAGATTCTATCCATATACTATATGCTTCAAATTTGTTTCAATATCATGTTTTTGTATTTATATAAGTTTATAGAAAAACTGTATTTTCCTTTAGAAGTTTGGTTTCTAGAAAAATACCGTTTTTGATTTAAGGCAAAATTTTCAAGTCACAAATGGTTCAAATAGTTTGAAATATGTGTTGAATTTTTGTCACACAAATTTTTATTTCAAAGATAATACAAGAACTAATTTTTGTGAAATTTATGTGATTTTATGGGATTTAATTGAAGTTAAAAAGACCAGTTTTTAAATCCTAAAAAATACCTGCCAGGCTCTGGCGGTCGACTGGGACGGTCGACCGGACCAGTGGTCGGTCGACCGAATCGGTCAACTGATGTGCACGAGACGTGCACAAAGGCCAAGTGATTTGGCCGGTCGGCCGAGCGGTCGACCGACTGAAGTGAGCCCACTCTCGGGCGCGGCCGGTCGACCGGGCGGTCGACCGTTCACTTTGGCCCGGTCGACCGGACGGTCGACTAGCCAGAGATCAATTGCTCTCTGGATTTGGCACGGTCGATCGGGCGGTCGACCGCTGGGCTCAACGATCGATTTTTTGACCGTTGGCCGGTCGACCGGCCGGTCGACCGGAAGGGCATTCTGGCCCTTTCCAGCTGCCAACGGGCAGATTTTCAAAGGGGCTATAAATACCCCATTTGAAGTTGGTTTTTGATAAGGATTTTGGGAGCTAAAATTTCTATCTTCTGAAGTGTCTTAATACAAGTTTTTAAAAGAGTTTTAGAGCCAAAAGATTTGATCTTTATTTGTTTTTTCAAAGGTTGGAAACATCAAAGAAAAATAGAGATATGGGATATTTGTTTTGTTCTTCATTCTACATCTATTCTAGTTGTTTTCCTAAGAATGTTTCTTTGTTATTTGATTTCCAAACACCTTGATTTCTCACACTTGAGCTTATCTACTATCCTATCTATTAGGATCTTTATTTTGTGGGAAAAGAAATTGGTTTGTGGTCTTTGTGATCACCAAGTTGTAAACCTTCCATCTTTGTGATATCCCTCTAGTGAGAGGTGATTGAGTTGTATCCCTTAAGTGTGAGGGTGATAGTGGAAGTGGTATTTGGCTCCCTCTAGTAAGAGGTGGAGAGTGTGTTGGAATTCCTCACGTGTGAGGTGATTGTTGTTAGTGTGTCTAAGTGCCCATCCCTCATTTGTGAGGTAGATTTTGTGTTGGCTTTGTGCCTTACCTCTGTGAGAGGTTGTATTCAGTTTGAGAGAGGAGTTGTGTACTCCCCATTGTAATTGCCCCAAATTCTTAGTGGAGGTTCCCTTTGTGGGAAGTCCTGTGTGGACGAGTTAGTGGAAATCCTTCTGTGTGAAGGTGGGGACGTAGAGCTGTGTGCTCGAATCTCGAAACATATCTTGGTGTTTGCGTTTGATCCACTTTCTCTAACTCTCTCTCTCTTACATTGTGCATTGATTCACATTGTCATATCATATACATGTTTGGTTTGTTTGTGTGCCTCACTTGTGTTTAACCAAGAGAGCTTCATATAGCACCTCAACTCTTATTAAGAGGAATCAAGAGGAGCTAGTCCAGAGCCCTTCACAAGGAGTTCGGCTACACTTTTTGGTTACACTAAGTGTGTTGCAATTAAGTTTTTAATTTTCGCATTAATGTTCATAGATTAGCCGTACACCTATTCACCCCCTCTAGGTGTACCTTCAAGACCCTCCTCATAGCCTCGCGGTAGGTTCCGTACCCAACAACGGAACATTCTGGGTCGTGGTCTCGGGTATGCACGGGACCCACTGTAAACATTGTTCATTGATACCCCTGCTGGTTTCCAGTAACAACCTCAACTTACTCAAATGTGGATGTATGTGAGTTAGGACGCTATTACACATACCTAGAATATGAGTAGGATGAGTAATAAGATTAAACAATAAAAGTGGTAATAAAGATTTATTCGGGCTTTACCGCCTACAACACGTTGTACCTCCTTTACATGCTTATTATTCATATACACACAACACAACTTTTAATGCTCATTCCTGATATATCTACTCTCATACACTTATCTTTATATGCCACTTGGCTTTAACCTGAACATTTGTTGGGGAGGTTTTGACTCCCCTGGATTTGTATGTTCAGGTTCCGAAGCTTGGATTGAAGTGGAGCCCTCCACTGAAGATCAAGCTTACCTCTCGGAGCAAGCTGACTAGTCTCGACTCCTTTCGTACCTGACTCTTCCTTCTAGCTCGCAGGATTTTCCTTTAGCTCGTGATCATCTTGTATTATTCATATTGTAAACTTTACTTTTATACCTGGCTGTGATATAATGTACATGTAATATTATATCACGCTCAGTGATAACTTTGTAAATTGTACTCCTCATGATGGCATGTATAAACACTACGTATTTTCGTACTGTGATTCTTGCCTGTACTGATGCTTAGCGTATATATGTGAGGGTACTTCTGACCTGCGTATATACGTCAAAGTAACGTCTCCGTACCCGCAGGATCAGGGCGTTACTGGTTGGTATCAGAGCCTAGGCTCTCACACCTACAGTACAACCAAGCAACAAATTAATGGAATATTAATTTGCAATTGCTATGCATGAGTCTCAATTATATAATCCAACTACAATGTACAAAGTTATCTATTCCTTTCTGACTCCTTCCCTTAAGTCCTAAAATCTATCTATCTTTCTAGTTTCCAGTCATCTTTTACCAACATAAATATGGATAGAAGGACGGGTCATAACAGCTCTGGACAATTACCAAATGGGCCTACGGGAGAGAATGCTGATATTCTGAGGGTTATCTAGAATATGATGGAGAATCAACAGAAGCAGACAGAACTCCTTCGGCAAGGGTTAATGACAACTCCTAAGGAACAAAGGCCGGGCAACGTATCAAACTTCAGACGGTTGTAGCCGACAGTATTCACAGGGGGAGAGAGACCACTAGATGCCGAATAATGGCTGATCGACACCACAGATCTTTTGAACGCAGCCCGAGTCCCAGAAGAAAATCAGGTAGAGGTCGCCAAGATTCAACTAAAAGATGTAGCCAGAACCTGGTGGCGAGTTGAAGAAGCAAGGCTGGATAAACCCATCACTTGGGACCAGTTCTCTAAGAGCTTTTATGATAGATTCTTCCTTACCACAGCTAAGAAGGAGATGGAAGAACAGTTCATCCGACTTCAGCAATGGAACCGGTCTGTGGATGAGTATGCCGCTGAGTTCTTAAGGCTTAGCCGTTTTGCTCCATATATGGTGACCGACGAAGAAAAGCGGGCAAGTAGATTTCAACAGGGCTTACAAATAGATATTCAAGTCTTTTTGATTCCCCAACTGTTGAAAATATATTCCCAAGTCCTCACTATAGCTCGGGAGGTGGAGCAAGGACTGGAGAAAAAGAAACTTAACCTGATAAGGAACTAGGCCATGAAGAGGCCACTTCAACAATTGGGGAGAGGAGGTCCAGTCAGAGCTGCAAAAGTCCCGACAATTAGACAACCATTTCGACCAGCCCCTTTCCAGATAACCCAATCATTTCCTATTTGTAATTATTGCCAAAAACCAGGTCACTCTCAACAAAATTGTCGTAGGGCAAATGGATTATACCTGGCATGTGGTTCCAGTGACCACACAATAGAAGGCTGTCCCCATAAAAGAACGAGAATAGTAAACCAAGCTTTGCCCGCACCTCCAGTACCAAATGGACAGAGGAACCAAGGACCAATGGCCAGGAGGGCCCCTCCACCTCCTCGACAGCAAGTTATCTGCCCAGTCCAAAAGGGAGTCAGGACTGTAGTAGGTCGCGGAAGGGGACAAGCCTACAACTTAATAGCGGAAGAGGCTGAGACTTCTGAAGAGGTGGGGACAGGTAAGATCAGGGTACACTCAAAACCTGTTCTATCCCTCTTTGATCTGGCGCTTCTCATTGTTACATATCAGATCGTTTCGCTGCTTTGCATTTTATACCTGTTAAGTATTTAGACCACCAATGGGAGATTAGTACTGGGAATGGGGTACTCATCTCCAATAGAATTTATATTGATTACCCTGTAGAACTATGTAACATGACACTGGATATAGACATGCTCGTACTAGATACCAAAGGGTAAGATGTAATCTTAGGCATGACTTGGCTCAGCAAATACTATGCGGTTATTGATTGTCAGAACGAGAAAATTAATTTCAGAATACCACTTCAGCCTGAATTTCAATTTGACGGGGAACATAAGTTTGCCAAGAAAAAAACTCAGATGACTACTGCTGAGATTCAGAAGAAGGGAGTACCAGTTTGGGATGAATTTCCAGAAGTGTCTGCCGAAATCTCAGGACTCCCACCCGACAGAATGGTTGAGTTCTCCATTGATACCATTCCGAGCACAGTTCCAATATCCAAAGTTTCATACAGAATGGCACCCACTGAGTTAGAGATTCTAAAGAAACAGCTAGAAGAATACTATGATAAGGGATTGATTAGGCTGAGTACTTCACCTTAGGGAGCTCCAGTGCTATTGGTAAACAAAAAGGATGGTAGTAAGCGATTATGTATAGACTATAGAGAATTGAACAAAGTTACCATCAAGAATAAGTATCCCTTACCAAGAATTGATGGACTTTTTGATCAACTTCATGGGGCCCGAGTATTTTCTAAATTGGATTTACAATCGGGTTATCATCAGCTAAAGGTGAAGAAAGAAGATATTCTGAAGACAGTATTCAGGACTTGCTATGGTCATTACGAGTTTCTAGTCATGGCCTTCGGAGTTACCAATACCCAGCAGTCTTTATGGATTTAAGGAACAGAGTTTTCTCGCCATATTTGGATCAGTTTGTAGTTGTATTTATAGATGACATCTTGATATATTCCAAGAGCGACAGAGAGCATGCAGAACACTTGAGAATAGTATTGCAGACTCTCCAGCAGGAACAACTTCATGCTAAGCGGAGCAAGTGTGACTTCTGGTTAGACTGTATAGCTTTCCTTGGACATATGATTTCGGAAGATGGAATTTCAGTTGACTCCAGCAAAATCTAGGCAATTAAGGACTGGCCAATTCTAATGACAGTAACAGAAATTAAAAGCTTTATTAGATTAGCCAGATATTACAGGCGATTTGTCTAAGATTTCTCTAAGATTGCAGCCCCGTTAACAAAGCTCACCAGAAAAGGGGAAAAGTATATATGGACAGAGGAATGTACTGCAGCATTTGAACAATTAAAGAAAAGACTAATTATAGCTCCAATCTTGAAGACTCCCTTAGGAACAGAAGGGATGGTTATATACAGTGATGCATCCGGAAAAGTCCTAGGGTGTGTATTAATGCAGCATGATCATGTCATAGCTTATGCATCCAGGCAATTGAAACCACATGAGAGAATTACCCAACTCATGACTTAGAGCTGGCAGCTGTAATATTCGCATTAAAGATTTGGAGGCATTATCTTCTGGGGGACAAAGTATTAATCTATACTGATCACAAGAGTCTTAAGTATATTTTCACGCAGAAAGAACTAAACATGAGACAAAGACGGTGGCTTGAATTGATGGCGGACTATAACATAGAATTATAGTACCATCCTGGCAAGGTCAATACAGTACCAGATGCATTGAGCAGGAAGCCAGAAAATAAAATACTAGTACAACTCACTCAACAGAAGGAGTTGATTCAGGACATCATAAAATTGGACTTAATGCTAGTACAAGGAACTGATAAGTCAGGTTAGTTAATGACTTTTCAGATTCAACCAACCCTGATGGATGAAATTAAAGAAGCTCAAAAGGAAGACCCCAGATTACAGAAATTCAGAGCTCAAGTAGAAGCTGGATTAAGAACTGATATCCGTATTCATTCGGATGGTGCACTTTATTTTGGTAACAGAATCTGTGTACCACAAGGAGAAGTTCGACAGAAAATTCTGGCATAGGCACACAGTTTGGCTTATTCCATACACCCAGGAGGAGCTAAAATGTATCAAGACATAAAGCAGCAATTCTGGTGGAATGCTATGAAGAGGGAGATAGCCCAGTATGTGGCCAAGTGCTTGGTCTGCTAGCAGATAAAGATAGAACATCAGAGAACAGCTGGACTTCTTCAACCATTACCGATACCTGAATGAAAGTGGGAACATATCACCATGGATTTTATCATGGCTCTACCCCGCAGTCCTAAGGGTAATAATGCAGTATGGGTAATCATCGATCGCCTTACAAAATCAGCCCACTTCATACCATTAAGAGTAGGTCAGACAACAGAAGTTCTTGCAGATAAATATATTAAGGAAATAGTTCGTCTGCATGGAGTTCCGGTTAGCATCGTATCAGATAGAGACACAAGATTCCGATCGCATTTCTAGGAAAGTCTCCAAGAAAATCTAGGAACTCGTCTGAAGTTCAGTACTTCATATCACCCTCAGACAGACGGACAATCTGAACGAACTATCCAA
The DNA here is from genome assembly GCA_038442645.1 of Agave tequilana. Classification (NCBI taxonomy): domain Eukaryota; kingdom Viridiplantae; phylum Streptophyta; class Magnoliopsida; order Asparagales; family Asparagaceae; genus Agave; species Agave tequilana. The sequence continues at coordinate 30,110 of JAVJIF010000071.1, forward strand.
ATTCTTGAAGACATGTTGCGAGCCTGCATGATTGAATTTAAAGGGTCATGGGAAGACTATCTTCATTTGGCAGAATTTTCTTATAATAACAGCTATCAGGCCAGTATCAAGATGGCTCCATTTGAAGCTTTGTATGGTAAAAAATGTAGGTCGCCGTTATGTTGGAACGAAGTCGGTGAGAGAAGACTTTTGGGGCCAGATATACTAATTCAGACAACAGACAAAGTCAGAATTATCAGAAATCACCCCAGACAGCACAGAGCCGACAGAAAAATTGGTTGACACTAACAGAAGACCATTAGAATTCAGAGCAGGTGATCATGTATTTTTAAGAATATCACCAACCAAAAGAGTAATCCGATTCGGTACTCGCGGGAAACTTAGTCTGAGATATATCGGCCCATTTGAGATTTTGGATCGCGTGGGAGATGTAGCTTACCGATTGGCATTTCCGCCCTCATTAGAAGGAAATCATAATGACTTTCACATGTCACAACTACGGAAGTATGTCAAAGATGAGAGTCATATTCTAAATCACTCTGAACTGAAACTATAACCAGATCTGTCCTATAAGGAGAAACCGATGGCCATTCTGGACAAAAGTGTCAAGACCGTGAAGAATAGGGCAATACCGTTAGTATTGGTTTCTTGAAATAGGCATGTTTCAGGAGAGGCCACGTGGGAAAAAGAGGATGTTATTCGTGAGCGTTACCCTCAACTATTTACATCTTAGTTGGTAAAATTTTTCTCCCTATTCTTCTCTACCTTCATATCCGCCTTACCAAAATTTCGAGGATGAAATTTTTGCAAGGTGGATGGATTGTAACACCCCATCCTCAGAATACGTACTCAGATACGGATCCTGATTTTTCAAACACATTTTTATTTTCTCTTATTTATTTTTCTCACATGGAAGTAGTACATAATTTGACCTCTCTGGTAATTAGATTTGGCCAATTTCAGTTTCAAACACTGTTTTCCAATATATTAGAATTTTCATGATTTTTCAGAATTTTTCAAAATTATTTTTAGAAAAACCCTAAAATCCAGATTGATCGGTACCGCTGGTTTATTCTCAGATTTTGATTTACAAATAAATTTGAATTTTAAGAAACTACTTTCACATATTTTCTTAGAATAATTTTTACTATCTTAAAACATTTTTTGGAAATTTTCAGAATTTAACAGATTTCGGCCAGATTTTGGTATCGACCAATATTGGTAGTCGATTTCAAGATTTTTAATTTGAAAATTGGAAAGAATTTCAAAAAATTGATTTCATCATGATTCTTAGAATAATATTTTTGATTTTTTAGAATTTCTGCGGGTCGTTCTGAGATACTTGATTTTCAGACGATTCCGGTATTTTTCCGAAAGTTTTTTGCATCCGCAACGAAATCCAGGGAATCCGCTACTCTAATTATTTCCTTTTTTCCTTCCAATCAAATAGTTTCTTTTTTCCTCTTCTTTTCATTTTCCTTTTTCTTTCCTTCCTTTTTCTTCCAACATATTCTTAAACATTCTCCATTCTTCGATTACCTTCTACAACTTTCCACCAAAAATATCTTCTCCAAAATATCCCAAACCACTCAACTACCCTCTCCCATCACTATGGCCGGCTAAGGCCACCTCACCCCTCCTTTTTACAAAAAAAACGCTTACCCAAATTCTTTTTCTTCTCCTTTAACTCCAATCCCAAATACAAAACCCTTATCTTCTTCTTCCTTTTCATTTTCCCCATCAAAATCCTAACCACCATCAACTTTTCCTTCATCTCCACCACAACCACAACCACTACAACTTCTCCAACTCCCTACCTTCATCTTTTTCCTCCTCCATCTCCATTTAAACCATCACAAACCCCAAAACTCCACCAAAGCCTCCACCTTCTCCTTTACCTTCTCCAAAACTACCACCACAACAAACCTCTCCACAAAACCACCACCCCATCATCTTACCCTAGGCCGGTCACCCTCCTTGCCTAAGGGCCGAGTCCCTCTCCTCTGGCAACCACTCCGGTGACCACTCCGGCAACAAATTCCGGCGACAACTTCACCATCTTCAATACACCCCATCACCACCACTACGAAACTTCCATCTTCGCCACCATCTTCTTTTGTTTCTTCTCCATCACCACCATCTTCACTTTTCCCACCATAACGCCACCTTCATCAGCCTATTTTAACCTTCAACATCACCATCATCTTCACCTCTTTCAAATTCTCTTTCATTTTCCTCCAAACAACTTCAACTCCACCAAATAACTCCAACACCTCCACCTTCACTCTCTCCTCTCTCTTATCATGGCCAGCCACTCCCTAGACCACCATGGGGTGGTGCACCACCCCTAGGGCCGACAGCCACCCTAGGGGCAAACCCCCCTCTCCTTCGCTCGCTTCATGCTTTTCCTCGCTTGGGAATTTGATCGCAAAAAGCTTTAAAAATCGGTGTTTTAGGCGAGTGATTTTCCTCGCCAGGAAAATGGACTTATATTAAAATTAGTATTATGCCGTATTTAGTATCAGTGCGGTGTGGTTGTACGGGTGTGTGTGTTGTATTCTGTGGGCATATCTTGACTTGAGCCAGACTGATACATTATAATGCTTGTAATAAGATAAAACAACTTGTGCGGGTACCTTGTACTGACTCTGGGTCTCTGCCCACTCCCGGGATGGCTATCCAATGGTTCCAAGCCTGTACCCTTCGGGTTTCGTGGTAGCCACCAAGAGTGCGCTTAGACCCCGAGTGTACTTTAGCCTCCGGGCTCTCGTCCACTTTCTCAAGAAGAAAAGTGCGCTTAGACTATCAGGTCTTTCAGCTTCGCCTGGTGGGCATGCTTAGCGCTCAGCGATTTACCTAGATTCGTCTAGGAAAGATGCTGCCGGATTTTTTACTCCCACTTTAAGCTGAATCATCCCAGTAATCTCGCCTGGCGCTTTAGTGTTAAACACTGTTCGCTGTCTGTGCTTCCAGCACTACTTAGCTCTGCATGGATGTCCTTTTGCTTGCTAGCTAGCTGTATTATCGGTTAATATCTGAATTCGTTCGCCATGCTATCACCTGACACCGGACCTCTAACATGTTATCACCAATACTTAATTACTATTACCTGCCATTCAACCTACTATATCTGACTTGTAATTATCACTCATGGGAATGTAACTTGATCTCCTGAGAATACTTATGTACACCAGACATTCCTGTCATGCTCCTATACATTCCCGAAATCTGAAAATTACCAAATAAATCATTAAAAGGAACAACTTATACCGGATCAGGGGAAACTCGTGGATATCAATACATGTTCATGTTTACAGTGGTATTAGGTATGTTGTGAAACTAAAACTTCCGGTCTGGCCTGTGGGCCTCCAGGCGACCGAGGGGAATGCTGGCTCCCTCCTTCCTGGTACCATCTTGAAAAGGGCATTCTATAAGACCCTCCTGATAGCCTCGCGGTAGGTTCCGTACCCAGCAACGGAACATCCTGGGCTGTGATCCCGAGTATGCACGGGACCCACTATACACATTGTTCATTGATACCCCTGCTGGTTTCCAGTAACAGCCTCAACTTACTCAGATGTAGATGTATGTGAGTTAGGACACTATTGCACATACCTAGACATATGAGTAGGATGAGTAATAAGATTAAACAATAAAAGTGGTAATAAAGATTCATTCGGGCTTTACCACCTACAACACGTTGTACCTCCTTTACATGCTTATTAATCATGTACACACAACACAACTTTTAATGCTCATTCCTGATATATCTATACTCATACACTTATCTTTATATGCCACTTGGCTTTAACCTGAACATTTGTTAGGGAGGTTTTGACTCCCCTGAATTTGTATGTTCAGGTTCCGATGCTTGGATTGAAGTGGAGCTCTCCACTGAAGATCAAGCTTACCTCTCGGAGCAGGCTGACTAGTCTCGACTCCTTCCGTACCCGACTCTTCCTTCTAGCTCGCGAGATTTTCCTTCAGCTCGTGAGCATCTTGTATTATTCATATTGTAAACTTTATTTTTGTACCTGGCTGTGATATAATGTACATGTAATATTATATCACGCTCTGTGATAACTTTGTAAATTGTACTCCTCATGATGGCATGTATAAACACTACGTATTTTCGTAATGTGATTCTTGCCTGTACTGACGCTTAGCGTATATACGTGAGGGTACTTCTGACTTGCGTATATACGTCACAGTAACGTCTCTGTACCAGCGGGACTGAGGCGTTACACCATGAGAAAATGACATTCACATGTCCATTTGATACTTTTCAGTGGTGTATATTGAGCATCTTTTTAGATATGATTGAATAGTTTTTGGAGGTATTTATGGATGATTTCTCTGTCTTTGGGTCTAATTTGATGAGTGTATGTATATTCTGACACTGGTATTGATAAGGTACAAAGAGAATAACTTAGTTCTTAATTAGAAGAAATGTCACTTCATGGTGAAGTTTGAGATTGTCATAGGTCATGTTGTTTCTGAAAAGGTGTGAGGTTGATAAAGCTAAGATTGACCTGATCTCTAATTTGCCACTTCCGAATACTGTTCGGGAGGTGCGATCTTTCTTAAACCAAGCTAGGTTCTATCGCTGATTCATTAAAAAAAATTAATTTTACAAGCCTCTATGATCTTCTAGCTCAGAATTTCCCTTTGAATTCTCTCCCTCTTGTCTGACAGCCTTTGAAGGCTTCATACCGAGTTAACCTCGGCCTCCATCATCTGACCACCTGATTGGAAGCTTTCATTTGAAATGATGTGTGACGCTTTTGATTACGTGATAGGTGTTGTTTTTGGCCAGCGAGTTGCTAAGCTTCCCCATGTCATTTGTTATGCCAGCAAAACTCTTAACGACGCTCAACTCAACTACTCTACTACTGAAAAAGAGTTGTTGGTGATCGTTTTCGCTCTTGACAAATTTCATCCCTACCTGATAGATTCTAAGGTCCTAATTTTTACTATTCATGCAGTTTTGAAGTACCTTCTCACAAAAAAAGATGCTAAAACCAGTTTAATTTGATGGATGTTACTCCTACAAGAATTCGACTTAGAGATTCACAACAAAAAAGTGTGCTTAGAATATCATCGCAGACCACTTGTCTAGATTGGTGGATGAGTCTTCGTCCGATTCTTTGTCTATTCTTGAGGCATTTTCTGATGTCTAGTTAATGTCCATCTCTCATCAACTGTTCCATGGTATGCTGACATTGTGAATTACCTTGTCACATAACAAATGACTAATTCTTGAACTAAGCAAGAACGATTTCATTTCTTAGCTAAGGTCAAATGGCTCTTCTGGGATGACCATATTTGTTTAAGTATTATTTTGATTAGATCATTCGATATTGCATTCCTGATTCTAAGTTTAGGAACATTTTTTCGTTTTACCATGACCATGCCTGTGGTGGTCATTTCAGTGGAAAGAAAATTACTGCAAAAGTTTTGCAGTCTGGTTTTTATTAAACCACTTTGTTTCGTGATTCTTATGTCTACTGTCAATCTTATGATCATTGTCAACTATTAGGAAAAATTGCATGATGTGATGAAATGCCTTTAAATCCGATCTTATTTGTCGAAATTTTTGATGTTTGGGGCATCCACTTCATGGGTCTCTTCTCAATGTCTCATGAATACCAATATATCCTTGTGGCAGTTGATTACGTATCTAAATGGATAAAGGTGGTAGCATGTAGATTCAATGACCACAAAGTTGTGGTAAATTTTCTGAAAGAGAATGTTTTTTCTCATTTTAGCTTTTCTCATGCAATCATTAGCGATGGTGAAAAATATTTTTGCAATCGTATATTTGAATCCTTAATGAGAAAATACTGCATCATTCATAAGATAGCCACCTCTTATCACCCGCAGATTAGTGGGCATGTAGAAATTTCTAACCGAGCAATTAAGACCATTTAGAGAAAATTGTGAACATTACTAGAAAAGATTGGCCGCTTTGGTTAACGGATGCCATGTGGGCGTACCAAACCGCATTCAAGACTCCTATTGAAATGTCTCCATATAAGCTAGTTTATGGCAAAGCTTGTCATCTTCTTGTCGAGTTAGAACATGAAGCATCCTAGGCGATCTAGCGCCTAAATTTTGATCTTGACGAGGCGGGAGTGTTAGTATTCTGAGTGCCTCATATTCATTAGAGAGAATTTAGGTTCAGATGGAGGTGTTACAAACTTCAGAAACGAGCATGAACATGCACATGACTTGTGCATATTATAAGTCGATATATAAACCAAATTAGTCAACTTATGTTTAGCCTAGTCGACTTATACTTCCTATACGACTAGTACTTGCAACAGAAAGTAAGATTCTCAGATTTTGTCAGATTAGTTTATTGATACTTCTATACAGTCAACTAATACACATTATAAGACGACTTATACTTGAGTATAGTCAATTTATGGCGGTTCTGGCAGTTTTCTTTTCTAATTCTGCTTGTAGTTTGAGTTAGATTCAAGTTCCCTTATTTCTCTAAGGCGGTGTTGATTGTATTGTTGAAGTTTGGGTTAGATTAGAATCATCCTATGAGCCTATATAAACCCCTTCGGGTGGACTTTGAAGGCAAGTCAAGGAAAGTCAAGTTTAAGAGATATTTCCACCATTAAGAGTTGTGAGAGAGAAAATTCTTGTAACTCTTGTATTTTTTCTCTGTTTTCAATATAATTTCTCTCAACCCCCTCGTGCACATAGGCACTCTTGTTGAACCACGTTAAATCTGGTATTATTGTATTTTGTGATGATTTATCTCGATTGCTTGTTAGTGATAGATCTTCTGCGCTTCCATTGCTGAGTCTTCAACTTGGTGTTACTCTCTTGTTGTTTCAACAATTGGTATTAGAGCAATGGCTAGAAAGACATCACAACAGCCAAGTTCGAGGTGAAGAATTTCGACAGAAGTCTCACTTCTTATTTGTGAAAGATGCGAGTAAAGTTGTTACTTGTGAAGAGGGCAAACACAAGGCCCGACGTGGTATTGAGAAGAAGCCATCGAAGATGGAGGATGATGAGTTGAACGAAATCGACTTTCGTACAAAGGCGACAATCATGCTATTCCTATCAGATGAGGTCCTCTACAACGTCATGAACGAGGAAACAACTGATGGTCTTTGGTGTGGGCTGAAAAGCCTTTACATGATGAAGAGTTTGTTAAACAAGCTCTTCATGAAGAAGCAATTATACAACTTTTAGATGAAGAAAGGTACGCCTATTCTACAATATATTAATGATTTTAATAGAATTTTAAGCGACTTGTTGGCTTAAGAGGTTAAGCTAGAAGAAAAACAAAGCTCTTCTATTACTCTCTTCTCTTCCATCAAGTTATAACCATTTAGCAACCGCCATCATGTCTGATAAGGAGACCTTGGAGTTGAAGATGTCAGGCAGATGTTCTAGAACAACGAGCTGATAAAGAATACAAATTTTATAGAGGAGACTTCAGGACTAGTCATCAAGGATCAGAGGGAGAGATTGAAGATTAGGGGACCCAAAAGGAATCCATAGGCTTTTAGTAGTTTTGCTTGCTACTATTGCAGGAAACCAAGGCAATTCAAGAAGAATTGTATGAAATGCAAGGAGATGCGAAAGAAGAAAGGCGATAAAGATTCTGATGGGGCTAGTACCAGTAGAAAGGAAAATTAAGCCGCGGTTGTCGAACTAGCAGATGAAAATCTATGTGATGTCTTGACAGTTCATCAGGAAAAGGTAAGTACTCTGATGCTTGGTTACTTGACTCTAGGTGCACATACCACGTGTGCCCAAAAAGAGAGTGGTTCAATACTTACAAATCTTTGGAAGTACATCTAGAGAGGGGTGAATAGGTGTAATGCCAATCAAATATGAGAATGCAATAATTAAAAATGAGTAGTGCCAACGATCAACTCAAATCAAGAAGTGAAGCCAGAATTTCAATTAAGGGCTCTAGAACTTCTCCTCTATATTCCTCTAGATAAGAGTTGAGGTGCTCAATTGCCTTCTCTATTTGAAGAGGAAAACTATGAATACATAAGAAATGAAAACAAGTGAAATGAAACTAAAACGCAAGTGCAAGCAATAGAGATAGAGTAAGAGCAAAAAAGAACGCAATCGCAAACTCAAGAAATTTGTTTTGAGATTCGAGCACCAAGGTCTACATCCCCACCTTCAGCACGTGAAGAATTTCACTATCCACAAAGGATCTTCCACAAAGAAACTTTCACAAAGAAACTACAAGGTCTGCACAAGATCAGAGTACACAACTTCAACACTCAATCCTCTACACAAGAAATAGCACAAAGTCAATGAGGTTAATAATCTCATAGCTATCACAAAGGTCACAAATTCTATCTTTACAACTTCTAGGATTTTAGAGAAATGAAGCTAAAATGAAGTGTGTATAAGTAAAATCAATGAAGATAGTTATCTTTGATATTTGAAAACTTCAGTGAAAGACTGAGATTGAAAGCACTTTGATTTCAAAGCTTGAGAACTAAAAACTTGATTTTTCTTGAAGGCAATATCTCAAAGACTTAATTTTCTTTGAAAAACTTTGGAAAACTTGTTATTTATCTCTCTCAAATGACTCATATATAGGTAATAGATAAACACATTTAAAGAGAAACCATGGCTTAATTGATCATACATGTACATTGCATATTTAGTATCACATGTGTCATATTTTTGCATTTATTTTATAATAAAACTTTGCTATTTGATGTATTTTCAGGTCTAATGGCGTGCATGATAATTAAGGAAGAAAAATAGAGAGATTGACAAATTAATCCAATTAAATCTCAAAATTAAAAAGAAAGGGGATCGAATCCAAAAGTTCTAAAAGTCATCTTATCTGAAAACTGGATATATCAGATAAGATAATATCAACAAATTTTAAGAAAAAAATGGATTGTTTGAAGACCATGAGGATAAAGAGATAGATCATCAAATCTAAAGCAGATATTCAAAATCTAAGAAAATAAAATGATAGAGGATGAATCAACGGATGAACAACTCCCTGACCCTAGCCTTACGGCCAGGATCCTGCCATAAAACATGGAAAAAGCCGCATTTTCGCACCTTGGTTTTTTAATCTTGGGGAGCGCTAGCTCCCCCTATCTCGTACGTCTATCCTCGAGCTTTTTCTCTTATAAATACTTGCATACCTCGAAGGCAGAGGGGAAAACTCTACATAATAACTTCGTAGAGAGTTTTAGGGTTGGATTCTTCTTTGTTCATTATAGTTTTCAATTTGAGAGAAAAATTGTAAAGAGAAGACAGAGTGCTTGTAATTGATAGTGACAACTCAATAAAAGTTCTTCTGTTCTTTTCAATTTACCTCTTTTTATTTTTACTTATTTTAATTGCTTTATTTACTTTTATCTACTTTCTTTATGCATTCTTTTTAATTATGCCTTCTTTATAGCTTAGATTAGGGAGAGTTTCATGACAGAAAAAAGTGGAAGAATTATAGTTAGAGTGACAATATATATAATCTTCTTTAAAAATGGTTATATTGAGAGTGACAATTAATGAAACTATTCCACTTCTCTTCATCGTTACTCAACTTAATTGATCACTTACTTTCTTTTAATTACTCCAAGGTATGTTCTTTTTTCTCTTATTTATTTTCTTTCTTTTTAACTTAGTAATCAAAACACCCACACCATCTTCTTCTTTTACCTTCCACTTTCCTTCTAATTTAGCTTAATCTTTTCTTTTCTTTTCTTTTAAAACAAAGAAGAACTTTAACCGGTGTAGTAACTTAGGAAGAAGACTTACACAACATTTTCATCGCTGTCCCTTCCTGTAGATCATAACCCGTTAGACCTAAGCTACAGGTAGCATTGAGGACCTAGCACTGTTCCTAAACTCTATATTTTTCTATGCAAGTTTCGCTCGATCACGCGCCGTTACTGGGGAGGGACGGTAAGTTTTCTTCTTTTTGATTTACTTTAAACGGTTTAACTTTTTTCTCTCTATTTTTATGTCCAGGGGCTAGTATCTGACAACTAAGAGCTGCAGTGGACATATTGCTACTCTATGCTTCTATCTAAGAAGATATAGCATGAGAGCCCACAACTATGGTGAACTACTAACTATAGTTTCTTGCAAATTGCTTGAAATTCAAGAATTTAGCTACTTCAGTTTATAATTTTTCTATTTAACATATTCTGCATACTGTTCTAATCTCTACAGTAATATGATTGTTTATTAATGTTAAAAAAAAACATTTAGACATTGTATTTTAGGCATTTATTTAATTTGTTACATTTAAATTACTGTTGAAGAGTGAGCCAAGCTACTTTTGCACTGCATATAGCTTAGAAACTCACTTGTACGTTATTCCTGAGGTATTATTTTTGCTATATACTTGCACATGTGCACTAAAACGAATTAAGGGTTTGTCTTATAAATAAGATAAGGTGGGAAAGTCATTACCCTTCCTTAGCCTATAAACTATCTCCTCACTCACTAACTCAACTTAACTTAAAATTGAGTAGACATTGGCCCTAGGAATATCTCAGACTCAGTAGAAGACTGACCTAAGGGTGAAGTTGATTTGAATTTGACTCTTGCCAAATCGGTGTCAAAGGTTAGGGATTAAGAGGCGAAACCTCGAAGAATAGTGGTTTGACATAATTAGGCTTATCGCTTAGGCATGGATACTTCCCACTGGTCTTGCCCCTACCTAGCCGATTAACCTGTGATTAGATTCTGCAATATACCCCCCATGGACGGTCTACCAGTTAGGAGTCATCTAGGTCTAAGGTTTACCCTAACTTAGGCTAGTTTTTCTCTATTTATTTGTTTGTATTTGTTTTTGTTTTTGACATTTTTGTGATATGAATTACAATTACAATTATTCCAATGCATATAGTGATCCATGCTTCACACTACCTCTTTCGATTCGGATATTACCAACCCGTCATTTCATAATTTTAACCAATCAAGTATGTCGGATTGGTCTTATCCGAAATATGAAAAAGATTGTGATGGTCATCACCACTCTTTACCGAGTCAGTGGGGATACAACTCCCCCGAGACATGCTATCAACCACCTTACCAACATCCAGCTTCATATACTCCTTCCCCCGAACAACCAATAGAAGAACTAATTGATTGGGAAAAGAGGATGGAAGCCTTAGAAGGATTGGGCAGCGAATTCAAAATCTAGAAGACTCGAGATCCCATCAAAATTTTTAAATCCAAGATCCTTATTCTATTGTCTAAGTCCGACAACAAGAAGAACATATTGACTTAGAAAAATGTATGAAATTCATGATTCAATTCCAAAGTGATCCTTTCGATATGATAGAAGCTAGACTTAGTCATTAGAAAACATGCATAGGAATGAGGAAACTCCCCCTATCCAATCTTTGACTATTCCCTACACTTCTAGCCAAATTAATGAAAATCAAGAATCATGGTATCTTGAAGACTTTGATCAAGATTTAATTTCACTATAAAACCTTGAACTTGACCAATATCAACTCATTGAAAAATTGGCAAGTTTTTAATTCAATGAAATTGAATTTGAATATGAATGTGACCCTGACCCACAACTTTGTGATTCAATTCCAATTTTTGAATCTATGTTGACTCTGGTATCTTATCCAAGTTGGATTCATTTCTCGAGACAACATTTATTCTTGTATCTATAGATTTTGAAATCAAACCACCTCTTTTGGATAGTCACATTTTATTGATGAAAAAAAATGTGAAATTAAGTTCTTTGATTTGGACTCAAACCAAAATGACTCTTGAACCCAAAGTTGATTTTCCCGAGTTAGTAATGGTTCCCGAACTGAATTGGCAAGTTTTTATTTTAGTGAAATTGAACTTGATTGTGAATGTGATACTGATTCTCAATTTTGTGATTCAGTTCCACTTTTCGAATCTATGTTGACTCCAGTATCCTTATCCGATTTGGACCCAACACTGATTCTCGTACCCATAGATTTTGAACATGAACCATCTATTTTGGATAGTCACTTTTCATTGTTGGGAAATGAATGTGAATTAAAATTCTTTGATTTGGACCAAAGTCCTGAACCGAATTTAACTCTTGAACCCAAACTTGATTTAAGTCAATTCTATGAGTCAATATTGGTTCCCATTCTTTTCATTCTCGAGCCCAAATCAACTGCAACAATGAATCACATTCCATTATTGGACCAAGGTATAGACAGTTATGACTCAGTGATGATTTTTCAAGATTGGTTATGTAAAGGGAATAATTTTATGATAGTATCTTGCATGATCCTATTCATATTGGGGATTGTAAATATGTAAATAAAAAGAGGTCAATAAAGGTGAGTTCTGTGAACCACCACATTATCTTGATTGGGTAGTAATGCTTGACCCAATCTGACCACCACCGGAACCACCACCTTGAGGTAACATTTTCTTCCCTTTCTTCTTTTTCATGTATTTATGCATTTATTCATACATTGAGGACAATGCAAGAGATAAGTGTAGGGGAGGGTTTAACATAACATAGCTTTAGGTTTTCTTTTTATTTTTTGTTTAAAAAAGAAAAAGAAAATTTCCTTTTTGCATTTTCTTTGCTTTTAAAACTTTTTGAAAAGAGAAAAAATATTTTGACCTATTTTTTGTAAGAAATTAAGTTATTTTTAAGTTATACGAGAATCATAATTAGGATTTCTTATGATCAAAATAAGATTATTTGTTTGATTTCTAGGGTCATGAAGAAAATTGAAAAAGTAATTTAGTCTTAATTTTTACCTTGATGAAATATGCACACTTTATACACTTACACACTTAGGGTTCAAAAATAAAGATTCTTATGCCTTATAAAAAAATAATATATATATCAAAAATCCTCTGATTAAGCTGTTTGAGAAGCAAATATAGACTAGGTGATTAGGCCAAAAGAAGCAAATATAGCCATTTGAGAAATCAGAAAAACTGCAAGATTTGAAAATTATAGTCGTTACTATAGCCGACCGGTCTACCAGTAGTTAGTCAAAAACTAGCGTTTATAGGCTATCGATTGATCGGGCAGTCGGCTGAACAAAACAGAAAGTCCTGACAAAGCGTCATTCAGCCGCTTGGTCGGTCGATGGGCTAAAACATAAAACACTAAAGTAGATGATTGGTCGACCAGGCGATCGACCGAACAATTCAGTAAGTTCTGTTATGAAAGTCGGTCGACCGCTCGGTTGGCCGATCTATGTGTACAAGAGCCAAGTGACTTTGTGCGCATTCGGTCTACTTCTCGATCGACCGAGCCAGTGTACAAAACACTGAGCACAGCTGGCGGTTGACCAACCAAGGCCAAAAATCAGCGTAAACAACAATTTTGAAACAGAAACCATTTTTAAAATATTTATATAAGTGTTCAAGATGTTTTGATAACATATGGGTTTCAAGAAAACTTGTATAAGGCTGGTTTAAAAATCAAGAGAAAATATAGACTAGACATAATTTCTATCTCTTGAAAATTAGTTAGAACAAAACTACAGACAACAAGACTTGTTTTTGGAAAATGTGAGTGTCTTCTTTTGAGCATCAATTCAACACCAAAACTAGACATACTAAGTTAAGTTCTTACAAGAAGATTATGCTTCAAGTCTTCATCAAGGAGAGCTTCTCCAATGCTTGAATCCCTTCATTGAATTAACATGATCTCTTCAACCTTCCTTATGAGAAAAGTAATCTTCTTCCTAACTCTTTATACCTGAAAACTTCAATACTAGAACTTGATTAGTATCTTATAACTTTATGTTGTTTGTAATCATCAAAACGAAACTGGAGAATGCACCCTTGGGCCAATAGCCTTATGATGGAGGCTTTGTCCTGACAGGTAATGATGCCGTGTGTAACACAGTTGGCATCAACAACATCCGTATGAGGATATTTGATGGACAGGTTCGAACCTTCATGAACGTGCGTCACGTTCTATATTTAAGAAAGAATCTTCTCTCATTGGGAGCTTTGAAAGCTCAAGGGTGTAAGTTTTTAGGTGCAGATGGAGGTATCAAAGTTACCACTGGCTCCATGACAATTCTCAAAGAAGAACAGACAATAAACTTGTACAAGATAACAGGAAGCATTATTATTAGTGATGTTTCAGTAGCAACGGAGAAGGGCGATAGTCTAAGGCTTTGGCACATGCGTCTTGGACACGTGAGCAAGCGAGGTCTTGAAGTCCTACACAACAAAGAAGCTCTACCAGGTATTAAATATTGCAAACTCGATCTTTGTAAATTTTGCATCATGGGTAGACAGCGTAGAATAGCTTTCTCTACATCACAGTATAAGATAAAGGGCTTGTTAAATCTCATACACACTGATGAGTTAGGACCTTCGCCAGCAGCATCCATCGGGGGTGCTAGGTACTATATTACATTCATAGATGACTTCTCTAGGAGAGTTGGTCAGAAGTATTTCAGAAGTTCTAGGAATAAAACACTATGATGGAGAACCAGAAGGGACGAAAGGTGAAAGTCTTGAGGTCTGACAATGGAGGTGAGTGTACTCTATAGAATTCAAAGCTTAGTTAGCAGGTAAGGGCATCAAACACCAGCAAAGTATATTAGAGCGATCAGAATAGAATGGAGTAGCAGAGCCCATGAATCAGATACTTACAGAGCATGTCCGCAGTATCAGATTACAGGCTAACATGTAAGAAGGATTTTGGGTAGAAGCGTAAATCATGCGAGCTATCTGGTTAACAGTTCACCATCTACAACCATTGATCTTTAGATCCCAGAGGTGATATCGCGAGGAGAGTCTGTGGATTATTCAACCTTACAGATTTTAAGTTATCCAGCGTATAGTTTGATTGATAGTCAGAAAAGGAACAAACTAGAGTCCAAGTCTAAGAAGTTTGTTTTCATCGGTTCACCAAAAGAGTCAAGGGTTTCAGACTTTGGGATCCCAAAACAAGGAGCCTTTTTTGTTGGCCCAAGGTTACAATCACCCGATTTTTGAGTTTTGATGATTACAAAACATATATAGTTATTTGTACTAATCATTTCTAGTGTTTAAGTGTGTTTCAGGGTTCTAAGGATTCAAGTTGTGTTCTTCCCTAAAGATGACTCAATTCGGGTTCTTTTGACTCAATATGACTCAATTCGGGTTCAAGGATTCAAGCTTTGCAACATTCCATGGAGAAGCTCTAATTTGAAGACCTTATAGTCACCTAGAACCTTTGTAAGAATTAGTTTGTTAAAGAATGAGGTTATGATAAGTTGGCTCAAGAAAACACACACACACACACCTTCATTTTTCAAAATACGGTTTTTGTTTTGGGTAATTGATTTAGGTTCATTTCTTGATGGTTTTACATGATTCAAATTATTTTATAATTTTACATCTTGTTTATATCATGTATACCAACCTTTATAGCATGATACTTAATCATATAGCTTTACAAAATTATTTTGAAAATTTTTCAAAGTTCAAAAATTTTCCTAGAAAAATCCTGTTTCAGGCCTATCGGTCGACCGGGCGGTCGACTGGATCCATTTCAGGCCTGATCGGTCGACGGGTCCGGTCGACTGAGCCTTGTGGTCATGGCGTGCATGTTTGTGCACGTCTGCTGGTCGACCGGTTCGGTCGACCGACTGAAAGCCCTTTGCTCTCGGGTTTTGTCGGTCGACCGGGCCAATCGATCGACAGAACAAAGAGATCTTTTTTCTTTAGCTGCCGGTCGACCGATCGGTCGACTGAGTCCAATGGCTAGTTTGCCAATGGACTGCCAGTCGACCGGGCCGGTCGACCGGGCCGGTCGACCGGCAGCCGCCTGCAGCCCCAACGACTAGTTTTCAGAGTTTTAATCATTGGATTTGATTGAGATGTTTTGGTCAGCTCTCTCTGAATTTTTGGGGGCTATTTCCTAACCTATTTAGCTAGTTATAATGATGATTAGATCTCCTCTAATCCCTATAAATAGTTGGCTTTGGTCACTTGTAAATACCAAGAAAAATCCCCTTGTTTTCAAGTTTCCAAAAAGAAAGAAAAGTTTTCAAAGCTCTCAATTTTCTAAGTGCATTCTTGGTTACTATTTTTCAGTTTTTTTTAAGCTATTTATTACTACTTTACAACTGAATTTTTCTCACTACACTTCTTGAGCCAAAAATTATTCCATTCTATAAAGAGTTGTAAGAGAGAAGTGTGTGGTCTTTTTGATCACCTTGTTACTTGTTGTTCTTTGTGTTGAGATCCCTCTTGTGTAGAGGGTTGGATTGGTGGGAGTTCGGTACTCCGGTCTTAGGTAGACCTCTTGTAATTTACTTGGTGGATATAGTGCAAACCCTTCATGGTGGTGAAGGCGGGGACGTAGAGCGGTGGCTCGAACCTCGAAACAAATCCTTTGTGTTTGCGATTGATTTCCTTATTGCTTTTTATTCCTTTACATTTCTATCTTGTGATATCTCTTGTGTGCACTTCATTATTGCATCCATTTCATTACTTGCATTTTCTGGTCTTTACTCATCTCAACAAGAAAGCAATTACGTGCCTCAACTCATAATCTAGATGAATCAAAGAGGAGAAGTTCTAGAGCCCTTCATGGGGAATTCGGCTTCAACTTCTTGTTTTGAGTGACCGATTGCATCATACTTTCACACTTATTTAAAAAGAATATTAGATTAGCATAAACACCTATTCACCCCCTCTAGGTGTGTTTTCAATTGGTATTAGAGCTTTGGTCTCTAGGCTTTTGGCTAAACAACTTTAGAGAGATCCTATATTGCTAATCATTCTATTCATTTTTCATCCTCATACACTTAGTAAAAATGGCCGAAGGAATTAAGACCCCACCCAAGTTTGATGGCCTTAACTTTCCCATATGGAAGGTTAAGATGACCGTGTTTTTGCAATCCTTAGGAAGCTGGGTTGCAAAGGCGGTGACCAAACCATTTAGTGCACCCCTTGGTGATGAGGACACTTGGTCCGATATTGCCACGAAAGAGTTTGACGCTAATGCTAGGGCACACTATGCCTTGCTTCAAGCTCTTAATGACGATGATATTTCTAGAGTCATTCATTGTAAATCCGCACATGAGATTTGGACTCACTTACTTGTCACTCAGGAGGAGACTTCACAAGCAAAGAGGGCAAAAATCGACCTTCTTCGTTTCCAATATGAAAAATTTTCTATGCAAGAGAATGAAACCATAGATGATATGGTTACTAAATTTATAAAGATTACTAATGGACTTTCTTCTTTAGGTGGCGGCATTGACAACGATTAAAAAGTGAGGAAGATCATCCGTGCACTCCCTCCATCTTGGGAAGTCAGAGCCACTACTTTGAAGGAGCTCAATGACAAGGAAGAAATGGAGCTTATAGGTCTCATTGGGAATCTCAAGACCCATGAGATGGAAAGAAAAGCAAGAGAAGAGATGGCTCCTCCCAAGAAGAAAGCTATTGCCTACCAGAGTTCCTCCACCTACTCCGACGACGATGATGAAGAAGAGGATGATGAGGATCTTTCACTTCTTGTAAAGAACGTTCGGAGAATGTACAAAGCAAAGTTCCAAAATAGAAGGAGATGGCAAGGTAAAGAAGAGAAGAAAATCATTTATTTCAATTGCGGGAAGCCGGGTCACATTGTTGCGGAATGTCCGGATAAAGCCAAACGCTCCACCTCCAAGAAGCCGTACAAAAAGAAAGCTTTAAAGGCTACTTGGGATTCGGAGAGTGAATCCGATGAGGAAGTCGACACCGCCAACATGTGCTTCATGGCAAATGAGAGCACAAGCAAGGTAACTCCCGATACTTTCATAGATTGTGATCTATCCATAGATGAACTAGGAGAAGCTTTTAAAGAACTATCTCATAACTATAATTTTCTCAAAAAGAAATACTGGAAAATGAAAAAGGAAAATGAATCTCTCAATCACAAAGTTTTCACTCTTACAAAAGAAAAGGATGAATTGCTTTCTACTCTTGTTTCTACACAAAAGGACTTTGATAACTATAAAATTTCTTGCAAAGGTAAATTTTCACAAATTGATGAAAATGAAATTTTCACACTAAAAGAGAAAATTGATTCATTAGGAGTAGTTTTGAAGAAATGTGAATTTGATAAGAATAGACTAGAGGCTATATTTCCTACGAAACAAGTCCCAAAGAAACATTCACATGCTATTCATGCTTATGTTCATAAATCACAACCTTTACATCATGCCAAACATGCCCACACTCCACACACACATCATGCATTCATGTATGGTAAAGTCTTTTCATGCACATATTGTGGCCGTAAAGGTCATTTGGTTAAATTTTGCTATGATAGGCTTAATGCATCGCATAATCATGTTTGGGTTCGGAATACTAACTTTCAAGGACCCAAGAAAATTTGGGTACCAAAGTCAACAAATTTGTTAAATGATATGGTACATTTCAAGGCCCAATGACGTAAAGGATTGTGGTATCTTGATAGTGGTTACTCAAGGCATATGACTTGGGATATCAACAACTTTGCAACCCTATCAAGATACCAAGAAGGTGGCACCGTCACCTTCGGAGATGACGCCAAAGGAAAAATCATTGGTATTGGTAATGTTAAACTTGATACATCTCCTTTAATAGAAAATGTTGTTTTGGTTGATGGATTCAAGCATAATCTCTTGAGTGTTAGTCAAATTTGTGATAAAGGTTTTGATGTTGTTTTTGATAACCTAGCATGTAGAGTTATTGATAGACAATCCAATGCATGTATATTTTCCGGATTTCGTGAAAACAATGTATACATGATTGACATGTCTAATATGCTATGCAATGCTACTTGTTTGAAAGACCTCGATGATGACTCTTGGTTGTGGCATAGGAGATTAGGTCACATTTCTTTTGACCATCTATCTAGATTAAACAATAAGGAAATGGTGAAAGGTATTCCTTACTTGAACTTTGAAAAGGACCGCATTTGTGATGCGTGCCAACTTGGGAAACAAACCAAGTCCTCTTTCAAGTCAATCAAGGATATCATGACATCACGATCCTTGGAGTTGATCCATATGGATTTGCGTGGTCCTACTTAAACCAAAAGTCTAAGTGGGAATCGTTTTGCTTTCGTTTTAGTTGATGATTTCTCGCGTTTTACATGGGTTTTCTTTTTAGAGCACAAAAATCAAGCCTTTTCATATTTTCAAGCCTTTCAGAAAAGAGTTGAAAAGGAAAAAGATTCTTCTATTTTAAGAATAAGAAGTGATAGAGGTGGTGAATTCAATAACCAACCCTTTACCACTTTTTCTGAAGAATATAGAATTAAGCTCCACAACAAAATGGAGTCGTTGAGAGGAAAAATCGTACATTACAAGAGATGGCTAGGACAATGATAAATGAATATGGTTTCACTCATTATCTATGGGCCGAGGCCGTTAACACATCTTGCTACATATCAAATAGAGTTTTCTTATGCAAAAATACTTCAAAAACATCTTTTGAGATCTATTTTTCTAGAAAACCAAATGTTTCATACTTTAAAGTTTTTGGTTGTAAATGTTTTGTTTTGAATACTAAAGATAATTTAGGTAAATTTGATGCAAAGATTTATGAAGCAATTTTGTTGGTTACTCTAATACTAGTAAAGCTTATAGAGTTTTCAATAAGTCATCCTTGACTATTGAAGAATCTATACATGTGAAGTTTGAGGAATCTAATGTGTTTGTTAAGAATGTTATAGAAATAGATTCCCTAAATGAAGACATGGAGAGAACTACTTTGAAGGACTCACCTACTCTTGAAGACATGCCAAAGGGTGATGAAGGTAATGAAGTTCTAGAAAATGAGGTTCAAGGAAATAAAATTCAAGAAGTTGAAGTGGAGACTACTCAACCACTTCCAAAAGATTGGAGATACAATCCACATCATCCCAAGGACCTTATTATAGGTGAAATATCAAAAGGGGTAACTACTCGTTTTAAACTTCATGATCTTTGTGGGCACTATGCATTTATTTCTCACTTTGAACCAAAGAACATCCTCGAAGCCGAGGGTGACTCATATTGGTTGCTAGCCATGCAAGAGGAGCTCAATCAATTCGAGCACAACCAAGTTTGGCATCTTGTTCCTAGGCCCCACGATAGACCAACAATTGGTACTGAGTGAATCTTTAAGAACAAGTTGGATGAGTCGGGAAATGTTGTTAGGAATAAAGCTAGGTTAGTGGCCCAAGGTTACACTCAAGTCGAAGGTATCGATTTTGAGGAAACCTTTGCACCCGTAGCACGGCTTGAAGCCATACGGATGACACTTGCATTTGCTTCTTATAAAGATTTTAAACTTTTTCAAATGGATGTAAAAAGTGCTTTCTTAAATGGTTTTATTCAAGAGGAGGTGTATGTTGAACAATCCCCCGGGTTTGTTGATCCTACACATCCGGATTTTGTTTTCAAATTTGACAAAGCTCTTTATGGTTTAAAACAAGCCCTAGGGCTTAGTATGAAAGACTTTCTTCATTTCTAATTTCTAATTTCTAATGGTTTTAATAAAGAAAAAATAGATATTACTTTGTTCACAAAACATGTTGAAAATGATATACTTATAGTTCAAATATATGTTGATGATATCATATTTGGTTGTACTAATGAAAATCTTTGCAAAGTTTTTGAATCATGCATGAAGGAGGAATTTGAGATGTCTATGATGGGCGAGCTTAACTATTTCCTTGGTCTCCAAATCAAGCAAAGGAAGGATGGGATCTTCATCAATCAAGCCAAGCATACGAAGGAACTTATCAAGAGATTTGGGCTTGAAGGGGCTAAGATAAGCAAAACTTCCATGGCTACCACCACAAAGCTTGACAAGGATGAACAAGGTACAAGTGTAGACATTAAGCTTTATCGTAGCATGATTGGTAGCTTGTTGTATTTAACGGCTAGTAGGCTGGACATTATGTTTTGTGTATGTCTTTGTGCTCGATTTCAATCGTGTCCTAAAGAGTCCCATTTGATTGCGGTAAAACGCATTATTAGATACCTTAAGGGCACAATTGAAATGAGTTTGTGGTATCCGAAGACCGGACAATTTTCCATGACGAGTTTATGGGATGCCGACTATGCGGGTTGTAGAGTGGATAGGAAGAGTACTAGTGGAACATGTCAATTTCTTGGTAATTGTCTTGTTTCATGGTCCTCCAAAAAGCAAATTTGGTAGCCCTCTCAACCGCCGAGGCGGAGTATGTTACGGCCGGAGCTTGTTGTGCACAAGTTCTTTGGATGAAACATACTCTCCTTGACTATGATTTGCATTTTGACCATATTAAAATATTTTGTGATAATACTAGTACTATTCATATGACCAAAAATCCAAATCAACATAGTAAGACTAAGCACATTGACATTCGGTATCACTTTCTTTGAGATCATTATGAGAAAGATGATATTGAAATTGAATATGTTTCTACCGATTTTCAACTTGTCGATATTTTTACAAAAAACCACTAGACTATGCTAGATTTTCCTTTATTGTGGTGAATTGAATGTTTGTGTTATGGAATCATGAAAATTTTTTAAAACAATGTTTACCCTTTTCGATGTATGACAAAAAGGGGAGAAAAAGAAAAGTTAGCTTGTTTTGAGTTTTGAATTATAAAAAGTTAGTTTTGAGTTTTGAGTTTTAAGTTATAACAAGTTAGCTTAGAATTTTTGAATTTTGGTTTTTGAGTATAAAAGGTTAGTTTTTGAATTATAAGTTTTTGAGCAATATGTTTTTGAATTTCTATGTCTCTCTTATGCCAAAATTCTTAGTATATAGCCATTCATATATATAGCATGATTTGAGGGGGAGCTTCCAAGCTTCTTTTCCATTTTTTTTGTTAAATAACTCATATGTTTTGTCATCATCAAAAAGGGGGAGATTGTTGGCCCAAGGTTACAATCACCCGATTTTTGAGTTTTGATGATTATAAAACATATATAGTTATTTGTACTAAACATTTTCTAGTGTTTAAGTGTGTTTCAGGGTTCTAAGGATTCAAGTTGTGTTCTTCCCTAAAGATGACTCAATTCGGGTTCTTTTGACTCAAGATGAATCAATTCGGGTTCAAGGATTCAAGCTTTGCAACATTCCATGGAGAAGCCCTAATTTGAAGACCTTGTAGTCACCTAGAACCTTTGTAAAATTAGTTTGTTAAAGAATGAGGTTATGATAAGTTTTCTCAAGAAAACACACACACACACACACACACACACCTTCATTCTTCAAAATACGGTTTTTGTTTTGGGTAATTGATTTAGGTTCATGTCATGATGGTTTTACATGATTCAAATTATTTTATAATTTTACATCTTGTTTATATCATGTATACCAACCTTTATAGCACTTAATCATATAGCTTTACAAAATTATTTTGAAAATTTTTCAAAGTTTAAAAATTTTCCTAGAAAAATCCTGTTTCAGGCCTATCGGTCGACCGGATCCATTTCAGGCCTGATCGATCGACTGGTCCGGTCGACCGAGCCTTGTGGTCATGGCGTGCACGTTTGTGCACGTTTGTAGGTCGACCGGACCGGTCGACCGACTGAAAGCCCTTTGCTCTCGGGTTTTTGTCGGTCGACCGGGCCAGTCGACCGACATAACAAAGAGATCTTTTTTCTTTAGCTGCCGGTCGACCGACCGGTCGACCGAGTCCAACGGCTAGTTTGCCAATGGACTGCCGGTCGACCGGGCCGGTCGACCGACAGCCGCCTGCAGTCCCAACGGCTAGTTTTCAGAGTTTTAATCATTGGATTTGATTGAGATGTTTTGGTTAGCTCTCCCTGAATTTTTGGGGCAATTTCCTGACCTATTTAGCTAGTTATAATGATGATTAGATCTCCTCTAATCCCTATAAATAGTTGTCTTTGGTCACTTGTAAATATCAAGAAAATCCCCTTGTTTTCAAGTTTCCAAAAAGAAAGAAAAGTTTTCAAAGCTCTCAATTTTCTAAGTGCATTCTTGGTTACTATTTTTCAGTTTTTTTTAAAGCTATTTATTACTACTTTACAACTGAATTTTTCTCACTACACTTCTTGAGTCAAAAATCATTCCATTCTATAAGGAGTTGTAAGAGAGAAGTGTGTGGTTTTTTTGATCACCTTGTTACTTGTTGTTCTTTGTGTTGAGATCTCTCTTGTGTAGAGGGTTGGATTGGTGGGAGTTTGGTACTCCAGTCTTGGGTAGACCTCTTATAATTTCCTCGGTGGATATAGTGGAAACCCTTCACGGTGGTGAAGGCGGGGACGTAGAGCGGTGGCTCGAACCTCGAAACAAATCCTTTGTGTTTGCGATTGATTTCCTTATTGCTTTTTATTGCTTTACATTTCTATCTTGTGATATCTCTTGTGTGCACTTCATTATTGCATCCATTTCATTACTTACATTTTTCGGTCTTTACTCATCTCAACAAGAAAGCAATTACGCGCCTCAACTCTTAATTTAGAGGAATCAAAGAGGAGAAGTTCTAGAGCCTTTCACGGGGAATTCGGCTTCAACTTCTTGTTTTGAGTGACCGATTGCATCATACTTTCACACTTGTTTAAAAGAACATTAGATTAGCATAAACACCTATTCACCTCCTCTCTAGGTGTGTTTTCATTTTTATCAGCAGAGATGTGGTCTTTGACGAAGAATCAATGCTGCAAGTCAAGTTAGAGATGGAAGATAAAACACAAGGTGAAGCTTTAGACAATTCAACAGACACTCAGAAAAAGGCCTTCTTGACGCAATATTTTCTATTTGCGTCAAATATTCGACACAATAATTGCGTCGAGGTGTTTTGTGTTGAATATTTTTGACGCAAAAATTTGACTCAAAATAAAATTTTTGACGCAAAATGCAAGTTTTCGACACAATTTGACAGACTTTCTAGTAGTGAGGGAGTTAAGTTCTCAGAGAGCCCTAAAGGGCCTGACGGGTCAAATGAGGATTTCTTAGATTCAGATGGAGATGAACAGGAGGTTACTCAAGAGCAACCTAAATTGTTGAGATGGTCAGTCAGAGTTAAAGTGCCACTCACAAGGTATGGTGATTAGAGATAAACATGCACGAAAAGTGTGTATTTTGAAATAAGAATTAAAAGTGTGTGCTTTGGCTTCCTCGATACTTCCGTTACAACATGATGGCTATACGGGTCGAATCCACATGGATGGGAAGCGATAGAAGCTTAACCCGTTGATTCGCATTTGTGTTAACTGTATGGACCGAGAAAAATTTGGAGGATCGTAATAAAATTTTCTTGAATCAATGAAAGATTACAACAATCCAAAAAATTCCGATTACAAGAGAGAGAAAATATTCATGCTCAAATCTTCTCTTTATTTAATGCTGGGCTCTTGATGTAACAGTGGAAAGTGAATCTTATTTTTTGTTGACCGGGTGAACGTCACAATCTTCTGGGAATCTTCTCTTCAGATTATGGACGGAGTAGCGCAGCTCCGTCCAATAAGATCTCGAGGAGACTTGAGGTAAGAACAAACTTGTACTCAACAAGTTGTTGGAAGAGTTGAACTCTTTTGTATTCCTCAGCTAAAGATTTTGATTTTTTTCAAAACTTTCGACCCCTCTTTAGTAGCAAACTGAGTTATTTATAAGGATTTCAGGGGGTAAAACTGTCCCCAAAAAATCCTCCATAATGGAGGTTAACTCCCTTCATTACGTGGGGAATAATTGATCCAGTAATAAGGGCAGTTATAACCGAGACACAGAGCTTCTCTATAGTCGGAGCACAGGCTTCGAGCCTCGCGTTTCGGATGCCGATTTTGAACCTTGGTAGACGGGCTTCAAACTCTGCCAGGCGCGGGCTTCAGGCTCTGCGTCTTGAGACTGCGGTGATGTCAAGACGCGGGCTTCGACCTTCACGTCATGGTACTGTACTGATGTTGAGGCGCGGGTTTCATGCTCTGCATCTTGGCATTTCACGAGTGGCTATGATTAGCCTCACGTTTCGAGTATAGACTCTGTTCTCTAATGACTTATCTTTAGTGATTTTTAGACAGTCTACAGAACCCCCTCCAAAGTTTTCAAAACTCTATAGTTGACTGAGACGGATTTCGAAATACTTTAAACTTTTCTCTTAGCAGTAATGCTCTCAAGACTGGACTAACAATCTTCTGAGATATCTTGAGCTTGATCTTATTTAAATTTTGGTCTCCGTGAGTGTATTGTTAAACTCTTTGAAGCCACTAGAAATGATCGTTATGAGTATCTGGATACGCAGTCCGGATCTCCTCGATGCTCTGAGCTAGTTGTTGGTGTACTGTTAAACTTGGGATAAACAATCATCTGCTTGTGCCAGTGTACTGTTGAACAGATTGCAGAAGCAAAGATTGAACGCAAGTCTTGTAGACGCAGAGGTCATGTTGCCTTGGAAACACAGACCTCGCGATTCTTATCAAAGTGGAGACGCAGTTCTCACTTGATCGAAGTAACACAGACTTCTCATTAAAGAAATACAACCCTTCTGCTTTGCCAAGACGCAAGGTCTTTGAAGTGGAGACGCATCCTCCATTTTACTGAAGTAACGTAGACTTCAAGGTGGTGACGTGGTCCTTATTTAAAGAGATGCGGTCCTGTTAAACGCGAGACTCACATTCTGAGAGATATTGCCACGTATCGGGCGGAACTGAGGAGATGCATTTCCTCTAATACGCGATTTTCGCGTTCAAGGCGTGATGCCACGCGTTGGCGGAGATTGGGCTCGAGACATGTGCCACGTTTCTCGGTAGATTACTATGTCTATAAAAGATATCAGTCTTTTAAAAGTCATCATTAGACTTCTTTCTTCTCCACTGAGCCCTGCGTTTAGGACTTTCAGAGCTTAAGAAAAGCTTTGAGTTTTTTTCTTCCTTCTCTCACCTTTTATACATAATTCACGGTCAAAATGGCTCCAAAAACAAAACATGTGGCTTTGTCCTCGAGCGTTGTCGCTCCAGAGGTGCAAATGGGTGGCTCTTCCACGCAGGAGGTCCCTATTTCAGGTAAAGAAGCATTTGACCTGGTTTTCGCCATTAGGGTCTTGAAGAGTTATCTTAACTCTTAAGCCTCTTCTGAACTGAACCGTTAACGCGAGCCTTACACCCGTGTTTTTGACATCCAGACGCGGCTCTTGCACTGGAAGGCAAGATGCGGGTTTGACGACCTCCGCATCTTCGCTTCATCAGCTTGAATCCGTATCTGCTTGTTGAACGCGGGCCTCGTTGAGCCTTGCATCTGATCCTAACGCTTAGAGAATTTTCCTAAGTGGGGGAGTTTAGACGCGGATTTCATGTGAGAATCGCGTCTCTGAGGTTGGACGCGGGCTTCACTGAGTCTCGTGTCTGGGTTCAACACTTAGAAAAATTTCTAAGTTGTGGAGTTTAAAACACAGTTTTCACAGGTGTCATGTGAGCCACGCGTCTTTAAGTTTAGATACGGGTTTTGCTGATCTCCGCGTCTAGACTCAATCTTGCGTCTGAGCTTCAAACACTTAGTCATTTTTCTTTTAGATTTATGACTGTGTGTTGTCATCTTTGCAGTATGATATTCCTCCAATCCTCTGTCCAAGAAGTGCCATTTTGGACCGTAGGTGGCGCTGATCCGAATCTGACCTTCGTGCTTCCAAGGACTGCTCCCATGTTTGCTCTGAAGTCAAGAGAGCATCGGGACAGGCTCAGCAACCCTAGTATGCTGATCTTTTGGGAGATCATGACCAATGGGCTATTCGAGTCTGACACTCGTGTTGTACTGAAGAAACCTGACTTCTTCTTTGACGACACTATCACTAAGAAAGATAGGATTTTGTATGACGAAGACTATAAATGGCTTCATCAGATAGGAGACAGGAGATTTTTTCTTCCCAACATGGAGAGGATGTACCCCTTTGCCTATCTTCAGCACACGTTGGTACACCACGGAATGGAGTGAGACCTTTCTCAGTCTAGCTCTGGTGTGTCCCTCGGCAAATTGGGTGTAAAGGAAGCATACTCTGCTGGCCACAGAAAAGATGTATTCAGTTTATATCCCAGATTGGTCAGGGCCAAGTATCTAAAAGGAGAAACTGCTCAGTTGGCCACCGCCTTCATCATTCAAGGTGAGGGCTGATTTTTTCACTGACTTTCGTCCGCTCGGGTGGGTCCAATCTACTGACAAGTCATGGTGGGGTAGGATGATTGGACTCGCTGAGCTTGGGGATTTGCTGAAGCAAGTGGGATTATACCATTATGTCAGGGCCATGCAGTATTGCCTCCCGCAAAGCTTCCACCATTTTTATGGCATCTTGGAGCGTTACAATCCTCTGATGGGTACATTTTTTTACTCTAGTTGGAGAGATGGGGCTCGCTTTTCATGAGTTGTATGAAGTCTCAGGGTTAGTAATTGGAGATACCCATATGAAGAGTATGTCCCGACTACTGATGAGCTTCACCTATTGAAGAGAGAGGATCCTCAGGTGTATGAGACTTATTGGGAAGTGTTATGTCACTTCCATATCTGCGGGCAAATATCTGTCTGGAGGGACATAGGCGTTAAACAGACGTCCGGGGCGAGCTACCTGTTCAATAACATAAATGAAGTCTAACCCAGTGACTAGTCTGGCCCCTTGCACTGATGAAGGGATCATCGAGAGGATCGGTGCTTCCTCAAGCTCGTATACGACCGAGTCGAACGAGGATACTTTCAAGCCTGATATGGTCTTTGAAAGTTTTCACTATCAGGCTCGGATTCCCATATCTGACTGGGCTCTACTGGCAGGCTTCCTCATGTTGTGGTTAAGTGTTGTGTGGTGCCAACGCTGCCACATGTAGTGATCATCGTCGATGTGGTGTATCCAGCGGTCCTGCTAGCACATGGGAAGTCAATCTCTCTTCTTCAAGCGATGGTAGCAGGCATCCAAAGTGGCTTGTGGGTGTTCACCAAAGGCCTATGCTAAATGGAGGCTATTGTAGACTCCAGGGGCAGGCCAGTGGTGGATTCAGAGGGCAGGCCAGAAGTGAAGGCTCCCAATCCCTGAGTCGAGCTTCCGTACACGTACCTGATGGCCTGGTATGTCATGCACTGCCCATCACTGATGACGGCAGTGTCTCCTTAGAAGGCTTCGTCCCTTTTGTGTAGAGGCTGAAGAACTCGAGTTGGTCACAGTACTATATGTACTATGTACGAAAAACTATTCTCAGCAGCTCAAATTATCAGCTTGATCAATGTTTCCCTGAGATTTCTGGTGCATCCTATGGGGATAAGTTTGCTGACCTTGCAGGACCAGAAGATTTCACACTGCTACTGTCTGGAGTCTTTTGGTGGCTCATCAATATTCGGCCCGGATATTTGGTCTTCCGGCAAGCAAGGTGATTCATGTACGATCGAGCCTTACATGCCAAGTCGCTTTGCTAGGGAGTTTGGTTATGATCAACTATATGTCGGTAACCCCAACACTGGACTCTACTTCAGTGGTAGCCTATTTGAAGGTGCCCGGGCGAGGTATTACAGTGTAGCTGGGGGAACAAGGGCTATTTTCAGTCTACCTCGCAGGACGCTGAACTGTTATACAAGCGTCAGTTTCTGCACATGGTACTTCCTTACTAGCAGGGTGCCCTACTTTGGCATGAATACTTCTTATATTAAGAATGTTAAGGCATCTTATAAAGCCAAGTTGGGTTCCAAGAGACACATATGAGGGATCAGCGAGTACTAAGAGGCTTATAGGGAAACAATAAGGGAGGTAAGGAGGGAGATTAGTAGGACTGGAGCGACCTTGGTGTTGGAATCTGCCGCGGGAGCCGTGGAGGAGCACCCTGTCCGGAGGGCTGGACAAGTCGTGTCTAAGCGTCCTCGTGCCTCACTTCCCAGGGTGTGCCCAGCCCGAAGAAGGTTAAGAAAGGGTCTGAGGTAAAGCTTCAGCCCGAATGCCTGAAGTAATCCTTCCTGGTGCTAAGGAGCAGGAAGAGGAAGAAGAAGAAGAGGAGGAAGCTCCGGTACTTCTTTCCCAAGGCTTGCGTAGTAGAGGACCTGCGATCCTGGGGGAGGGAGAGCCTGCAGGCGAATTCATCATGGCCGAAGGGGCTGAAGGGCCTGAAGAGGTGGTGGAGGGGCTTGAAGTTAAGATTCCAAGAGTTTCAACTCAGCCTGGAACTTCTTAGACCTATGAGAGAAGGGCAGAGGTGCAACATCCTGGGTCTCCCAGCGTGTTGATGCCTACCTCGCGGGTTGTTGAGCCCAGCCCTACTGCCGGGGTTCTTAGTGGTAAAGCCCCGATCACTAAGACTTCTTGGGTACGATTGTCGTCTTCGTTGCCTGAGGAGCACAAATATTATTTTGGCGAAGAAGTCGACTTCGGCGATGAACCCGCTCTTCCTGACACCAACAAAATTTTGCATATATAAGAGGAAGAGATTTAGGGGTACGTCCCTGCGATGGTTCCACCGACAGGAGAGATTACTACCGCTAAGGGTATTTCTTCCATCCTTCTTAATTATTTTTCCATCAGGTTTGGAAAATATTTTAACATTTCCTTTGAATGTCTTCTATAGAGGTGACTACCGGTAGCGAAGGCACAACTTCTTCTCACATTGAGAAGATGATCCAGGAGCTGGCCCAGCAAGAAGGTCTTGAAGTTCCAGCTACCAGGACGCCTCATAAGGATGTAACCACCGAGATCGGGGGACCCTCACCCCCAAGTGGCTGGTCTAAGGACTTATCGTCTTCAGATTCTCAACTTGGTAAGAGAATAAAGATATGTCGTATACTCTCTTTTTTATTATTATCATTGACATTAACGTTATGGTTACAGAGAGTACTGGGGTAGCTCAAGTAGATGATCCTATGGAGAGCATTGGCATAAAGGGCAGAGTAGTTCAAACTTCAGTCGATGAACCCAGTGTTGTGGAGTTTGTTGCTACCCCTGTTGCTGTGGAGACTACCACAACAACCGTTTCGGAGGGGTTGGCTACACCTCAACGTCAAAAAAGCCTGTTGTTGGCCTTATCCCTGCCCAAATTGAGTTGGCTCCCATCTCTGTGGATACTTCCCGTACTATCATAGAAAGGGGACCCGTGAGTGCATTAATAGGGTTATCTTCAACCACCGACATCATGGAAGAATTAGCGCATCAAATGGTGCAATAATTTTTCACCTCCATGAAGTCCTGCATTAAGTTGGTCCTTTCTGCGGGAAGGTCCTTCAGTTTGCTCGGATGCTTCTTGAGAATCAAATCGAGAACATCCGTTACACTAGAAGCCCTAAGCAAGTTAGGGCATATCTGACGCTGGTCAAACAGCTGGGGATTTGCCTGAGGGAATTAAAGACCCTGGAAAAGGCTAGCTTGATGGACGAGGCTCGGTTGACACGGAGTAAGCTCCTTGTTGCTCAAGAACATGAACAAAAAGAGATGGTGGAGCAGATGGCTGAAGAGGCTCGTCATCTTCACAACTTCCAAGTCGACTATCAAAGGTTAGTTGACGATTTGAAAGAATCTGAGATCGTCACCAAAAGTGCAGAGCAAGTCATTGCCACTGCTCGGGCAACTATTACTAAGGCGCAAACTTTAATTCAAGTCAACGAGCGGAAGCTTCCTGTCACCAAAAAAAGGGTGGAAGAGCTAGAGGCTGCCAAGAAATATGTCCAAGAAGATCTTGCTACCTATTCCACCAGGTTGGAGTCTCTTTAGACATAGCTAGCTACGAAGAGATTCTTATCAGAGAAAAAGTTGCCGGTTCAAGCTTGGGCGAAAGTCGAGAAGGCACGCTAGCGGGAGATGCAGCTCCTTCAGGAACAGATCTATTCTTTGGCAGAGCAGGATTATTAGCCTTCTTCCCTTTTTGTATTTTTTCATTTTTCATAGTACTCCACTTGTCAAATAAGAGAGTGTTTGTGTTACTTTTATCATTTTTTAATCAAATAATAAAAGTAATCAATTTTTTGTCTTGTCTTTATTTTTTCTTTGTCTTTGAGAATTAGATGGACTCTTTGTTGCTTGGATGAAATCTGCTTTCTTAGTGGCAACCCTTAACTATTGTGGAAACGCAGTCCTTTATCATTTTTGTTGAGATGCAGTCATGAATGATAGAAAATAAACTCAGGTTTCACTGAGTTTGTTATTGGGATGTGACTTTCATTTGTAGTAGAGACACGGCTCTAATTTGTCAAAGATATGAAGCTCTGATTTATTGAGAGGAAGCAGCTCTGACCCTTTGAGAGGACGCGGTTCTGAATTATTGAGAGAAATGCAAACCTGCATTCTTCAATTTGATAAAGGGGACGCGGCCTTCAGGCTTGTGAAAGGATATAGAGTTCAGGATGCAACTCTGAATTGTTGAGGGACGTGGTTCTGGATCGTTAAGAGGACATGGCTCTGGATCGCTGAGAGCACGCGGCTCTGGATCGCTGAGAGGACGCGGACTTCAGAATTGCTGAGAAGACGCGGCTCTGGCTCATTGAGAGAACGCGGTTCTGGCTTCTTCAATTTGATAAAAGGAACGCGACCCTCAGGTTTGTGAAAGGTCGCGGACTTCTGGACACGACCTTCGAGTCTGCGCAAGAACACGGACTTCAGGGCGCAGCCTTCAAGTCTTGTGAAAGGACACGGACTTCAAGACGCAGGCTCTAAAGCGTCACATGCAATCCATCTTAAAAATTTTGTTGGATCTTTCAATATCAAGTCGGCGTTGACGGTTGGGGACTTGTGTCTTTGGTGTTTTTTCAGAGTAAAAATTCACGTGTCTCATCCACACTGGATTTGATATTCGTGTAGGAATTAAGGCTGATGGCTTTGATTTTATGCCATTAATTATAAGTCTTCTAGCGAGCCTATAAATAAGCCTCAGCCTTTTAACAATCATTTATCTCAACTGTTTTCTTTGTGAGCATGCGCTCTGAGGGACTTCATCTTGATTGTCCCCCTTCCCTTCAAAGGCATGTGTTTTGAAGAACAAAAAGAACCCAAAGCTTCTATGCTTTTTTTCAATCTTCTTTGAAGATTATCACTGTTAAGGGCTTTCAAGATTAAAAAGCATCGCTTTAAGTGCTTTGCCTTAACAAATGAAGTCTAACTTCTAGACCGTGCCTTGACAAATGAAGTCCATCTTTTAGAGAATTCTTCTTTGGTAGGACTGGCTTTTGCCATGATAAGGCTCGGTCATTCTGAAGCATCCCCGTCCATGAAGAGACTCTGTCTCTTGATCTCTTTCTGAAATCTTTTTCTTGGGATTCATGCATCCCTGCTCTGCAAATGCGCCTTTCACATTACTTGATAAAACACAAGCTCATCGACTTTAAAGTCTAAGTCTCAAGTTCTTCGGACGCGAGTCTTGAAATGCGAGTTTTACATATGAAGCTTACGTTTGGGGTTCTTGACTTAGAGAATTTTAAGTCTGCTTTTTTGAGCTCTTTGGACGCGAACATGACAAACCCTGCGTCTCAAACGCGAGTATGGCGAACTCTGCATCTTGGAGTTACCTTAGGCAGTTTTTAAGACCCGCATCTGCATCTTTGATTTTGCCTCGTGTCTCATATATCAGACACGAGTCTAATACCAGGCTGCGTCGGGATCAATATTGTTTATCCCTGCATCGGTTAAATCTGCATCTGGAGTTCATGACTTCAGCCCGCGTTTGTGCTTCTGACTTCCTGCTTCTATTTTGTAGAATTTTAACCTCTGGGTTTTTGCTTCTTGCAGGTTCTGATCTTATTGATAGTGCCAGTTCTAGCGTCTTTGTCAGGTTCATGGGAGAATATTTGGACCGACTAGCTTGTTCAATTGGCACGCATTAGGGGAGTCAGAGCCCCTGTCCATGGGCTTGCCGGGTTCATGGGAGAATATTTAGACCGGCCAGCTTGTTCGATTGGCTAGCACTCAGGAAGTCAGAGCTCATGTACATGGGCGAGGAGGATCCGCGTGGTTACTGTTATCTGTTAATGACTTATTAGACATGATGCACCTGTAATGCCCTGGGTTCTTCATGGTCACAGTGGGTATGGCACCTTTGAAGGCTACGGGAAAGAGGACGTCACCAATAAGGTCTCGGATCCTCCCTTCACTAATCTTACTTAAAGAAGTGACAGCGACGAAAAACCCATGCTTGTTGGATGACTTTCTGGTGGTGGAGCTTCCCATTAAGCGAAGGATTACGGCCTTGTGAAGATCTTCGCACCAGTTGGTCGGGTGGAATCAGAATGCCCCCCTGCATTTTGACATCGAGAAACACCATTGGTCTCAAGAGTAGAGGAAGTTGATCTGCTATTCCTGGTCGCAGTTAAGAAGATGAACTTCGTGTATCTTTAATATTTTGAGGAGTGAGTGTAACCTTTCACTGAGCAAAAGAGACTTTTTTGTACTCCTTTGTTGTAACACTCAATCTTATTGTATAAGAGAGTGCATTGTATCACTTTCATATGTTAGAATATTAATAAAAGTGATACTTTTTTTGGCCTTCTTATATATCTTGACTTCCTCTTTGTATTGAAAATCAGATAAATAGAAGTGGTTACTCTTGATTTGCTAGAAATGTGATATTTAACTTAGCAAGTCAAGTTGAAAATTTTCATTTAAGAAATTTTAAGAATACTGTCAGAGATGTGATATTAACTTGACAGGAGTGGAATAATTTTCGTGGACTTGCCAATCTATGGATGAGAATGACAAGCAAAACTAGACCCATTGGTGATCTAGAAGAATCTTTACCATTAGAGGTGTGATATTAACTTAACCGGTTGAATTAATCTTAACAGAGGTGTGATATTAACTTGACAAGGATGTGAGCTAGAGGTGTGATTTAACTTAGCTCTACAAGAATTTCTGTTTCGTTTGGAAAAGCCGAAAATACCACTGTCATATGTATAGTATTTAATTTGTTAGTGGAGGTAATGCTAGAAGTGTAATTTTGAACTTAGCATTAGTCATCTCGACTTCGATATGGAAGTTCGAGAGAAAGTCATTATCATAGGTGTATTGTTGAACTTAACAATGAACTGGATGCTAGAGATGTGATGTTAAACTTAGTATCGCTCATCTCAGCTTCGATATGGAAACCTGAGGAAAAGTCATTGTCATAGGGGTATTGTTGAACTTAACAATGAACTGGATGCTAGAGATGTGATGTTAAACTTAACATCGCTCATCTCAACTTTGATATGAAAACCTGAGGAAAAGAGACTGTCAGAGATTTAATATTGAACTTAGCAGCAACTGAATCACTGTTAGATGTGTATTGTTAAACTTAATAGTAACTTGTCAGAGGTGTGATGTTAACATGAAAGTAATTGATTTGTGATATGAGCAATTTTGAGGACTTATCATTCTATTGATGAGAATTGAGAAATGGAGTTTAGAATGTCAGAGGTATAGTATTAACTTGACAAGAATTGATTTGCAATATGAGCAATTTTAAGGACTTGTGACTCCATGCAAGGGAGAGACAAGTGAAGTTCGTACTTGCTAGGGAGTATTGAAACTTTCTATTGTTAGAGGTGTGGTATTAAACTTAATAATGATTGAGCTTGTGGACCTACCACTCTATGGAAGAGAATTGGTAGGAGACTTTTGTGAAAAATAAAAGAATTGTCAGAGGTAATATTAACGTGATAATCATTGATTTTCTAGGGACATGGGAGGTTCGCCATTAGAGGTGTAATATTAACATAACAATGGAGATTTTAAATGAGTTTTGTTGTCAGAGGTTTAATATTAACTTGACTGAATCTGCTAGGGATCAGGAAATTTGGCTTGTCAGAGGTTTACTATTAACATGACAAGTCCCAGCTCATTTAGTTGGAGAAATGAACACAGGTATTTTTGTGGTTCTACCATTCTATGGTGGGAATTGGTAGGAGATTTTGGAGGAGAGGATGGGACCAAATCCCTTAGGATTTTTAGCAAACACTCAGCTATCAACAGATTTGGTGTGCCTTTACTAACTACCGTTTGAGTGGGGCAAGCCATGCTATTCCCCTCAGCATGATGAGCTGTCAAAGACTTATGTTGGACTTAAAAGCTAACATTTTCCTCTATCCTTAGTCGTCGGAGGCGTCGGATGTCCATAGATACACTAGAGGAGAGCAACAAGGCTAAAATTGAAGTCTTGCACTTTGTTTCTTCTTTAATATTTATGTTATGCATCACAATGTAACCATCGTTCGATTGACTCAACACTGACCGCGATCCAATGAAGGAAGGAAGAAGCTTCTCTTTGAGCCCTTTCAAACATCTTGGATCCTGGAAGTTTCGATCAGATGTGTAGTATTAACCTGATCAGGAGAAGAATGCTATCAAGGATAGTATTTCTTTAAGAATTTGCCATTGATTGGCATAATGAGCCTATCACCGTCTGGGGTTATAAGGCGATATGCTCATTTGAATAGATCGACTCCACTACAAATGGTCCTTCTCATTTGGGCTAAAATTTTCCTTTGGTCTTATGCGTCATCACCATGGGTCTTCTGATGACTAAGACAAGGTCACCTTTCTTGAAAGTCCGCTCATAAACTTTCTTGTTGAAGGCTCTGGTAATTCGAGCTTGATAAAGCTTGATTTGTTGTTGAGCTTGCAGGCGTTTATCATCCAAAGCCTCCAACTCTTGGAGTCACATTCGATGCTCTTAATTTGTCATCTCTGTTGTCAAGACGACGCATAGAGATGGAATCTGGATTTCTAATAGGAGTACAACTTCACACCCATTTACCAAAGAAAACGGTGTAGCTTTTGTCGGGATTCAAACTGTCGTGCGATAAACCCAAAAGCATTCACCTAATTTGTCGTCCCAGTCTCGTTTGCTTTTCAAGACGAATTTCTTGAGAAGTTTTCTAATAGTCTTGTTGAAAGCTTTCGCAAGGCCGTTAGCGGCTGGATAGTATACCGTTGAAGACATACTCTGGATTCTGAACTTGTTGCAGAACCTTTGAAATGATTGGCTGACGAACTGGGGCCTATTATCATGGATGATTCATCGTGGCACGCCAAAGCGGTAAATGACGTGATGTTTAATGAACTTGATCACATCAGATGTCTTTACCTCCCTCAAGGGAATAGCTTCAGCCCATTTAGAGAAGTAATAGGTTATGGCTAGCATGAATTGATGTCCTTTGGATGAAGGTGGGCTGATAGGACCAATCACGTACATTCCCCATATTTCAAATGGCCAGGAAGAAGTTGTAGAGCGAAGATGTCCTGGTGCCTGGTGGATGAAGTCACCATGGACCTAACAGGCGTGGCATCGCTTGGCGTAAGTGATGACGTCAGGGATCATCTTTGACCAATAATACCCCAGTCTTCAGAGTCGATCTCCAAGCTTCGGACCAGGCTGATGAGCTCCACACACGCCATCATGTGCTTCTTTGAGTATTTCTTGTGTTTCCTTTTGTGATAGACAGCAGAGGAGGACCCCATCATGCGATCGGCGATACAGTGTTCTTGTGATCGCATTATAATAGAATTTAGGAGCTTTCCTTCTAATGGCGGCCGCTTCTTTAGGGTCATCAGGAAGATGCCGTATAATGCATAGTCGATGTATGGAAATCGCCAATCCCTGAGCTCTGTGCTTGTTAAAGTTTCTAGAGCTTCTTTGACTTGAAGATCTGTTGTTGGCTTTTGAGTGTCTTCAAAAGCAAATCTTGAACAATATGAGTCATGGCTATAGACAAGTATTTTCTATGCCGTTTTGGCTGGAAGAGCCAAGGAAGCAGCGAGAGATGCCGGTGCATCTGCATGCGCATTTTTTCTAGCGAGGTACATGGTCGATATAGAAGTTTCTGAACTTCTCTGCCATGTAGATAGTTGCATTATAATAGGATACTAAGTCTTCATGTCTAACTTCGTACTCCCCGCGAACCTGATTAACAATGAGCTTTGAGTCACCATATGCTTCGAGATTTTTAATGCCAATCTCATCGGCGATTTGCATTCCGATCAAAAGAGCATTGTGTTCTGCTACATTGTTAGAACATGGCTCAGTTAATGAGAATGCACGAGGGATTATGTAGTTCTGTGGGGAGACAAGGACTACCCCCACTCCTGCTACGACATTCCCTCGCTGACCCATTCTTGACGTACCATCGAAGAAGAGTTGCCACACCTGTCCCTCGAAAGATGTCTGGGTCAAGTAAACTTCAGCGAGCTCATCTGGGAGATCCTTATAAAGTTTGGTCGCCCTTGGATCTGGATGCTCAACAGGAAATCTGCCACTACCTGTCCTTTCACGGCTTTTTACGACAGAAATTGCATCTCATATTAGGAGAGCAATATGACCCATTTTGCCAATCGACCGTTTAGTGATGATGGCTTTGTCGTGAGCAATCTTAAAGGATTACTTTTGATATGACATGTATAGTTTGGCCCACCAAATAGTGTCGCATTTTTTGGACTGCGAATACTAACGCCAAACATTCCTTTTCGATTGGATTGTACCGATGTTCGACTCCGATCATACTTCTACTCAAATAGTAGATCATCTGCTCGTGTCCCTAATCATTATTCTGGGCTAGCAAAGCTCTTAAAGAATTATCCATCACTCGGACATATATCACGAAAGGTTTTCCTGCACCGGAGCTGTAAGGACAGGTGGTTGCGTGAGGTACCGCTTGATTTCCTCGAACGCTTGTTGGCAAGCGTCGTCCCAAATAAATGAAACACCCTTCTTCATCAATTTGATGAAGGATTGGCATCATCCTGATAGATTTAAGATAAACCTCCGGATATATGCTAATTGCCCTTACAATCCTCTAAGCTCCCTAAAATTCCTTAGAGGTTGCATCTCCTGAACAATGTCTCTGGATTAAGGTCTAGGAATTTACCGCTGGCTACCCCCAGAAAAGATTTGGTGGGATTCATTTTTAACTGATGTGCCCACATGATATCAAATACTATCTTCAGATTTGTTATGTGATCGCCTTTGGCACGACTTTTTACTTCAATGTCGTCGACGTAGCATTCCACTGTTTTATGTATATGCTCATGGAAAATTGCATTCATAGCTCTCTGGTACGTTGCCCCCCGCGTTCTTTAATCCGAAGGGCATGACAATATAGCGATTCATCCCCAATGGTGTCCTGAAAGATGTATGCTTTTCATCATCAGGGTATATCTTATTTGATTGTATCCCGAGAATCCATCCATGAAGGACATCTGTTCAAACCACACTTGTTGTCGGTCATGTCATCTGTGATTGGAAGAGGGAATTCATCTTTAGGATAGACCTCATTTAGATTGTAAAAATCAATGCAACCTGGATCTTTCAATTTTTCTTGGTAACGGGGACGATATTGGCTACCCAATTAGGGTGTTGTTCCTTCCTGATAAAATCAGAGTCTATAAGCTTCTTGACTTCCGACTGGATTGATTCCATTATTTCTGGACGGAACCGTCACTGCTGTTGTTTGACTGGTTTCGCAGTCGAATTAATGTTGAGGCGATGTATAGCCACTTGAGGATCAAGCCCAGGTATATCCTCGTAATTCCAAGCGAAAAACATCTATATACTCCCGCACAAGAGATATTAGATTTTCCTTCTCGGAGGGTGATAAGCTTCACTTATAAAGATGGGCTTAGAATTAGCCTCATCTCTCAGATTGATCTGAGTGACCGTATCCTCTGTGAAAGGTTCACGTTGTTCA
This sequence comes from Agave tequilana, assembly GCA_038442645.1. Classification (NCBI taxonomy): domain Eukaryota; kingdom Viridiplantae; phylum Streptophyta; class Magnoliopsida; order Asparagales; family Asparagaceae; genus Agave; species Agave tequilana. Next base: position 68,633 of record JAVJIF010000071.1, read on the forward strand.
AAGCAAATATCCCAGAGAGTGTTTAGGTGTTTGATCTAAGGGTCTGTATCTGACTGGATCATTTCTTCATCTCCATTTTTCGGGTGGCTTGTTGAAACCATGTTTACTGAGAGTTCTTTGAAGATGTTGCCGACACTGACATCTGACTCCCACAATGACGTGCCTAACGAGCGGTAGTGATATAATGACTTTTTTGACTCAGAGGCTGACGAGATTGGAGTTGACACATAGCCCAACCCCCTGCGAGTTTGATAATAATAATCAGGGGCTTCCCTTTTGAACAAAGGATCAAAGTAGTGTTCTCCTTCCTTTGCCAAAGTTCAAGTCAAGACCATTGTTAGGTCGTACCCCATACTCTCCATCATTCTAAATACATTTGGCTCATAATGAGAGAATTGAGGAGATTCATCATCGCTTTCATAGTCTTCGCGAGTCATTGATTTGGACTGACTCTTCCTGAAATTACATCTAGAGGGGAGGTTGAATAGTTGTATAGCTAATCATTAAAATTCAATGCAATATAAAATGAAATGATGCAACCGATCACTCAAAATAAGACTAGACGCCGAATTTCTCGTGAAGGGTCTTGAACTTCTCCTCGTGTTACTCTAGATAAGAGTTTGAGGTGCTTAATTGCTATCTTGTTGTGATGAGTATAGATCGACAATAATGAATGAATAAAAAGCAAATAAGCAGAGACAAGAAAGCAATCGCAAACAAGAAGATTTGTTTCGAGGCTCAAGCCACTGTTCTACGTCCCCGCCTTCACCACCGTGAAGGATTTTTCAATCCACTATAGGATCTTTCACCAAGGGACCTTACACCAAGGAGTTACAACCACTCGGAGTACACAACTCCCCAATACATTCCTCTAGTCCGAAGATAGCGTAACGACAATGGAACAATCTCTGGGTGATCAAAAAACCACAAATTTTCTCTTGAAAAACTCTCTTACAAAAACCATATAGAATAAAATATAAATTTGAAGCTCAAGATTTGTAAGTGAGAGTAAAATCAGAAGAGATATTTTTGAGAACAAAAAAAAACTTAAAGAAGCTTTCTGAAAATAAAAAGACAAAACTGAATTTGAAAGATCTTTCTCTTGAAACCCAAAACTCGATTTTTCAAATAGAATTATTATTGTTGTAATAAACTCAACCCTAATGACCCCTTTATATAGGATTTTAGAAGAGCAAACTTAGAATAGTTTTACCAAGTTTAAAAGGAATAAATTGACTCTTAAAATTCAATAAAACACGTTTTAAAACATGTTAAAAATCAACCTCCAGAAAATTAGCCTTTAACAAATTAAACTTTAACAAACTAAACACAAACTAAAGTCTTCTTGTAGAACTCCTTCTCTAAGCCGATTCGATCCAAACACGATCCAAAGAGCTTGACTCCAACCGAGTGCTAGATGCGATCTTGACGCGCGAGCTCTTGAGTCTACACGTGTTTGCTCCAAAACTCCTTTGTTGAAGCTAGACACCTACTAATATCTTGATTAATAACTGAAACTATATAAACACAAGATCATTAGTAAACTATAACTACATGAGTTATCATCATCAAAACTAGAGTGATGGGCTTTGGGCCAACAATCTCCCCCCTTTTTTATGATGACAAAACTCATGGTGTTATATATGCATAGATTAAAGTTAAGCTTCATAGAAGTTCCCCTTACTCATGCATAGCAATAACCAAATAGATATT
>JAVJIF010000072.1:0-271383 GCA_038442645.1 Agave tequilana
AGGTAAAGCTTCAATCAGGGGCCAGGGGACAACCCCTGGCCCAAAGCCCGGCGCGTCCGTGCCTGTACGGCCGCAGAAACGCGGCTCAGGCGCATTTCTGCGGCCATGCTAGGGCGGCGTGCGCCTGGCATCGAGCAGCGTGTCGTCCTTGTCTGTCCCATGTCACATGGATCTTCTTATTTCTGAATTTGATGCCCTGGGCTGACAAAATCTCCACTCTAAAGTCAACGGCTTCTTGGTAGGTCTTTAATCACCCACTAAATGGTGATTTAGGGTCTTCTTCTTTATTTGCACACCATGGACCTAGGATCAAGTAAGCAAAGCTTTATTAGCAGAATTTTATACCAAATAAATATGTGGATGTGATAAAAATTATGCAAAATTAGAGACTAATCAAAGTTCAAGTAAGAACCTAGTGAACCATTTTGGAGGTACTTTGAACGCTTCAAAGACCTCCATGTCCAATGTCCTCATCATGGAATAGAGAAATGATGACAATGCCAAATTCTTTATGACGGTTTAGACTACTCAACCAAGACCTCTTAGAAAGCATGTGCTAAGGGGGATTCTTGCAGAAGGATGAGAATGAAGGATGGGATTTATGAGAATCTAGCTGAAAAGACCATCCAATGGGAGCCAACTAGTGAAAGCTCTAGGAATTCAAACTCCATCTCTTCGAAAGGAGGCCTTCATCAATTGAATCATCCATAGCTGATAAGGCTAAGTTAGCTAACCTAGCGAGAAGACTGGAAGCTTTAAAAACTAAGGAACCAAGTCCAGTCAATCAAGTCAGCCCAAACCAAATTCCAACTCCGGGCTTGTACTTTTTATCAAGCCATGAATCATGTGTTTGAGGAGTATCTTGTGTTTCAAGAGCAACAATATTTTTAGAACCGATGAATGCAGCCTTTTCAAGGCGAATAATGATCCTTATGCACCAACGTTAATCCTGGCTGGAGAAATCACCCAAATTTCTCATGGAGCCAACACAACACATGACCACCTGTGGTCAAACCATGGAAACCACTTTTATCATTCCAATAATTCTTTCAATCATCAACCCAACTTTTCTAATCACCATCATAATTCTCCCAACCATCCGCCCAAAATTTCAAATTATCAACAAAACTTTCTCAACCAAGCTTCACAATCTTCATTCTAGAATCCCAACATGAAAAGAGAATGACTGACTTTGAGAGAAACATGGAAAGGTACATGAAGAACCAAGATCCCTCATGCAAACAATACAGAGGCTAGATGTGTTCAAATGAGCTAATTAACCAATCTACAGAATGAGAGGCAAAAAGGTACCTTCCCCAGTCAACCAATAATGAATTCTAAGAATTCTCAACAAGCTCATTTGGCTGAAGATCAATCATTGAATCAATGTAATGCTGTTCATACATTGAGGTCGGGAAAGAAAGTTGATAATCAAGTGTCAACACCATCCAATCCCATTCAGCACAATCACACTCAAGCATCCACCTCATCTAGTCCCAATCCTTCAAAATCTGACGAATCTGAAAAAGATAAGTCAACCAGTCAGGTGTACAAGCCTATAGTATCATTTCTAATAGGTTGAAAAACAACAAGCAGAATCCACACATGGATAAGATAATTGAGATTTTCAACCAAGTGAAAATAAATGTGCCACTCTTGATACCATCCAACAAGTACCATTCTATACAAAATTTCTTAAGAACATGTACACCAAAAAGAGAAAAACTAATGTACCAAGAAAATCTTCTTAGCTACTAACATTAGTGAGCTACTGTCGGGTCTGATCCCTGTCAAGTACAAGGATCAGGGTTGTCCCACCATTGCCTGCATTATAGGACAAGCCGAGATTAGTTACGCACTTCTTGACTTGGAGCGAGTATCAACCTGCTTCCATTCTCAGTTTATCAACAACTCAGGTTGGACGATCTTAGTCCAACTCGAGTCACAATCTAACTGGCTGACCATTCTGTGAAAGTTCAAAAGGGAAAAATTAATGATGTCTTTATCCGGATTGGGGAGTATATCTACCTAGTTGATTTCATCGTTCTTGAGACACAACCTGTGTCCAATACTAGGGCTCAAACTCCTGTTATCCTAGGGCGCCCATTCCTTGCTACTGCCAAAGCTATTATTAATTGTAGGAATTGGTCTATGAGATTAACCTTTGGGGACATGACTAGAGAAGTCAATGTCTTCAACCTAGAAAAACAACCTCGTAAGATAAGAGATAAAAAATTTGAGGTACACTTTGTTGAAAATAATTGTGATGAAGAAAGTGAAGGTATAGAGAATGAAATTTTGTTTCTTAATGAATTATTTAATAATTAATGTGATTATCTTAATGATAAGGCATATGTCAGAGATCCTAATTTAGAGTCCCCTTTAAAAAAAGAAAATTGATTTGAATATCTTCATTTTCGCTAAGCCAGTAATGATATATCATATGAGAATAATTCAAGAACCTCCAATTGACCTACTACTTGAAAACCTCTTCGAAGAAGAACTCATGTGTTTGGATGAACCAACTAGGGAATTTTAGTTAAATACACACCTCTAGTGAAAAGTGTTGACCTAAATTTTGAGGAGATGTATGGAATGAGTTAGAATTTCTAGGCATTCATAGTGAGGAAGTTCCAACTGAGAAGTGTAATGGTGATCAATTTTTGAATAATGAATGTAGAAATATGAGGAAGAAAAACGTAAAAAAGGTGAGACTGGGGAGGAAGAGAGAACTAAAATGATAAAAAAATTGGCCTCCCCACTATGAGCTATAAAGTGGACCCATTGGAATGATGGGAAGGGAGCTAAAGGGATGAGACCGAAAAAGGTCTAGGTGTGGGAGAAACATAATATTGTACATATTTGTATAATATATGCACCTCTTTTACATTCCATTTCATGCATCTATACATTTCTTTCATTCATTGGAGACAATGCATGAGATAAGTGTAGGGGAGGGCTCTAACATGACTAATATATAAAAAAAAAGAAAAAAAAGAAGAAACAAATATATATATATATATGTATATAAATTTAAAGAAAAGAAAATATTTGATATATTTTTTGTAAGAAATTAAGTCAATTTAAGGAATAGGAAAATCATAATTAGGATTTCTTATACTTAGTCAAAATAAGATAACTTATTTGATTTTCAGGGTTAGGAAGAAAATTGATGAAAGTGATTTAGTCTTGATCTTTACCTTGAAGAAATATACACACTTTATACACTTACACACTTAGGATTCAAAAACAAAGGTTCTTATGTCTTATAAAAAAAGAAAGAAATATATATATATATATATATATATATATATATATATATATATATATATATATATGTAAGTATATGATTGGTCGCTAATGTTGCATATTTAGTATCATATTTCCATACTTATTATAGAATAAAATCTGCATTGTTCTAATTAAATGCTTAATTATTTGCAGGCCCATTCCTAAGGAGATGAAGAGAAATGAGCCCAAAAGCCCACCAAAATTCTGAGTTAAATCAGAATTAATTCGAGCTCACTGAATTAGGGCAAAATCAAGAGGTTGAAAACCGGTTGAGAAGAATCCTCTCAGAATCGATCGGTTAAAGCCAAGAATCCAAGCCATTTCGTCACAATACGGGACTCAAACTGCAAACCAACTGAAGATAAAAGCAGAACGAGAAACCAGGGCTACCCCCAACAGGGTGTGGCCACCTGGCCACACCCTGGCCGCGAAAACACGGCCAAAGCCGCGTTTTCGCGGCTTGGTTGGGGAGTTAGGGGGAGCGTTTGCTCCCCGATCTCCCGGGATCCTGATGGTTAGGGTTTGCCTATAAAAAGCCAGTATGTTCGCTGAAAATGGGACGACCATACAGAGATAGGATTTAGACTAGTTTTTCATTTTGTAGTTTAGTTTTCTTTTCTTTTTATGTAATTTGTATGTAAGCTTAGGTTAGATGAAGATTCATGTAAGTAAGAGAGAGAGGCTGATGTTGAGAGTGACACCGATGTACCCTCCTCCTTTCTTCCACTGTTTCTGCAAGTAATAAAGGTAAATGCTTTGTTTTTATATTCGTATTTTCTTTTGTTTTCTTACTCTTTCTACTTTACCTCGTTTGTTTTTGATGAGAATGCAAGTGAATTCCAAAGCACAAGTATAACGATGTTGTGTGAGGGCCAACGATAGTTCATGAAGACGTTCTCCTCCTCAAGATCCGCATCACTTCATGCTTGCCCCGCTTGATGATATAATGCGAACGGGGACTGAGCTCGAGCCTATGATCTATGCATGAATGCCTCCAAAGCAAAGGTAGAACATGCAAAGGTTTCCAGGTAAGTCATCAATCAAACTAGGTAAGTATTCTTCATCTTCTTTCTTTTCGTTATTTCTGTAAATAAACCACCACACTCATCTTCCAAATCATTCTTTTTTGACTCATTTATACATAGTCGCTTTCTTTCCCCTTTCTTTGTAAATAGTCATTCTCCATTTCTCTCTGCCTTCTTCATCTCTCATTTTCTTTCTAACTTTAACATAACTGTTTTCATTTTCATTTCTTTAAACAAAGAAGAATCTTCGTTTATCTTCATTAAGATTTCAATAAAAAAACGTAAACGCTTCTATCGCAAAACCCTCCTTGTGGATCATGACCCGCGTAGCCACTTGCTATAGCGGTAAGAATTGAGCACTTGCACATCTTATTCTAAATCTGAAATTCTTTATTTTGTGTGCAGGTTTTGCTTCATCCAAATTTTGGCGCCGTTGCAGGGGAGGGTAACGTTTTATTGAAATCTGATTTTTATTGAAAAATTTTTAGAACTAAAACAAATTTCTTCTCTGTTGCAGGTTATAGGGCAAGCAAAGCAGGAAATTAAGATTGCAGTAACATATAAGTGGTATTGGGCCTCTGCTCTAGAAAGCAGAGACCAATTCCTCTGCTTTGCCACGTTCTGCGGCCAAGCGCGACGATCCGCGGCAAAAAGGAGTTGACTACTAACGTTGTTTTTGCAGGGCTGCTTGACTTGCAAAATTCTAGTTTCTGCAATTTGTTTTTCTTATATGCCATCACCATAAGCCTGCTAATAAACCAACAGTAAAATACTTGTTGAAAAAGATAAAATATTGATTAGACGGTTGCATTTTAGGCACGTGTCTTTTCAATTCCTTTATTTTACTGTTGAAGAGTGCTAGAGCAAGGTACGTTCGCATTGCATCTAGAATAGGACTCATCTCTTGGTTGATTTACATTGCTTTGAGTGAATCTTATTTACATATCTGTACACTTGCACAAACTGATTTAAGGGCACCACCATTAATAAGATAAGGTGGGGATTTAATCACCCTTCCTTAGCCCAAAAATCAGATTCCAAGCACTCACTAACCCAAACCTAACTAAAAATGAGTAGACGTTGGCCCTAGGGACATCTCGGACTCAATTAGGAGATTACCCTAAGGGGGAAAGGTGTTGGAATTTGACTCCTGCAAAATCAGTGTCGAGGAAAGGGATTAAGGGCCGAAAGCCCGAAGGTGGTGGTTATTTAATTAAGGAACGTCTTTGACGGAAAACCTCCGACAAACCTTGCCCTGACCTGGCTGATTAGCTTGTGGTCAAAGTCTGCATTAGGCCTCCCGTGGATAGTCTAATCAGTTAGGAGTCGTCTTGGTCATAGGTCTACCCTAACTTAGTTAGAATTTTCTCTTTTATTTATTTGCTTTTTGTTTGTTTTTTCTTTCTTTTTTGTATTCTATTGTGTGATATGGCTTATAATAATAATTTTTTCAACTTTAATAATAATCCATATTACACACCGAGTTCATTTTCGGATATTACCAACCCGGCATATCATGACTTTAACCAACCTAGTGTGCCGGATTGGTCTTATCCGAATCAATATAACCCATGCCCCCAATCTAATTACTATAATTTCCATAATAATTTCAACTCTTCACCGAGTCAGTGGGGATTCACCTCCCCCGAGCATAATTTTCAACCAACTTGTCCCCCTTATCCACCTAGTCCACAATATCCCCAAGAGTCATACTCAGTTCCACCAGTCCAAAATAGAAAACCATCAATTTTAGAAAGGAGTATGCGTGAGTCCAAACAACAATCATAAAATCTGATGGACTCACAATTTCACTACCACTTCCAAGACAACACTTCATCTTTTCATCAAAACAATGAATCCATCAACTATGAAAAGATGCTTGAAGTCATGACTCATGCTCAAAATGCTCGAAATCGTGACATAGATATGATGGTCGAATCTCTACGTTCTTACCGTTTAACCAGTTCTGATGTCACTAACCATTCTGTTAGAGCCGAAGAGTCATGTAGTTTTGAAAATCAAGGTTCCATTTCAGAACAGTCATTTGAACTTACCCAAACTCCAAATAATATTGATAGTTTGGCAAGTTATCCCTTGCCTGAAATCGAAATTGAAAATGAATATGATCATGAACCCAACTTAGGGATTCAATTTTACTTCCTGATTCAATAATGACTCCGGTATCTTACCTGATTTTAATCTTTTACCCGAGTCAACATTGGATCCTGTGCCAATTCATCATGAAATTGAATCACCCATTTTTGATGATCATATTGAACTTGACCAATTTTACACTTTTGAAAATCCTATTGACAAATGGCAAGTTCTCATTTTTTTGATATTGAACGCAATGAGATATGTGACCTAGATTTTCAAATCTGTGATCCAGTTCAACTTTCTAAATCAATCTTGACTCCTGTTTTGTTACCAAACTTGAGTAATATGTTAGAGTCAGTTTTGATTCCCCCACCTATCATTCCTGAACATGAATCACCAATATTAAGTCACATTCCATTGTTGGAAAATCAATGTGGACTTGAGTTTCAACTTCTTGACTTGGACACACTTCTTGAACCAGTCTCGACTCCTGACCTTTACTTGACTTAAGTCACCTTCTGAGTCGGTATTAGTCTTATACTTCCTGAGTCCAAGTCAACCGTTCTATCATTTCATACTCTATTTTGGGACGAGTGGTGGTGACAAATTTGACTCTGAAATCAGTTATGAAATTTGAAATTAGATGGGGTCAAATACTTAATAAAAATCCTTCATGAATACACAATTTTAATGGGTTATATTAGTGAAATTTCTGGTGGGTTCCTCCGAACTGAACGAAAAGTCGATTGGGCCGCATTTCGTGGACCAATCAGACCACCACCGGAACCACCACCTTAAGGTAACATTTCCTTCCCTTTCTTCTTTTCATGCATCTATGCATTTATTCATACATTGAGGACAATGCATGAGATAGGTGTGGGGGAGGGTCTAACATAACTTAGTTTTTAAAATAAAAAAAACATTTTAACATTTTCTTTACTTTTAAAAACTTTTGAAAAGAGAAACAATATTTTGACATATTTTTGTAAGAAATTAAGTTAATTTTAAGGAATAGGAAAATCCAAATTAGGATTTCTTATACTTGGTCAAAATAAGATTATTTGTTTGAATTTTGAGTTAGGAAGATAATTTGTCAAAGTAATTTAGTCTTGATCTTTACCTTAATGAAAATGCACACTTCATACACTTACACACTTAGGGTTCAAAAACAAAGATTCTTATGCTTTATAAAAAAAAAGATAAACAAATCTAATATTGATTAGCTAGGTGCTTTGGCCTAAGTAAGCCTTGTATTTATGCGAAAGATGATTATATAAGTTTGAAAAGAAAAATATATATAAAAATCCTCTAATTAAGCTGGGTATTTGTGCCTAATAAGCATAAGTATTCACGCCTAAAAGAGGTTCATATAATAAAATCCTTAGTTTTGTGGCCTTGTTTGCTCGAGTCCTTAAGTCCTAGGGGTGTCTTCTCACCCGGTGCCCTAAAACCGTTTGGTTTGGGAGTCATCGATTAAAGGCTCGTTACATGGGCAGATTAGAAAGCCTAATAAAGGTAAGAAATAATACCACCAAAATATATATATATATATATATATATTATATATATATATATATATATATATATATAATATATATATATATATATATATATATATATAAGGCATAAGAGTTAGAGTTAATGAACCCTTATTCAAAATTTCACAGTCACAAGTGCATATGACTTAGGGTAAAGTAATAGACTAGATGAGAAGTACAATTTGACTCTTACTTTAATTGATAACAAATTTTGAATAGAGACTAAGTTGGGAATGAAAAATTCAGTTTTCCTATAACTTATAGATTGCTTAGATCTTACAATTATATTTCAAATATTTTTCCTTTCAAAATGCTTTCAAAAAATACTAACTCTTTATTTCCTTTCTTTATGGATTTTGTGGGTGCAATCCGCTGAAAACCCTCACGAGACAAAAAGTCCTCTAGGGGAAACCTAGAGGTTTAACGGCTTGTTACATGCTCAGTGCAATCGCGTGACCTGCGAAAGTCGTCTATAATCCTTAGTATAGTTTAGTTGTTTTGCTTGAGGACGAGCAAAAGATAGGTATGGGGGTGTGATTGGTCGCTAATGTTGCATATTTAGTATCATATTTCCATACTTATTATAGAATAAAATCTGCATATTCTAATTAAATGCTTAATTTATTTGCAGGCCCATTCCTTAAGGAGATAAAGAGAAATGAGCCCAAAAGCCCACCAAAATTCTGAGTTAAATCAGAATTAATTCAAGCTCACTGAATCAGGGCAAAATCAAGAGGTTGAAAACCGGTTGAGAAGAATCCTCTCAGAATCGATGGTTAAAGCCAAGAATTCAAGGCCATTTCGTCAAAATACGAGACTCAAACTGCAAAACCAACTGAAGATAAAAGCAGAACGAGAAACCAGGGCTACCCACCAACAGGGTGTAGCCACCTGGCCACACCCTGGCCGCGGAAACGCGGCCAAAGTCGCGTTTCTGCGGCTTGGTTGGGGAGTTAGGGGGAGCGTTTGCTCCCCCGATCTCCCCGGGATCCTGATGGTTAGGGTTTTGCCTATAAAAAGCCAGTATGTTCGCTGAAAATGGGACGATCATGCAGAGATAGGATTTAGACTAGTTTTTCATTTGTAGTTTAGGTTTTCTTTTCTTTTTATGTAATTTGTATGTAAGCTTAGGCTAGATGAAGATTCATGTAAGTAAGAGAGAGAGGCTGATGTTGAGAGTGACACCGATGTACCCTCCTCCTTTCTTCCATTGTTTCTGCAAGTAATAAGGTAAATGCTTTGTTTTTATGTTCGTATTTTCTTTTGTTTTCTTATTCCTCTTACTACTTTACCTCGTTTGTTTTTGATGAGAATGCAAGTGAATTCCAAAGCACAAGTATAACGATGTTGTGTGAGGGCCAACGATAGTTCATGAAGACGTTCTCCTCCTCAAGATCCGCATCACTTCATGCTTGCCCCGCTCGATGATATAATGCGAACGGGGACTGAGCTCGAGCCTATGATCTATGCGTTGAATGCCTCCGAAGCAAAGGTAAAACATGCAAAGGTTTCCAGGTAAGTCATCAATCAAACTAGGTACGTATTTCTTTATCTTCTTTCTTTTCGTTTATTTCGGTAAATTAAACCACCAACACTCATCTTCCAAATCATTCTTTTCGACTCATTTGTACATAGTCGCTTTCTTTCCCCTTTCTTTGTAAATAGTTCTCCATTTCTCTCCACCTTCTTCATCTCTCATTTTCTTTCTAACTTTAACATAACTTGTTTTCATTTTTCATTTCTTTAAACAAAGAAGAATCTTTGTTTTATCTTCATTAAGATTTCAATAAAGAAACGTAAACGCTTCTATCGCAAAACCCTCCTTGTGGATCACGACCTGCATAGCCACTTGCTATAGCTGTAAGAATTGAGCACTTGCACATCTTCATTCTAAATCTGAAATTCTTTATTTTGTGTGCAGGTTTTGCTTCAACCAGTATATCTATAAAAAATAAACAAATCTAATTATTGATTATCTAGGTGCTTTGGCCTAAGAAAGTTTTGATATTTATGCAAATGATAATAAGATAAGTTTGAATATATATATATATATATATATATATATATATATATATATATATATATATATATATATATATATAATATATATATATATATATATAGATATATATATATAATATATATATATATATATAAAATCCTCTGATTAAGCTGGCTATTTGTGCCTCATGAAGCATAAGTATTCACGCCTAAAAGGGGTACATTTAATAAATAAAAATCCTTGGTTCCGTGGCCTTATCTGCTCAAGTGTTTAAGTCCTAAGGGTGTTTTCTCACCTGGTGCCCTAAGACTGTCCAGTTTGGGTGTCACCGACTAAAGGCTTGTCACATGGGCAGATTAGAAAGCCTACTGGAATTGAGGAATAAATATCACCAAAAATAAATATAAAAAAGGCATAGGAGTAATGTTAAAGAACCCTTAGTCAAAATTCATGGTCACGAAGGTGCATATGACTCAGGGTAAAGTAATAGACTAGATGAGAAATACAATTTGACTTTTTATTTTGATTGATGACATGTTTTTGAATAGAGACTAAGTTTAGGAATGAAAAATTTGATATTCCTATAACTTATAGATTAGTTGAACTCTTACAAATATACTTCAAATATTTTCTTTCTTTTCAAAATATTTTATTTCTTTTCAAAATATTTTTCGAAAATATTAACATTCTTTCTCTTTCTTTATGGATTTTGTGGGTGCAATCCACTAAAAACCCTCACGAGACAAAACTCATCCTTTAGGGGTAACCTAGAGGTTTAACGGCTTGTTGCACATACTCAGTGCAATCGAGTAACCTGCAAAAGTGGTCTAATAATTGATTAGGATTAGTTTTGATGTTTTGCTCGTGGGCGAGCAAAGATAAGTATGGGGGTGTGATCGGTCACATATATTGCATATATATTATCACATTACAATGTTTATTATCTATAAATCCTATTAATAAGTCTTATTTTCTTTAGAAAGTACAGGCCCATTGCTAAAGAAAAGGGAAGAAAAACAAGCCCAAAAGCCCATCAAATTCTGATTTAATTCAGAATTAATTCAAAATCAGAAGATCAGGGCAGATCAGAGAGGTTAAAAATCGATTAATTTGGTTTTATAAGAATCCAAATCGGTTAACTTGAGAATCACTGAAGATCAGATCAGTATCAGAGACAAACAACAAATCCAACCAGACAAAAGGGAGTCAAATCTTATGCCATCAAGATCTCCACCAAGATGTGGCCATTTGGCCACATCCTGGCCACGGATCCGCGGCTATGGCCGCGGATCCGCGGCCGTTTGGTGGAGATAAGGGGAGCATCGTCACTCCTTTTCCTCTAGGGCTTTGCCTATAAAAGGTAGGGTTTTGTACTGAAAAGGGAGCGAAGACTAGGATTAAAATTCTTGTTCATTTTTTAGGATTTTAGGAGTATTGTTAGATAGTTCAGAGACGTTGTATCTCCTCTTTATTTTTAGTTAGACCAGCAAAGAGAGAAGAGTGGAATTGAGTGTGTAATTCATCTTTGAAGTGACAATCAAAGGAGCTTCAACTCGCTTATTCAAGTCGACTCAAATTTCGTATGTTTATGTTTGATTTTCATTTTATTGTTTGTTTTTCTTTCATCATGAGTAGCTAAATCATCATCTGGGCTTAATAATTAATCTCTTCTACTTCCTCTCTCTTGATTGATTTTTATGATAGCAACTCTTTTGAATCAGAAAAATACCTGAGTCAAACTTTGTTCTTGAAAGCACATGAGAATGTCTTTATTTTAAACTTAGACTTTCAAAGCACAAATCTTTTAAACTGTTTTATTCCATACTTACTTCTTCGCGCTTGATGGTTTAATATTCTCTTTTTAATGATATGTTAAGAAAGGGCTTAAGATTTAAACCAAAACCATCTTATTTGTTTTACTTGGACATTAAAAGAAATTAAATTTTTTCCTATGATAAAAGTGATGCACCCAAATGTTCTTGAGATTAGTATGTAGCTGATAGAAAATTAGTAAGCCCGGATCCTTTTTCATAATTTAAATTACATCACTCTCAAATATTTTCTAAAAGATTATCTTCTCCAAAGCCTTTTCTAAATTTTAAATTTTTCTTTAAATCACTTTCCTTCTCTCCATTCTCTTTTTAACTAAAAAACAAACACCGTTCTTTGCTTTCTAAACAAAAACACCGAAAAGCTTTCATCGCATTCCTCCTCGTGGATACGACCCGTTAGCCAAAAGGTAGACGATAATTCTCATTGCTCTTTCATTTCTCAATCATCTTCTTTATTTCATGCTCACCTCTAACCGGTTTTGATAATCTAATAGTAGCTTGCAACTTGTTTGTGTGGTATGAATGTGTGGTTTAAATATAGAAAAACAATCTTATGAGTCATATTTTGTATCGTCTCTTGAAGCCAAGGATTAATGATGTCAAGGATCCATGTGAGGCAACTATCACTAAGAGGTTAGCATGATTAGTGGAGCAATTAGTAGTTAGTAGCCATGCGTTTTCTTTTATCTTGTTTTAAAAATCAATTTTCAAACCCTTTTATCATTTTCTTCATTGTTTTCACCAACTTCTTAGTTCATCTTTGTTTCATCCATTTTAGTTTTCAAAGCCATTTCTCTATTATTTTCACATTTTCGTTTTCATCACCTTCTCCACTTATCACTTATGGATTTCTATTCTTTATTTTCTTTTTCATTCTTTTAACAAAGAAGAACTTGTTAACAACCGACGTGAATAAACTGTTAATGCTTCTATCGCCTCCCGTCCCTGTGGATTCGACCCGTTGAGCCAATGCTATAATGAAATCATCGAGGGAACATTAACACGCTTGCTTTTACACTAATTTGACAAAACACACATTTTCGAGTGCTTGTTTCGCCCCGATCAGCGCTCGCTTCAAGTCATTGAGGAGACCTTCCTTTTCGGTTTGGAAGGCAACCCACTCGCCGTTGCACTCGACCTTGGCATCCTCAGTCAGCTAGCGTGCTTCTGGGTGGGTTGGAGCTTAGAGTCTTTCTTCCTCAGCTCTGAGGACTTCCTCCCTGATTCGGCGATCTCCTCCTTAAGCTTCCCATAAAGCTGGACTAGTTCTCCTTTCCGACCTCGAAGAGCGGCCAACTCTTGGTCAAGGTCGGCTTGGAGCTTTGCGAGCTTCTTATCGACCTCCTTCCTTGCTGCAATCAACTCTTCAAGTTTCTTTGAGGTCGACGATGGCCAAGTCCTTTTCTCTCAGGGCGACCTGCTAACAACCCAAGAACTGGACAACGAACACTGCAGCCTACAAAGATATCACTTAGGAGGGCTACTTGGCCAATGGAAAGCAAAGCACGATCGAGACTTACCCTGAAGACTCATTCTCCAACAATCTTCTTTGCTCCCTTGACGAAACCCTCTCGAACTCCTCCAGGCCTCAGAGGAAGTCTCCATGACCAAGAGCCATCTCGTGGTCTCCCCTGTGCTGGAACATCCTCCACTTAGAACTATGAACATGAGGTTCCTGGGATGTTCCCACAGAGGAATGTTCAATGCCCAAGGGCCTTACGGAGACATCCTCCTCAACCTGCTGAATCTTGATTGAAGGCTTCAAGGGAGGGGCATAGCAGTTTTAGTCATAGGGATCACCTTGGAGATACTTCCTCAGGGAACCAACACTACAGGGACTCCAACTTCGGAGAGTAGGGTCAGAGAATCCACTGGCTTGGTGGGCCGGGTCGATCGGAGGGCTTCTCCTCCTGAGACGCAGTAGGTGAAACTGCTCTCCGAGATTCTTCCCCTACCATTGGGTCAAAGCCCCCTCCAGCTCCATCAACCATCGCTCTATATCCTCTGTGTCAAAGCCATAGTCGACCCGACACTTTTTCTGCAAGACAAGACATGCCAAAATAAAAATCAACTCCAGCACAAAGAAAACTCCAAGAACAGAATCACTCCTACCTATGGGCCGACCTGGTTTAGAAGCTTCCTCTTGTGATGCACGAGTGCTGGCTCGGATTCTTCCACTTCCTCATCAGGTACACTATCTTCTTTCTGGGTGGGTCAGCTTGAGCCGAAAGCTTTTGCGTGCCTTAGGACTTAGTTTGATGCTTCGCTTGATGGGTTCGCCTTCTTCAGAGAGGCAGTACTCGCCCTACACCTTCCTTCTTCAGGATAGTCGTGGCCACGGGAGCAAAACCTACATCAACTTAAGCCATCAACAGAGCCCCCAAGACGACTGGGGGCACCGAAGGTCGTCTCAGATCCAGCAACCAGCGTAGTAGCAATGGTCGAAGCCGATCTGGAGCAGGCGCTGGATCCTCTCCTGGACTTCTACCGTGACTGAGACACCACCGTGCTAGTTCACCCCTTGGTTCCATGCTGTTAGAACAATGTCTCAGTCCTTTCGTACATCCGCCTCCAAAGCACCAGAGACTCGGATAATGGTTTCACACCAATCGTGGTCGATGTCCGCCAACTTGATGATCAGCTTAAGTTGATGATCAGCTTCTCGAGACTACTCCTTGCAACAAAGAAATGATTGTTCTTATTGTTTTTTCTCATCATATAAAGGGATGAAAAGTCTTCAACCTACAAGAATACGGGGCGAATAGTGTTGGAACATATTTCGATGACAACATTTGTGAAGCATTTCATTTGGAACTCTATCACACGACTATATCAAGAGTTCTACATGATCAAGACTTCCCAAAGAGAGTTGATATGATGTGTTTTGTAATTGTAAAATAGCATGTCAAAAGTCTTGATGCACACACACATATCTTTGATACATAGTCGACTTATAGTCCCTTATAGTCGACTAATACCTTATGTAGTCGACTTGACCAAAGCCATAGTCGACTAATCCTGTGTCTCACTTGATACCAACTCTCTGTTTGTCCATTGGTCGACTTGACAGAATATATAGTCGACTAATAGACCCTTGTAGTCGACTAACCCATTTCCCCTAGTCGACTAATCATTGACCTAGTCGACTTATAAAGTAGTTGCAGTCGACTTGGTTCAGTTATCCAGAAACCTGTCACTTGAGCTTATCTTGACCTAGTCGACTTATACTCAATTCTAGTCGACTAACCTTTGGAAATTTACCTAGACTAGTCGACTAACTCAAAAGGCAAGTCGACTATAGGCAGTTTCTGACTGTTGGACAGTTTCTGTATTCTGATATTTTTTGCAACGTTTTCCAACGTTTGAACATTCAAATTGCACCTAATAACTACCCTAACTAACCCTAGAGTGTATCTATAAATAAGATTGTTAATCTAAGGCAAAAATACCAATCCTAATCTTCAGTTTTCTAATCAAAAATTCTGCCAATCCTGAAAACTGTTCCCACTTGGTTGTACAAGGTGGTGTGTTCTCTTGGTTGTAAGAGAAGGTGTACACATTTGGCAAAGGGGATTTGTCAAGTGGTGTGCATGGTGTTGATTTTGGGTGTACAAAATCAAGGATAAAGGAAAATCTCAAGCGGGTGGCTGGGGATTGGATGTAGGTCACGAGGACCGAACCAGGATAAATCTCTCGTGTTTGCATTTGTCTAAACTTTTCTGAGATTTGATTTCCTTTATTGCAAGTTTATAAATTTGTTTAACTTTAATCCTTCTTTGTTTAGTATATGTGTTGACTTCGTATTTTAGATCCACAAGTGATATCAAAGCAGATTCAACAATTGGTATCATATCGGGACCAACAAATAGATCACAAAGGGCTTCAAAGCCCAAGAACACACACAAGCCCCCTACCACCAACTGTGAGGGGGCAACTTTGAAATGGCACAGGATTTCATAGACGAAACTCTTCAATGGGAACTTCAGCCCCAAAGCCAATAGCTAGAGGTAGAGATATACACCACCTGCCTTAGGAGCTTGTATAGTTAGTCTCGGCAGGGCACCACTCCATCTTGACGTTCGATGGCAATCAGACTCCATACCTCGCTAGATATTCATCAACCTCCTTCTGGCTATAGAGAATTTTTTAGCGTGGGGTCAAAATCCATAGACGTCCTGGTGTGAAATTGGGCCCTCTTTCCTTTTCCTTCAATGCCAACTATTTTAAAACAGGGATGGTGGACTTGATGATGGATTTGGGGGTAGGGATCCAAGATAGAAGGTAGAAGAAGAGATGTAGATTGAAGAAGATTTGGGGAATTGGGAAATTATCCTTCTTTTGCCCCCTAATTTTAATCTCGCGCTAACGTCATCGCAATGATGACTCTTAAAAGGTTGTTACTTTTCCGCTTTCACCATTGAATGCAGACCATCGTGTAAATCTCAAGGCCCTCAAACACTGACATCTTGCACGTCACGCGCATCGATTGGACTTGCAGCGTGATAGCCTGATAGCCAGCTCTAAGCAATAAATGCACAGAGATACGATATGATTCTCTAGTGGCTCTCCAACCTTGTCTTGTAGCGGCAACTAAAAGGTTTACTCAAGAACTAAATCCTTATCTCCTTCTCAATGAGAGACTCTAAGAAGAAGAGATGGAAGGGGCATCTGTAGTAGTCAATTATAGCCTCTGCAAGATCGCAATACTTGGCAAATCATGTAGATCACGGAGGTTCCAGATTCGATCTCATCTAACTGATCTTACTAGACCACCTGGCTAACAGGACGGTTACAAAAACTTGGTGCATAGTGGGTGATAACTACAGATCTAAGCTATTCTTCTCGCCAATCAGCGCGATCTTCGAAGATCACGCACCACTCTACCAATTGCAGCTGTGGTGTTACGGGCAGTTACGATCGTGGCTGATCTATAGGCGTAGATCTTAGAAACCATGATAAACTCATTAATTCTCAACTATAAAAGTCAATCTTTTTCTCCTTTGCAAGAGATTGAACCCTAGAGAATTAAATTGTAATAGAGTGTTCAGAACTTCTTGTAATCCCTCTGATTTAGTGGAATCTCTCTCTTTCTCTTTGTTTCATGGTTTTTTCTTCCTTGGGCTTTTCACATAATTCTCTGGTGTTTGTGTTTGATTTACATTCTCATTTACAATTTGAATATAGATAAATTCCCTCGAGAAATTTACCTCTACAATAATGATGCTCATTGCTTTCCTTCTGTATATCTTTTCTCTTATGTTTCTAAATATAATAGATTAGTTTTCTTTTTTGATAGAATTTTAAGTCACAATCTTCAAATTTCTTGAAAAGTCGATGAATGCCTGTTGATGAGACTCTTTCTGGCGGTGAGGAAGCGCGGATCTGTGCTACTTAAAATATGAGGCCTTCAATCACCTGCGACCAAAAAGAAATGTTAGCACCACAGGCTCTTGGTCCAAGTGAGGCCCCTCTGACACTCAAGTTAGAAGGTGAAAGAAGTGAATTGAATGTAGAGGAGCTAAGTATAGAATCTTATACCTCATACCGGAGAGCCTCACCTTTTATTTATAGACAAAGGAAGGTCATAAAGTGATTAACAAAAAGATAGAGCTCAAAGAAATATTTATCTAATTTGTGTTTGCTTCTGAATTCTTGTAATTTAACCCTAGTAGCAATGGCTATACAGGTGGATCCTCAGGGAGAAATGCGATGAGAGCATTTCGGCCCAGTATTGTTCTAAAGACTTAGAAGAAAGAATTTTGTTTGAAAAGAAAGATTGGTTTTGTTTTGATTATTAGAAAAACTTATAGTTCACTAATCATCTACCACCACTAACTTACTAGTCCATGAAGATTAAATTTCATGTTAAATCATAAAATTTGTTCCTAGAAAAGTTACTTCAATTAAGATATATAAGATGAAAAGCTATCCCTAATTGAAAAACACTAGCCAAATTTCAATATTAGATTATCAATGCTTTCTAAGCATAGCATAAGAAAATTTGTTTAGATTTAACATTAAGCTATCAAAGCTATCTAAGCATAAATTAAACAAAACTATTAACTAATATTAACAATAATCAATTTTACATTTTATCATCATAAGTCATCAAGAATTTTACCTAGTCTAAGGTTTTAAGCATGCATAAGATTCAATCAGTTTATCTAATATAGGACTAGAAGTAGTGATGGAGAGATTAGCAAACTATGAAATAAATTAATTAAGCATGATAGATATTAAATTAAGCATAGTGTATAAAGAAGAAAATTGCATAAAGAAAACTAAAGCAAATAAAGAAGACAAAAAAATTGAAAGAAGAGCAAAAGAACCTTATTTATTGAAGCTGTCACCGTCAAATTACAATCCCTTCTTCGTCTTTTTACAAATCACTAAAACTAGAATCTTAGAAATTAAAAAATTCAAAAAAAAGAATATTAAAGAAAATTCAAAGTTTTGATCTCTGAGATACTACAATTATGAGATATTTCAGCACTTTAAATAATCCTCAGAGCCAATCACAATTAAGACTTCCAATCCAGTTCTAATTTGATGTGGGAATTCAATTTTTGAATTTGTTGCAGATAGCTAGCATGTTGATTATTGAATATGACTCATCAAATAACTGAATTAGAAACAATGATCACCAAAATTGTATCCCTATAAGTCTTCTTTCTGGAGCATCTTCAATCATCAGATTCGAATTTCTGTAGCTAAAGTTATGATCAGAATACTAAAAGGTGTTCAGTCTAAATTGATTTAGAATTCCAAATTGAAGTTGGATTTGAAGGTTTTTTTAAGTTTTCTTTTGTGACTCTATTTTTCCATTCATCAAGAGATATATCTTTAAAATTTGATATTGAATTGTATAGATGATGATATATCCTTTTCCTCTCTTGATTTCAAATTGATTTAAATTGAAATTCGAATTTAGATAAGAATTGTAGATAACTTAGAAGCTTTCTTTATCCTCATCTTTCCAATCATCTAGATGTATATCTTCAGAATTTGAATTTGATGTATGGATATGCTGATAATATCCTCTTCTTTTTATTTTGGGAGCAAGTTATTATCCAAATTCGAATTTAATTTGAATTCTCTCCTTATCTTCAAACTTGATTTTATTCATCTAGGAACTTGATTTTATTTATACAGAATTTTTATTGGTTTTATGGGTTTTTGGGCTTCTATCTTCTCTTTATTTATTTATGGAGGCCTGCACGTCACTAAACAATAATATAATTAAATATTAATGTTTTACTAAAAATAATTAATCATCAAGTTATTAGGAGTGGGTCAAGTTAGTGGAAGATTACTGAGTTGGATACCGGGATCTTCCTGGGAAAGATTCCGGTTGTCAGATCCATCTTGAAGAAGATATGCTTCTATTCGACCTAGCCCCTGCTTGAATGTTAGGAACGTGCCCTATTCGAGCGACATCACTTTTATTCTCTCTGACCTGACCTTAGGTCCAATTTGTCCTAATGGTATTATACTCATCACTGCCCTTGATGATATGGGAAATATAGAAAGTTATCAACTTCCCTGCTAGGAGAAGGCTCTCTTATTATCCTTGATAATAAAAAATAAGATATTTTTTTGTTAGTTCCAATATTTTATCAGTTTCTAGGATTCAAAAGAGCAAAATTGTCTTTACGAGCATGTCGATTATACCATTTCCTATTGTTCCTTCAATTATCATGGTGATTGTCACTCCGGTCATCTCTACATTCAAACCAGGACACATGTCCAGTACGATCCTTTCTTTTGCCCTTTTATCCTACCATTTTCATCTTGATCACTTGAGAAAATTGATAATTGTGATTTATATCTATTTTTCATGCCATATTTATGCCTATTTTTATGCCACATTTAATGCTACATAGGTGTTTTTATTTATGATTTTGCAGAAATTAGGTCAAGAGCAAAGATTAGAAAAAAGAAGCCAAAAAGCATATTTTGAGAAGATTGCAACAAAATAGTACAAAGATGAAGCCAAAGGGATTAACAAAGTCTACAAGCTGGAGAAAAGTTGCTGCCAAAAGTTGAAGGCCCAGTTCAACTGTTAGAAGGCTGGCCAGCCATTCAGACAGCCATTAACTAGTCAAATTAGAGCCAGTGCTTTCTCCTACAACAATTCAAAGTCCAAATCAGAAGAGTATTTTCTGTAGACGACAAGTAGCCCAAAATCACGGTTGGATAGCCATCTAATTAAGGCAACTCCTAATGAGATTTTTATGTAGTCTTTTGTATGATTAAGGATCCTTTAGAAAACTTAAGTAAGATAATTCATGACTCTGAGGCCTATATAAGACATTGCAATCTCTTATAAAATAGTATCTCGACTCAAGCTTTTATGTTTTTTAATATTCAATAAAATTAAGTTGGCTTTTAGAGAAATCTCGTGTTTTGGATAAGAAGACCAGAGGAGAGGCAGTGTTTAGGATTCATCTCTAAATCAGTTGTTTCTTTCTTTTTCTTTTCTTAATTACCTTGAAGATGATTTTCATGTTTTATAGTATGCTTTGGACTTCTTTAATCATGAATTAAATCACCATAGCTAGGACGTTGATATAGGCAAATTAATATGATGTTATAGTACTATTGATATGTGTTAATTCTTCTTTTACTACATGCATGTTAAGCTTCTATTTTTGTTTTAATGATATTAGTGATGACCATAATCAATTAGTTCGTTAGATTTGAGGCCAGTAGGAGATAGTCTAGCATAGCTTTATAGAAACAGAAATCATAAACTCACATGCTGAAACTGAGAGGAGATACATAAGTTATGCAATCATATAAGAAAGAACATAAAACTTAGCATGTAAATTCACTAGATCAAGAGATTGTCGGTTCTCGTCGAGAGTATAGTATTAATATCACTCAAGAGAATATATTAATTAAGATAGAGAATTCAATTGTTAATATGAGTAGTAAGAAGTTATTAATACTATCAACATATTAAATCTAATTATTAATTGCTGAAATCAATTACCCTAGTATTTTTCTCATCCACAGTTAACAACTTGTTATTTGTGTGTTCATAACTTACTTTAAATCCGCATCTCATTTTTTATTCAAATAAAACTCGAAAATGAGCTTGGTTCTCAATTGATCATCAATCCTCATGGGTTCGTAATCTGTTCATCACTTTATTACTTGTAAATGATTGATGGACTTATCAATTCACACGTTAAGTTTTTTGTGCCGTTATCGGGGATTGTTTTGTTCTTATTGATATCAACGGTATTTAAATCTACTTTTAATTTGAATAATTTCAAAAAAACTAACATATTTATGTTCTATTTTGTAGACTGCAAGAGATAGAACAACATTAGAAGCAGCTGGACGGCTGGATAGTCATTTGGACACCCAATAGCCATTAATTATTGAAGACCGAGGTTGAACTTTCAGGAACTAGTTCCTATTGATTTATGCGATATTCTAGAAGCACTAAACTGCTATCGCTAGATCCTGAGATAAATAAAGCCTATCGATGCCTACTGAAAGAGGAAAAAACAGAGAAGCAAACATGGCAGGCAATAAAGAAAAGAGAGCATTTCAAGATTATGTTGTTTCCTTCTTGATCGGGGGCACCTCATGGTTCAAAAGGCCGACGATCCAAGAAAACAACTTCGAGTTCAAGACGGAGTTGATTTGATGGTGCAAAATATATGTCAATTAAGAGGTCTTCCCAATGATAATCAAAACGAGCACATCGCGAGCTTTCTGGAGATTTACGATACAAAAAAGCACAATGGTGTTCCAACAAAGGCGGTGAGCTTGATACTCTTTCCTTTCTAATTATTCATGTGCATTGCATATTTTATGTCACATTTTTATATTTATTATTATTTAAAACTCTTCTATTTAATGAATTTAATGTTTAATGGTATGTAGGTATAATTAATGGAGAAAGAAGAAATGGTCCAATTTATCCAAATTGATCTGAATTAATTAGAGATAAGATTATCTAGCCGAAGCAATCAACGAAGATCTAAATGAAATCAGAGGTTGGAAGAAATCTTATCTGAAGAAACGTAGATATTTCAACGGGGGATCACATGCCCAAAACACTGATCCAACAGTCAGGATCTAATCCTCCAATGTGTATTCTCCTTACCTCTCCTCTTATAAATACATCATCATTCAGAGCAGAGAGAACGAAGAAGTGGATTAGGGTTTAGGCTTTTTATTCTTAAGATTAGGATCTTATTGTTAGATAATTGTTGAACTTGTAATATCCATTTATTTTTTTATTTATTCTAGTTTAGACCAGAAAAGTGAGAGAAAGGAAATGAGTGTGTAATCTTTGTTGGTCCAGAGGCCCTTCACTCTAGTTTTGATGATGATTAACTCATGTAGTTATAGTTTACTAATAATTTTGTGATATTTAGTTTCAGATATTTGATCAAGATGTTAGTAGGTGTTTAGTTTCAACAAAGGAGTTTCGTAGCTTACACATGGTGATTCAAGAGCTCGCGCGTCAAGATCGCATCTAGCACTCGATTGGAGTCAAGCTCGGTGGATCATGTTTGGATCGAGTCGACTTGCAGACGGAGTTCTACAAGAAGATCTGTTTGTTTAGTTAAGATGTTTAGATCTTATGTAAAGATTAGATAGTGTTGATATGCTCAAGTTCACATACACACACAAGTTTTCAGTTTATTAGTTTTTGATTTTCGGTTTAACCAATATTGGATTTCATGTCAAAAACATAGATATAATATCTTTTTATGTATATTGGATTCTATCCTTATACAATATGCTTGAAAGTTGTTTCAATATCATGTTTTTGTATTTACATGAGTTTTGGAGAAAACGGTTTTTCATTTCAAAATCCAAGTTTTGAAAACTACGGATTTTGATTTAAGGCAAAATTTTAATATCACAAAAATGGTTCAAATTGTTTATAATATATGTTGAATTTTAGTCACATATGTTTTTATTTCAAAGATCTAATAAGAACTTATTTTTGTGAAATTTATATGTATTTTATGGGATTTTTTAGAAGGCAAATACCTAAGTTTTTAATCTCTTAATTAGTTGGACCTGCCTTTTGCCGGTCAACCGAAGAACGGTCGATCGAGGCAGAAGTCGGTCGACCGGTCTGGTCGACTGACGTGCACAGTCGTGCACGGCTGTTTTGACTAGAAGGCCGATCGACTGGGTCGGTCGACCGCCGAGAGCTTCTGCTATCTAAAAATGGCCCCAGTCGACCGCCCGGTCGACCGGCAGAGAGCTCTGCTCTCTATTTCCAGGTCCGGTCGACCGGCCAGTCGATGGTCATAAAAATGATCGTTGGCCGATCGACCGCCCAGTCGACCGGAAGGGCATTTCTGCCCTTTCCAGCTGCCAACGGGCAGAATTTTTAGTGGGTTATAAATACCCACCTCTTTGAGCTGTTTTAGACAAGAATTTCAAGAGCAAAATTTTCTATCTTTCAGCAAGTTTTTAAAAAGTTTTTGGGCCAAAAGAATTGATCTTTATTTGTTTTTAAAGGGTTAAAAAATTCAAAGAAAAATAGAGTCATTGGGAATTAGTTTTTGTTCTTCATTTCTATAGCCATCTAGAAGTTTTCCCAAGAGTTTTTCTTTGTGTTTTTTATTTCTAAACTCTTTATTTTCTCACACTTGAGCTGTCATAGCTATCCTATCTATTAAGATCTTATTTAGTGAGAAAATTGGTTTGTGATCTTTGTGATCACCTAGAGTTGTAAACCTCTTTTATTTGAGATTGTGAGTATCCCTCTTGTGTAGAGGTGATTGTGGAGGTTGTATTGGTATCCCTCTAAGTGTAGAGGTGATTATGATTGGAGTGTTGGCTTTGAGCCTGATCCCTCTAGTGAGAGGTGATTGTTGTTTGGCTAAGTGCCAAATCCCTCTAGTGAGAGGTGATTGTAGTTGTGCTTTGCCTCTTGTGTAGAGGTTGTATTTGTTGGAAAGAGGAGTTGTGCGCTCCTAGTTGTATTCGCCCAAATCCTCAGTGAAGATTCCTTGTGTGGGAAGTCCTGTGTTGACGATATAGAGGAATTCTTCTGTGTGAAGGCGGGGACGTAGAGCTGGGTGCTCGAACCTCGAAACATATCTTTGTGTTTGCGTTTGATCCACTATCTCTAACTCTCTTTTATTTACCTTGCATTGATTCATATTGTCATATCATTCATATATGCTTGGTTTGTTTGTATGCCATACTTGTGTTCAACCAAGAGAGCTTTACATAGCACCTCAACTCTTATTTAGAAGAATTTAGAGGAGATAGTCCAGAACCCTTCATCGGGAATTCGGCTACACTCTTTGGTTACACTAAGTGTGTTACAATTAAGTTTTAATTCCACATTATTTGTCATTAGATTAGCTATACACCTATTCACCCCCCTCTAGGTGTACTTACAATCTTGCAATTGGAGTGACATCAAGGAAGGATTTAGCTCTTGGAAATCATCGTCTCATTCTTGCTTGGTATATTTGTGCTATTCTTTTATTCATTTTTTTCCTTACTTCTTTCATGGGTAACAAAAAATATTTTCTAGGCTCACTAATCATTCTCTTCTTTCCCTCTTTCTCTTGATCGATCCAATTGAATCATATGAATACCTAAGTTCAAGCCTTGTATTTTGCGAGTGTTCATGAAGGCACATGAGGACGGGAATTGGACTTTAACTCTTGTTTTTAAAAACACCACTTTTTTAAATCATTTTTATTCCATACTTTCTTGCTTTGCTTAATGGTTTAACATTCAACCTAAGAACTGTTTCAAAACGAAGTTAAATTTTTACAAAGATCTATCTCATATGCTTTGCTTAAACACTTTTTGAACTTCAAATCTGAACTTTTGCCTATGGTCATGTTGAGGCACTTAACTTTCAAGAGAAGAGTATATAGTTGATTATGAAATTAGTGGGCCAGATCTTTTCTCTTTCTAAAACAAATTCATTTTCACATAGCTCTAGTTTTTATCCTTCTTTCTAAAAAATTTCTTTTTAGTTCGCTTTAAACCAAACTCTCGACCAACCATTTTCTTTTTTTCTTTTAAAAAAATAATCTCAACTTGTTTTCAAAACAAAAATATCGAAAAGCTTGCATCGCATCTCTTCTCGTGATACAACCTATTAGCCTTAGGCTACACGGAACACTTCATACAATCACCACTGACGATTTTTCGATTTCATTTCTTTACCCTATTTGGTGCTTTTGGAATTGCTTGGTGAGAACCAAACAAATTTTGGCATCATAGCCGGGGAGGGAACGATATTTTTTGTAATTTAACTAGTCTGTTTTCTATTTCAGTATTCATGAAAACATCTTAGAAATTTTTTGGCTGTAGAAGACCACTTGTTGTTCTATGCCTCCGCTCAACAAAGCAGAGAATAGAACATTCTAGAAGTGTCACGTTTTCTCTATAATTGCCGCGTAAATGCGGCAAAACTTTGGACTACTAAACAACATCTTTGTTGCAGGTCATATTGCACTGCAAATTATGGCTTCTACAATTGTTAATTTTTTGTTTGAATATCTTTGAACACTGCTTTGAACTCAACAATATCCGATTGTTAAATTGCTCAAAAAATGTTTAGACTTGTATTCTAGGTATTTGCCTAATTACATTTCATTTCAACTACTGTTGAAGAGAGGTAGAGACAAAATATGTATGCATAACATCTAGGTTAAGAAACATTCTTGGGTGATCTTTATTGCTTTTGAGTGTTATTTTTTGCTATTTACTCGCACACTTTACACAAAAATAGATTAAGGGCAAAACCCAATAAAAGATAAGGTGTGAGAGTCATTACCCTTTCTTATCCCACAAACCATCTTCATTAACTCACAACCTAAGCCTAAAATTAAAATCTGAATAGACATTAGCCCTAGAGACATCTTGGACTTACTAGGAGAATGACCTCGGGGGAAGTTGTTAGAGTTTGACTCTAAATCGGTGTTAAAGGTTGGGGATTAAGAGGCAAAATCCTCGAAAACCAGTAGTTTGGCATAATTAAGGCTCATTGCTCTGTACGGATACCTCCCATTATATTTTGTCCCTACCTGGCCTTGTAAGTTATTGTCAGCTTGCTGCAATATACATCTCCTAAAAAGTCAACCAGTTAGGAGTCATCTAGGTATAAGTCTACCTTAGAATAGGCTTGGTTGATTTTTCTTTTTATTTTTACTGATTGATGATCTTGTTTGTGGTATTGATTGTGTAAGCAAGTGTGGTCGAGAGACCCTATTACATCTAGGTTAACCAGAAGCAAGTCATCACCAGAACCAGATTTGGTTATAGACCAAACAACATCTTTCCAAGATAGGTTCTACCCTATTAGAACTTCCCTTCCATCTTGCATTCGACTTTCTGAAGCTGGTGGCAACAACAACTTTGAGCTCAAGCCATAATACATCAACACTTTCCCTAAGTTTCATGATTTAGAGTCCGATAATGCGTACTTCTTCATAAGGGATTGAGGAAGTACGTCTTATGATGAGAATACCCTAGCTTAGAGACGATGCTATTAGGTTACGTTCATTCATTTTTCTCTTAAGGACCTAGCCAAGAAATGACTTTACAGTTTGGCGGTAGATTCTGTCATATCGTGGGATGATTTCGTTAAGGTCTTCTTAAAGAAATTTTACCCTATCTATAAAACTGCTCTCATTAGAAAGAACATAATGCAATTCAAGCAAGACTTGAGTGAATCTTTTTGGAGGTACTTTGAACGTTTTAAATATCTCCTTATCTAATACCCTCATCACGGTGCAAAGAAATGGAAGCAGTGCTAAATACTCTACGATGATTTAGATTACCAAAAAAACTCTTTTAGAAACCATATGCCAAGGAGAATTCCTTCAAAAGGATGAAAATCATAGGCAGAAATTATTTAAGGATTTAGCGGAGAAGACCATCCAATGGGAATCCACTCCCGACAAATTTAGGAATAGCAACCCCATCTCTTTAAAAAGAGGTCTCTATTACACAGAGTCATTAATTACTACCGAGGCTAGAATGGCTAACCTAATGAGAAGATTGGAAGTTTAAGAAACCAAAAGCCAGCTCCAGTGAACCAGGTCAGCCCATCCCAAATCCACACTCCGGGCTACACCTACTGTCAAGCCATAAACCACGTGTTCGAAGAGTGTTTCTATTTTTCATGCCCAACAAATATTGCCCAAGCATATAAATGCATCCTACTCAAGGGCCCACAGTAATTCCTACTCTCAAATATATAATCTCGGCTGGAGAAATCACCCGAATTTCTCATGTACCCAAAACAACCATGACCATTCTAGATCCAATTTTTTCAACAATTTTCATCTTACCAATTATCAACGGAATTTCCCCAACCAAGTTCTAGACTCTTCATTCTAAAATCCTCTAGCTGAAAAGAAATTGACCGATCTGGAGAAGATTATAGAAACTCTGATTAAGTCATAAACATCCTTCATGCAAAATACAAGACAACTGTTGAGCAACCACACTCAAGACATATTTAGGTTAGAGGTTCAGATGAGTCAGCTTGCTCGTTCACTAAGTAAAAGGCCCAAGGGGACTGCCTTATTAGCCGTTGACAAATCTGAGGAACTCTAGTCAAGCTCATGTGGCATAAGATTCTCAGATCAACCAGTGTAATATTGTTCATACTCTTAGGTCAGGAGACAAGTTGATAACAAAGTATCGATGCCATCCACTCCTTTTTAGCACAACCTAATACAAGCATCCACTTCTTCTAGCTCCGATTCTTTCAATTCTGACAAGTCTGAAAAAGACAAGTCAGTCGATTAGGTGCACAAATCTATAGTACCATTCACAAATAGGCTTAAGAATAACATAAACAAGCTATACATATAGAGAAAATACTTGTGATGTTTAATCAAGTGAAGACAAATTTGTCCTTCTTGATGTGCTGCAACAAGTCCCTTTCTATAACAAATTTCTTAAGTACATGTGCACCAAGAAGTGAAAGACGAATATGCCCAAAAAAAATTTTCTAGCCGCTAATATTAGTGAGCTACTGTCTAGCCTGATCCCTGTCAAGTACAAGAATTCTGGTTATCCTACCATTGTTTGCACTATAGGACAGACTGAAATCAGTCTAAAACTCCTTGATTTGGTTGCAAATATCAACTTACTCCCCTTCTCAGTATACTAGTAACTCGGCTTGGGCGAGCTTAGCCCAAGCCGAGTCATCATCCAATTGGCTGACTGGTCAGTGAAAGTTTTCAAGAGGAAATTACTAATGTTCTCGTCTGGGTAGGGATTTTATCTACCTAGTAGATTTTATTGCTCTTGAGACCCAACCTGTATCAAATTCTAGGTCTCAAACTCCAGTCGCTCTAAGTCATTCGTTCCTTCCTACATCCAATGCGATCATCAATTATATGAATGGATCCATAAGGTTAACCTTTGGAGATATGACTGTAATGTCTTCAATCTAAGAAAACAACCCCGCGATGTAGAAGATCCAACATTTAAAGTGAACCTCATTGAGAACATGAAGAGTGGACATAATGAGAAATTAGAATTCAAAACTGACAGTGTGAGTTTGAGTTAGAATCTGAAAATTTCAACCTTGATCAGATTGTCGATTCTGTTGTAAATTGGGCATCAACCCCAATTTCACCAAGTCTGGAGCCAACAAAGTTGACTACTCCCTCCATTAAGTCTTCTTCTTCTTCTTTAGAATTGAAAGTCTTACCTAAGTATCTCAAGTATGTCTACTTAGATGGGCAAGAGACCTTTTCAGTTATCATCGCATCTCATTTGACTACATGGCAACAAGAAAGCCTTATGTCAGTTTTTAAGAAGTATAGGAAAGTCATTGGTTGGAGCATGACCGGCATTAAGGGGTTGAGTCCAGTTATAGTTCAACATCGCATTCATTTAACTAAAGAGGCGACACATAAGAGGGACTCGCATCGTAGGTTAAACCACCTAAAATGTAAGAGGCTGTTCGTGCCAAAATTTTAAAACTCTTAGACAATGAGATCATTTATCCCATTTCTGATAGCCATGGGTTAGCTCAGAAGAAGTTCGGTTTTACCGTGGTAGAGAACGAGAACAAAGAGTTAGTACAAATATGACTCCCTGCCAAGATTCAAGTTTGCATTGACTATAAAAAGTTGAATGCTGCAACTTGTAAGGATCACTTTCCTCTTCCCTTTATTGATCAAATGCTTGAACGTTTAGCTAGCCACGAGTATTACTATTTCTTGGTTACTCGGGTTATAATCAGATTCTTATACCTCTGGAAGACCAAGAGAAGATCACGTTCACCTGTCCATTGGGACCTTTGCCTACCGCTTAATGCCTTTTGACTTGTGCAATGCCCCTGCAATGTTTTAATGTTGCATGCTAAGTTTATTCTCCAATATAGTAGAACAGTTCCTCGAAATTTTCATGGATGATTTCTCCATCTACGAAGATTCATTCAATCAGTGTCTTCATCATTTAAAACTTATCCTCCAAAGATGTGCTCAAAAGAATTTGGCAATAAATTGGTAGAAATTCCACTTCATGGTAAGACATGATATTGTCTTGGGTCATGAAATCTCTAAGAAAGGGATTGAAGTGGATAAAATAAAGATTGATGTTATTGATAAGCTTCCTACGCCTAAATGTGTAAAAGATGTTCGATCTTTCTTTGGACAAGCCGAGTTCTATCGTAGGTTTATTAAGGACTTTAGAAAGATTGCTAAACCCTTGACCAACCTTTTAGCTAAGAAGGTGCTCTTCAATTTCGATGATGGATGTTTTAATGCTTAGGAGAAGCTTAAAACGAGCTAATTATTTCTGTCCTGAATTGGTTAAAGCTGTTCGAGATCATAGGAGACGCTTCAGATTTTGCCATTGGTGTTGTTTTAGAATAGCGCATCGATAACAAGCAGCACCTGATCTACTACTCAAGTAAGACTTTTAATGATGCTCAAATGAACTATACTACAACCAGAAAGGAATTCTTGGTTGTAGTGTTTGCCTTAGAGAAATTTCGTCCATAGCTGCTTGGGTCAAAAACCATCATATTCACTGATCATTCTGTACTTAGATACTCATGCTTAAGAAGGATGCTAAGGCCTTGGATCCTCCTTCTTCAAGAATTTAATCTCGAGATTGAGACAAAAGGGCATAGAAAATATTGTCGCCGATCATCTCTCGCGTATCCCCAAGCCCCTCACAATGCATTGCCGATGAATGACACTTTTCTCGATGAATAACTCTTAGTTGCCTTTAGGGAACCATGGTTTACCGACATAGTCAACTACTTAGTCAGAAGTCAAACCCTATCTCATTAGATGAAATAAGATATCTACCGGTTATTGTCTCAAGTTTGGTATTTCATTGGAAGGAACTGCATCTTTTTAAGTATTGTTCTGACCAAATCATTAGAAGATGTATTCCAAACGAGAAAGTCAAGAGTATTCATTCCTTCGGTCACGATCTTGCATGCGGTGGACATTTTGGTCCCTATAAGCTTGCTGAAAAGTGTTACAAAGTGGATTCTATTGGTCCACTTTGTTTAAAGATGCCTTTGAATTTATAAGACGTGCCCAGGATGTCAAATGATCAGTAGTATCTCAAAATGTAAGATGATGCCCTCAACCCAGTTCTAGAAATAGAACTCTTCGATATTTGGGGCATTGACTTTATGAGTCCTTTTTCTATTTTATCTGGGAACCAATACATCTTGGTTGTTGTGGGCTACGTATCCAAGTGGGTTGAAGCTACTCCCTGTACGACGAATGACAATAAGGTTGTTATCAAGTTCTTGAAAGAGAATATTTTTTCACACTTCAAAATCCCTTGTGTCATAATTAGCGATAATGGCACTCATTTCTATAATAG
Organism: Agave tequilana; assembly: GCA_038442645.1. NCBI lineage: Eukaryota > Viridiplantae > Streptophyta > Magnoliopsida > Asparagales > Asparagaceae > Agave > Agave tequilana. Next base: position 30,617 of record JAVJIF010000072.1, read on the forward strand.
ATCTTTTAAAATTCTTATGTGGAAATATGTTATAACATACAAGTTGTCTATACCATATCATCCTCAAACCTGTGGGCAGGTAGAGGTCTTGAAGACAAATAAAACTAATCTAGAAGAAGACTCTGAGTCAAAACCAGAAAGATTGGTCCACCAAACTAGTAAATGCCTTATGGGCCTATAGGACTGCTTTCAAAATGATCTTAGGTATGTCTCCTTATTAGTTAGTCTTTGGAAAAGCTTGTCGTCTACCTATTGAGTTTGAACATCGGGCCTTGTGGGTAATTAAACAATTGAACTTTGATCTAGATAAGGCTGATGCACTTCAAAAAATGTAAATTTTCAAACTTGAGGAATTGAGGAATGAAGCCTATGAAAATGTGAAGATAACGAACAATAGGGTTAAGATCTTTCATGATAAGTTTATCATAAGAAAAACTTTTGTCTCTGGATAAAAGTCTTACTCTACTATTCTAGGCTTCATCTTTTTTCAGAAAAATTGAAATCAAGATGCACATGGTCATTCAATTTTAAAACTGTGTTTCCACACAGTACAGTAGAGATCTGTGACCTTAAGAACAGTAATGACTTCAAGGTTAATGGTTAACGCCTTAAACTGTTCTTGGAATCGGTCTGACGGTGTGGGTCTGTTTAACCCAATGTATCAGTGACCTCTTTTTACATTTTATTTCATGCATTGTGCATTTCATTCATACATTGGGAACAATACATAAGATAGATGTGGGAGAGGAGCACTAATATTTAACATGATAAAAAAATTATACATATAAAAAAACTTTTTGAATTGAGAAATAATATTTTGATCTATTTTTGTAAAAAAATTAAGAAAATCTTAAGAATTAGAGGAATCATAATTATGATTTAATACTTAGTCAAAATAAGATTATGTTCTAGATTTCTAGATATACGAAGAAAATTGAAGAAGTAATTTGGTCTTAATTTTTATCTTGATGAAATATACACTTTATACACTTACACACCTAGGATTCAAAACAAAGACTCTTGTGCCTTATAAAAGAATAAATAAAAAAATTATATATATATATATATCAAAGTTCTCTGATTAAGCTGGGTAATTATGCCTCATAAAGCATAAATATTCACGCCTAAAAGTGATTCATATCATCAATTAAAACCCTTCATTTTGTGGCCTTGTTTATTTGATTCCTTAAGTCGTAGGAGTGTTTTCTCACCCGGTACCCTAAGATCGTCCTGTTTAGGAGTCACCGACTAAAGATTCATTACATGGGTAAATAAGAAAGCCTAATAAAATTAAGAGATAAATGTCGTCATAATAAAAAATAATAAGGCATAAGAGTTGGAGTTGAAGAATTCTAGGCAAAGTTTTCAAGATCACAAGGTGCATATAATTTAGGTTAAAATATTAAACTAGGTAAGAAATACAATTTTAATCCTTACCTCTAATGATTTCAAGTTTTTGAATAAAGATTAAGTTTAGAAATGAATAATTTGCTGCACTTATGACTTATAAATTACTTAAGTTTTTTGCAAAAGTTTGTCAAATATTTCTTCTCTCTTTTAAAAAAGAATTTTCAAAAATACTAACATTTTTCAAATTTTGGATTTTGTGAGTGTAATCCACTGAAAACCCTTAGGAGACTATACTCATCCTTATGGAAAATCTAGAGATTTAAAGGCTTATTATACATGTTCAATGTAGTCACGTGACCTAAAAAAGTGGCTCAATAATCTCTTAGTCTTTTGATTTTTGCTCGAGGACGAGCAAAAGATAGGTGTGGTCGTGTGATTATTCACGTGAATTGCATATTTTATGTCACATTTTTATATTTACTATTATTTAAACTCTGTTATTTAATCAGTTTAATGTTTAAGGTGTGCATGTGTAATTAGTGGAGAAAGAGAAGAAATGGTTCAATTTATCCTTATTAATCTGAATTAATTTGAGATAAGATTATTTAGCCAAAGCAATCACTGGAGATCTATTTGAAATAAGAGATTTGAAAGAAATCTTTTTGCAGAAACATAGATATCTCAACCGGGGGAATTGTGCTTCCAAAATGCTGATCCAATGGTCAGGATCTAGCAACAAAAAAGTGGCTTTATCCATGTTTCTGCGGCAGTTCTCTAATCGTTGGGCCAGAGATTTGATCCTATCCTCCAATGCATATTCTCCTCTCCTCTCCTCCTATAAAAACATCACCATTTATAGCAAAGAGAACAAAGAAGAGAATTGGGGTTTAGGATTTTTATTCTTAAGGTTAGGACCTTATTGTTAGATAATTGTGGAAGTTGTAATCTCTATTTATTTCTTTATTTATTCTAGTTTATACCAAAAAACTGAGAGAGAGAAATGAGTGTGTAATCCTGTAATTGAAGTGATATTAAAGAAGGATTCAACTCTTGGAAATCATCATCTCATTCTTTCTTGGTATGTTTGTGCTATTCTTTTATTCATTTTCTTTCTTTACTTCTTTCATGGGTAGCTAAAAGCATTTTATGGGCTCACTAATTAATCTCTTCTATTTCTCTTTCTCTTGATCGATTTTAATGAAAAGGAACCCAATTGAATCATATGAATGTCAAGTTCAAGTCTTACATTTTGCGAGTGTTCTTGAAGTCACATGAGGATGGGTATTGGGCTTTACTCTTGTTTTAAAAACACCACTTTTCAAAATCATTTTTATTCCATACTTACTTACTTTGCTTGGTGGTTTAACATTCAACCTAAGAACTATTTCAAAATGAAGTTAAAACTTTCCAAAAATCTATCTTATTTTCTTTACTTAAAGCACTTTTTGAACTTCAAGTCTGAACTTTTGCAATCACTTTGAGGTACTTAACTTTCAAGAGAAGAGTATATAGTTGAGTATAAGATTAGTGAGCCCAGATGTTTCCTCTTTATACAACCAAATTCATTTTCACTTCGCTCAAGATTTTATCTTTCTACTCTAAATTCTTTTTTAGTTCTCTTTAAACTAAACTCTCGACCAACCATATTCTTTTCTTTTTTGAGTATAAGATTAGTGAGCCCAAATCTTTACTCTTTATAAAACCAAATTCATTTTCACTTCGCTCGAGATTTTATCTTTCTACTCTAAAAATTTTTTAGTTCTCTTTAAACTAAACTCTCGACCAACCATATTCTTTTCTTTTTTTAAAAAAATAGAATATCAACTTGTTTTCAAAACAAAAATACCAAAAAGCTTTCATCATATCTCTCCTAGTGGACAGGGCCTTAGCCCTAAGCAACACGGTACACTTCATCCAATCACCACGCATGATTTTTCAATTTCATTTCTTTACTCTATTTGGTGTTTTTAAAATTGCTCGGTGAGAACCAAACACTTTCTCGCTCAAAGATAAAGTGAATATGTGGCTCATTCTTTACCGAAGGATTCAATTGCAATGTTAAAAGAGATGGCGTCCAAATTTCTAACCAAGTACTTTCCACCATCGAAAGCGACCAAATTAAGAAGTGATATCACAACTTTTGTTCAATTTGATAATGAAAGTATTTATGAGGATTGGGAAAGATACAACGGGTTAATTAGAAATGTTTCACATCATGGACTCCGTACTTGGTTGGATATTCAATTCTTCTACAACGGGTTGCAACCAAACACAAAGATGCAGAGTTACTGAAGGAGCATTGATGGGAACGAGATGAAGCTTATGGACTATTGAAGGAGATGGCCTCAAACAGCTATAATGGCAATCTGAAAGGGTGACACTGAAAAGAGTTGCAGGGGCGCATGACCTAGAAGCTATCACGATGACACAAGCTAAACTCGCGTTGTCGATGAAGCAATTGGGAGCCTCCAATGTAAGTGTAATACAAACTCAAACTCAAGCATGTGATTTATGTGGAAGACGTCATTCTAGTGGAGATTGTCAGGTTGGCAACCCTTTTATATTTACGCAAAAGAACAAGCTAATTATGTCAATAATTTTCAGAAGCGCCCAATAACCCCTACTCCAAAACATACAATCCTGCATGGAGGAACCACCCAAATCTGTCATGGGAAAACAACAACAATGTGTTGTAGCCCTATAGCTTCCAACAACAATACCAACCACCACATGAGAAGAAAGTGAACTTGGAAGATGCACTGGCATAACTTACTTCAAGCACAGTATCCTTCATGACAAAGGCGGAGGATGCATTGGCGCAACTCACTTCTAATACAACATCCTTCATTGCAAAAACAGAAACAAACTTCAAGAATCAAGTAGCATCCATTCATAATCTTGAAGTTCAAGTAGGTCAAATTGCCAACCTACTCTCCAACAGGTCACAAGGAGCCTTGCCGAGCAACACCGAGACAAATCCAAAGGAGCAAGTAAAAGTGATTGATTATTCATTGACTCTTCGCATTTCTCTATCATTTAATAATAAAACCTGTCTTTTATGTGTAGGTTACACTGATATAGGGGCAAAATGGAGAAAATGGGCTATTAATACCTATTTCTGGAAATTTTTCATAGATTTCTTGATGACCAAGTTATTTCTAGAAGCCCAAAATAGAAGCCTGAATTGAGAGCCCAGTCTATAGGAGCTACATGAAAAATAAAAGAAAATAATGAAAATTAGATGCTTCTCTTGGTCAGATGAGTATGTGGCCAAAAGATCAGAGGCAATGACCCTAATCTTGCCGTGCAAACGTGGTATTTGTCGCGCAAGCACGACAATATTAAGGTTGATTACGTCGATCTTTGATACATGGCTTCGGTTCTTGGGGCTTAAACTACTGCTGCCAATAAATACAACGCCAAGGGACTGAGATTGGATACAAAGAGAGACTAGAGGCTAGGCTAGGATTCTTGTTATTTTTCTTATAATTTTCTTTAGTTTCTTTCTTAGTCTTAGATCCGCGAGAGAGAGAGAGAGAGAGAGAGAGAGAGAGAGAGAGAGAGAGATTCTGGAATTGATAAGTGAGAAATCAATACAAGGCTCCTCCTTTCTTCTTCAAATTTTTATTTGCTTTCTTGCATTATGCTTCCTTCTAGTTGAAGTTTTATTTCCTTGAATTTGTTTTCTCCTTTACCATGAGTAGCTAACTTTCTATTTCATGACTAACTCACCACTAAGTCCATTGACAACTAACTCCTTGGATGGTTTTTATCTCCTATGATTCATAGATGCATCACTTGTAACCTTGCATTCTTGCAAGAGTTCCTGATTTTTCATGAAGATGAGTGCTAATTTCTAATTGCTTATTGTGTAATAGATTGACCCAAGTGTTCTATTGATGCCTCATGTTTAGTGTTACAGGGATAAATTTCCCAAAAGAAATTTATCTGCATGTCAATTTGTAACCTGGATCTAAGAGAGCAAAAGACACATAAAAACACAGGTTTTTACATGGTAATCCAATATGAGAAAAACTACAGAGAGCGGAGAGAGAATACATTATTTGTAAAGGATTACATCGAACTTATTAGAGCTAAAACTCTGAAATTGCTATAGGATATTGTCACACACCGCTTCACAAATTACTCGGAAACGGAGTCGCGACGAGAGTCGACAACGTATATACGCGAGGAAAATACCCCGCGTATATACGTTAAGCCTAAAGTAACCCGAACAAGCTATATATATAAACTATGATGACATGATAATCACCACAACTGTACATATAATGTCCCCACATGATAATAAATGAATAGATTAATAGAACAAGTATAAATCCAATGCATAGAATCATGAAACAATATTGTTTTCCAGTGATTTTGCAAAGGGGAAAACTTACAAAAAGGAAGGGTCGAGGAGCTAAATTACAAGTATTCTAAAAAGATTACAAGTAGATCTCCTCTGAGATTCTGGAGAAGTGTGCCGATAGGAGTCTGGTCAGCGCGCGACCACTTTGTCCCTTTGACGATGCGAGCGATGAGATTCCCTTCTCGCCTGGTTCGGAAATCAGAGAACAGAAGGTTTGTAGAACCCTCTTGTTACTTCTCAAAATTGCCTTCACTTAGGAATTCTTTCTTGCCTGGTTTTAGAGATTCCTTGAGAAGAAGGGAGGTATTAGGGTATCAGCACCCTGATTAGAGAAGCAGCTCTCTAAAAGTCTCTGAATTCAAGAGAATAGATCTCTGTTTGTACGCGCGGTGCGTCCTCTCGAGAAATCGTAAAGAAGTCCTTGCGTGTGTGGAGCTCTTCGTGCGCTGGGGTTCCGTGTCGTCTCTCTTTGTGCCCCTGGTGGGCTATTTATAGGGAGAACAAGGGTATAATTGTCCCTTGAAAATATAGAAACAGATTGAATCAAATATGTTTAAATCTTGAAAGTAGCCTTGCTACGAGACTAGGATCAGCTTCTGCGAGGCTAGAAGTAGCAGGTCGGTTGATCCTCTTGATCTATTTTGATCCTTTCCATATCGTTGGAAGATTTCCCTGATCCTCTTACTCGTTTTAGAAGAGTCAAGAGATTACGGCAATCAACTGTCAAATTTGATCCCAGATCTGATCTTGATTAGATTTGGTCTTGATTCGATCAGATTTGATCTCATCCTGAGATTTAAATGGTCAATAGGTTGACCATAGCAGGCCTGCAGCGGCGCTGCCCGCATTGAGCTCACAGCGGAGCTGGATGGCGCATGTGGCGAAGTCAGAAGACAGCTCTTCAGCGGAGCTAGATGTCGTCTGTGGCGAAGTTACCGGACATCCTTCTGCGTGGTTGCGTGTGGCTTCAAGCGAAGTTAACTCTCTGCAGAGTTAGCTGAGCCCTTCCGGCGAAGCTATGAGTTAGCTTCCTAACGGAGCTGTGAATGGCTTCAAGGCGAAGTTAGGTGATCTTAGCCTCTCAAGCGAGGCTATCCCTTTGGGCTCATACGATGCTAAGTGCTAGAATCTTAGACCTGCTGAGGTCTGTTTAGAGGCAATCCAGGCTTACTGTCTGCTTCACTGGATCAGTAGAGTCCAAGTTGCTTCCTTGTCCCTCGGAGATGGGTGAAAACTGGTCGTCAGCATATTTGTTACTTGTCTTTTGTAAATGTCAACAAGTTTAGACATTGTTCAGGCCAGTCAGAATCTTGTCTTTTTTAGAGTGTCAACAAGACCCCCTTCAAAGTTTTCGAAAGTCTGCAATGGCTCAGACTTCGAAATACTTTGAATTGCTTTGATCGGTGGTATGTAACGTACGAACATCGCCATGGTGGTTGAGTTCAGCTTCGCTTTTAATCCTGCTTTGGGATAGATTCATCAAAGAGTCGTGTAGATTCGCGACTCTGGGTAGCTTCGCGTCTTGGTGGCTTCACATCTGGGTAGCTCCGCGTTTGAGTCTCCCGGAATAAGTTCGCTTTGGCATGTTGTTCCTTTCTCGAGGTCAACTGCTTTTGGCCAATCACGAGAAGGATTGCTCCTTTTTCGAGGTTAGAATAACCTCTCTTGCATTAATCGAGGGAGATCATTCCTCCTCTGTGTGTTTTCGAGGGAGAATATTCCCTTCTCAAGGCTTAGTAAATGCCTTAAATTCGCTCGCGCTTCTATACTTGAAGCAGCAGCGATCAAGCCATGAGACCTATAAATAGGACACTTGAAGTCCTCTGCAGAGAAGCAGCCTGTCCATGACTTCTCTTGGTTGTCTAGAGAAAGATACTCAGATCTCTGAACTGGTGGGGGTGCCCCTTCTGGTCATTAAGTTGTCGGCTCCTAGGCTGACTACTGGTAAAGCTGCTCCAGACCCGAATAAGATCAGCTCCATTCTTGTAATATACTTCTTATGTGCTCCATATAGCTCATTGTTTACTTTGTGATGCAGGAACTGAGGCGGTGAGAAGCCCGAGAGTTTGACACTGTTGGAGAACAAGGGGAACATATGATCCCTTATTTACTTATAAAGAGGGCGATGAGGCTGGATATTTTGCCGTCTCAGAAGGGTCGGAGACGGTGCGGCTGGCGTCGGTCCTTCGGGCGCTTGGACTTCAAAAGGAAGTCCCGCAGCTTCTAACTCTTTTGGGTGGACTACGGAAGGTTCGGCAAGTGAAGGTGGGCCGGCCATTCGTGTTGATTCCGCTAAAGATTTTTCAATGGAGCCAGCAGGGACTGATGCAGCCGTCAAGACAATTGAGGCGACACCATCTTTTAGTATTGTTTTGACCTTTTGACTCCTGCTATTTGTTATGCCTTGCCTAAACAAAGTCTTGTTGTAGGTATTTCGCCTCTGGGTGCATCGACTTCAAGAGAGCCACCCGTCTTTCTGAGGGAACCAGGGGTGAAGCAAGTGCTTCGACCGCAGTGGATGCTGCTGAGTTGGATGCCTTGTATGGTGACTTGCCCTCTTATCAGCCTGAACCAGCCGAAGGAACAGAAATTGAGGGGACCGTAGTCACGGAGGCAACCTCACTTCCAACTATATCAACGAGTGAGGTACCTTTAGCCTCGCCGGCGCCATCTATCTTGCCAGGTGCGGAGCTAAGGGTGATTACAAGTCCTACTTCCCCGACGCTGGTGGTTGAGCCCGTTCTCCTAGAAGTAGTCACTAGTCCGACCTCGATCGTGGCTAGTGTACTGATTTCGATGAAGACTCCTCCGAGATCACCGACGATCTCTCATGTTGCTACAGCCAGTGCTTCTACCGTTCCTTCCACGGTGGTGTCGATAAAGCCGGTGGAATCTTCAGAGGCTGCCCGTCTGCCAGGAGTGATTGAGGCCGAGAAGAATTTCTGGCCGAATTAGTCGATAGCTTTTATAAGAACTTGAGGCGATCCATCGCTTTGATTTTGAAAGGCTCGACTACTTCATTTTTTGCTTTAAAGGTGGTCTTTTCCCGAAACATCGAGAGTATTCGAGACTTTGGAGGGGACGACCAGGCCACTACATTGGAACTCCTGGTAGACCAACTTAAGAGGAATGTAGAGGAATGGCGCCGTCTCAGCCATTCAGACCTGGAGTCTTCGGTTAATGAGCAGCTTACACACCTTGTCGCTCAAACGCATGAAGCCCATCTTGCCGCTCAGGAAGCCGCTAAGGCCATTTCTTCAGACTTGAAATCCTTGGAGACGAGGAAGGTCGAGCTCGGGGATGCCATAGATGCTTCTAGCAGCGCTCTTCTTGACGCTGAATTTAAATTGAAAAGGCCAAAGAGATGATCAGGAAGGCAAATCTTCTTTTATCTAAGGCTGAACCAGTGCGTCTTGAAGAGACTGCCCAGCTTGAGCAGCTTAAGGCTCAGAATGACGAACTCTTGCAGCGAGAGCTAGCTCAGAGGGCAACCTTGGTGAAGTTGAAGCTCGCTTGGCCTAGACAGCGAGCTTTAATGAGGCTGAGCTGAGGTCGCAGGCTCTTGTCAGGGCTGTTAATGATAGGAAGACAAGGCTGACCATTCTTGAAGGACGGATCAAATCTTATGACGCACCCCTATAGCTTGTAATATATGTGCCTCCATGTATCACTTCTTTTTGAAATTAATAAAAGTAATTTATTTTGACCTTTCTGTCGTGTTTCCAACTTGTTCTACTTTCTGAATTGTCGCTTCCAAGTTGTATTTCAGCCTCCTGAGGAAACAGTCCTTACTTGTACTGAATGATAAAACTTGGCTGCCTGCCAGTTCAGAGGTCGCAATGACATAACCGATTGAGACGCCACCAAGTTCGAGGTAGTCCTTGTCGGACTGAAAGGTGAGACCTGGCTATCTGCGGTTCAGAGGTCGCAATGACATAACCGATTGAGACTCCACCAAGCTCAAGGTTAGTCCTTGTCGGACTGAAAGGGTGATACTTGTCTTTTGTAAATGTCAACAAGTATCGGACATGTCTTTTATAAATGTCAACAGGCTCAAAATTGAGACTTGGCTATCTGCCGGTTCAGAGGTCGCAATGACATAACCGGTTGAGACGCCACCAAGCTCAAGGTAGTCCTTATCGGACTGAAAGGGTGATACTTGTCTTTTGTAAATGTCAACAAGTATCGAGACCTGTCTTTTGTAAATGTCAACAGGCTCAAATTGAGACTTGGCTATCTGCCGATTCAGAGGTCGCAATGACATAACCGGTTGAGAAGCCACCAAGCTCAAAGGAGTCCTTGTCGGACTGAAAGGGTGATACTTGTCTTTTGTAAATGTTAACAAGTATCGAGACCTGTCTTTTGTAAATGTCAACAGGCTCAAAATTGAGACTTGGCTATCTGTCGGTTCAGAGGTCGCAATGACATAACCGGTTGAGACGCCACTAAGCTCAAGGTAGTCCTTGTCAGACTGAAAGGGTGATACTTGTCTTTTGTAAATGTCAACAAGTATCGAGACCTGTCTTTTGTAAATGTCAACAGGCTCAAAATTGAGACTTGGCTATCTGCCGGTTCAGAGGTCGCAATGACATAACCGGTTGAGAAGCCAGCAAGCTCAAAGTTAGTCCTTGACGGACTGAAAGGGTGATACTTGTCTTTTGTAAATGTCAACAAGTATCGAGACCTGTCTTTTGTAAATGTCAATAGGCTCAAAATTGAGACTTGGCTATCTGCCGGTTCAGAGGTCGCAATGACATAACCGGTTGAGATGCCACCAAGCTCAAGGTAGTCCTTGTCGGACTGAAAGGGTGATACTTGTCTTTTGTAAATGTCAACAAGTATCGAGACCTGTCTTTTGTAAATGTCAACAGGCTCAAAATTGAGACTTGGCTATCTGCCGGTTCAGAGGTCGCAATGACATAACCGGTTGAGAAGCCACCAAGCTCAAAGTTAGTCCTTGACGGACTAAAAGGGTGATACTTGTCATTTGTAAATGTCAACAAGTATCGAGATCTGTCTTTTGTAAATGTCAACAGGCTCAAAATTGAGACTTGGCTATCTGCCGGTTCAGAGGTCGCAATGACATAACCGGTTGAGACGCCACCAAGCTCAAGGTAGTCCTTATCGGACTGAAAGGGTGATACTTGTCTTTTGTAAATGTCAACAAGTATCGAGACCTGTCTTTTATAAATGTCAACGGCTCAAAATTGAGCCTTGGCTATCTGCCGGTTCAGAGGTCGCAATGACATAACCGGTTGAGAAGCCACCAAGCTCAAAGTTATCACTGTCATAGGTTTAATGTTAACATAACAGCGAAATGGATGGAAAGATCTTTGTATGTGGTCTTACCATTCCATGGATGAGAATTGGTAAGTGATTTGGAGAGGGAATCAAATGGGAACAGGTCCCTTAGGATTTTTAGCAAATCCTTAGCTGTCAACGGGTTTGATATGCCTTTACCAACTACCATTTGAGTCGGGCTAGCCATGCTATTCCCCTCAGCATGATGAGTTATCGAGGAATCATGTTGGGCTTAAAGGCCAACATTTTCCTCTATCCTTAATCGTTAAGGATGTTGGATCATCTAGTTAGCGTATGTGTAACCTTGATTCTCCTTTGGGACAACCAGTGTATGACCAGATTCCTACTGGTTTATGGTTGTATGATCTCGTTTGGAGGAAGAGAGAGGCTCTCTTTGTGTGTACTTTGGATATAAAGGTCTTGATCAGAGGTGTAGTGTTAACTTGATCATGAAAAGGATCCTTAATCAAGGATAATACTTCTTTAAGAACTTGCCATTGATCGGCATCATGAGTAAATTGCCGTCTGAAGTCATAAGGCGATATGCCCCGTTTGAATAGACTGTTTCTATTACAAATGGTCCTTCCCATTTAGGCTGAAATTTGCCTTTGGTCTTATGCGTCATAATCATCGGTCGTCTGACGGTTAAAACCAAATCTCCTTTCTGGAAGACTCTTTGTTTGACCTTCTTATTGAAGGCTTTTGAGATTCGAGCTTGATACGACTTGATATGCTGCTGAGCTTGTAGTCGCTTCTCATCTAGGGCTTCGAGCTCTTAGAGGCACAACCGATCATTGTCCTCCGATGTGATCTTAGTCATTAAAGCGACTCATAATGACGGCATTTGGATCTCCAATGGTATGACTGCTTCGCATCCGTATACCAGGAAAAAAGGAGTATTGCCTGTCGGGGTCCGAACCGTGGTTCGGTAGGCCCAAAGACATTCACCAAGCTTTTCGTCCCAATCTCGCTTATTTGAGGAGACGAACTTCTTGAGTAACTTGATGATCGTCTTGTTGAATGCTTCCGCTAAGCCATTAGCGGTGGGATTATAGGCGGTTGAGGCCACATTCTGAATTCGATATTTATCGCAGAATCGATAGAATACCTGGCTTATGAATTGGGGACCATATCATGGATGATCCGCCTAGGGACACCAAATCGATGGATGACATGGTGTTTGATGAAATTAACCACATTAGAGGTTTTGACTTCAGCCAGTGGTATAGCTTCTGCCCACTTTGAAAAGTAATCGGTTATTGCTAGGATAAACCGGTGTCCTTTTGTCGAAGAGGGGCTGATTGGCCCTACGACATCGATTCCCCATGCTTCAAATGGCCATGAAGCAACAGTTGGGTGGAGCAACTCTGAGGGTTGATGTATGAAGTCCGCATGAATTTGGCATGCTTTGCACCTTCGTGCATATTGGATGGCATCGGTTATCATGGTTGGCCAATAATATCCAAGCCTATGCAACCTGTCTTTAAGCTTTGGACCTGGCTGATGAGCTCCGCATATGCCATCGTGTGCTTCTTTAAGCACTTCCTGTGCCTCTGAATTGGAAGGCAACGGAGGAGAACACCGTCATATGAACGACGTAAAGCGTCTTCAGAGTTGGATCGTAGTAGAAACGGAGAGACCTTCATCTGATGGATGCCGCTTCTTTAGGATCGTCTGGCAGCAGACCATGTAGAGCATAGTCGATGAGAGAAAATCGCCAATCTCTCGGCTCCAGATCCGTCGAGATATTATAGACCTCTCTGGTTCTTAACAAATGCTTAGAGCTTATAAGGTGTCGAGTTGCCACTGTGAGGTGATACTCAGTGTCGACTGGCAGGGCTAGTGTTGTTGTTAATGCAGCAAGAGCGTCCGCCTTGGTATTTTGAGATCGAAACACGGGCCCGATGTAGAAGCCTTTAAACAGATTAGCCAATTCGATGACTGTGTGATAATACGGCACCAAGTCTTCGTGGCGGACCTCATATTCGCCTTTAACCTGATTGATAATCAGCTTTGAATCGCTGTAAGCTTCAAGATAGCGTATCCCCATTCCGTGGGCAAGCTGAAGACCAATGAGCAGAGCATTATATTCCGTTACATTGTTGGAGTATGATTCCGTCAGAGAGAATGCTCTAGGAAGGACGTGATTTTGTGGAGAGATAAACACAACCCCCACGCCAGCGTGATCCTGCCCTTAGGACCTATTCGTGATGCTCCATCGAAGAACATCTGCCACACTTCATCCTCTGAGTTATATTGGACTCGAAGACTTCATCCGGAATATCTTCGTGAAGTTTTGAGTTCTCTGGGACTGGATGAGCAGCCAAGAACTCTGTAAGGGCCTGACCTTAAACCGCCTTTTGAGGGATAAAGATTATGTCGTATTGAGACAAAAGGAGTGCCCATTTAGCCAATCTTGAATTCAGTGATCATGGCTTCGTCATGAGAAGACGCAAGGGATTCACTCTGGAGATGACATGTATGGTTTGGCCGACCAAATAATGTCGTGTCTTCTGAACGGCAAAGACAAGGGCTAAACACTCCTTCTCGATAGGGTTTATAGCGAGATTCCCCCCTATCAGAGTCGCTGAGAGAGATTGCCATCATCCGCAGGATGGAGATGACATTGCAAGATTTGCCCTTCGACTTGGACTTCTTTGAATCCCATTGTTCGTCTTGGATAAGGTCTGGGTGTATCCACATGACTTCCCCTGTCTCCAATATCAAGGGAACAAGACCTCTATTATCCTGAGTTTTTAGCCGCAGGATGTTTGACTTCCAGCCGTGGCACAGGGGCTGGATAGGTTCCGTCAGGAACTATGACCTTTGGGGTTTTGCCGAACTCGACGGTCATCATATTGGCAGTGACTTTCTTCTGCTCTGCCTTCAGTGTTAGGACCCCTGCGTCGATCAAGGCTTGAATTCTGTCCTTGAGGACATAGCACTTGTCGGTAGGATGGTGAATCATCCTGTGGTAGAGACAGTATTTGGGATCATTCGTGCGTCCTATTTCATTGGGACGTCGAGCCTCTGGTAGCTTCATTTTATTCCCTTTGTGGAGTAAATGGAATATTGTGACCACCTGATCGTCTCTGAAGGAGTACTATTTCGGAGGAAACCTAAACTCCTGATTATTGAAACCGCTCTTCTTGGCCTTCGACTGAGTATCCCCTGACAATTCAATGGACATAGTCTCCTTTCCTTTGCTTGGGATGATTGCGCCATGTCGCTACATCCTTTGTTGTTCATACCCCATTTGGCTTTAGGGGTGGATGGTTCGAACTTTTTAGCCGACTTTTCGGCTATCTCAGCTTGTTCGACCAGTTCTTTCCAGGTATGGGCTTTGACAGCCCCCATGTGAATCTCTACTTGGTCTAAGAAGTTGTGCCTGCACGTCTGTAAGAGCATGGGTAATGGCATTCCTGCTGGGCACATCAAAGACAAGTTTCTGAATCGCTCAATATAGTCATGGACAGATTCGCCCTTCTTCTGCACGGTGGAGAGGAGCTTGTCCATGGTTAGCTCGGTATCGTCCTCATAGAAACGAGAAAGGAATCGGGTTTCCAGGTCGATCCAAGAATTGACAGAGCCCGGAGGGAGACTTCGAAACCAATCAAATGACATCCCCTTTAAGGTGCCAATGAACAGCCTAGCCATGATAGCATTATTGTCTATAACATTACCGGTCTGAGACTGAAACTAGTAGATGTGCTGGTTTGGCGAGCTCTTTTCATCATAGGTATGCAATGTTGGTGGTTTGAACTTCGGTGGGTATGGCACTGAGTCCCACTCCAACGGGTAAGGACGGACTGTCCCTACTTTCTTTAACTCATCCCTCTGAGCTAGGGATGCGATTTGAGCTTGAAGGCCCTTAAGGACTTCAGTGTCTAAAGAAGAACCCTCCTTGGACTTTTCCGTCTTCGGCTGGTCATTGCTAAGATGTTCTTCCTCGTCATGGTTACTCCCGGTATCATTGTTATTCCGGTTATTAAGGAGTTGAGCGAGCATCTGTTGAATGTTGTCTAGAGCTTCTTGCTGAGTCTTGGAAGTTTGCTCCTGAGCTTCCAAACGTCGATGAAGGTCGTCATTACCATTATCAGCCATGTTTACTGATGCTCTGTCTGTTCGCACTGAGCTGACTGTCGCCGAATAAGCATACCCGCTATCTTTATCTTCTTCATCAGGCCACTGGACTGATCTTCTCTTTGGTTCTGGCGAGGCTACTGCCGTAGAGGAAGAAGGCTGTTCATAACTATAGGGTATCACCACCCTAGGTCTAGTGTTTCGGAAAATACCCTCTTCATGCACCAAGACTTCACCTAAGCCTGGGCTGTAATCTGGATCTGGGAGCTGTAGGGAGTGTTGTCGGACGCTTGTCTACCCCTGCGCAGCTCTTGTCCTCTCCCGGTCATGTTGACGGATGCAGAGGGTAGGTCTCACGAGACGCTCCTCTTATGATGTTTTACTGGGGCTTGTACCGACAGCCGATCAAAAACTGATCGTCGGTCTGGAGAAGTGGCGAGGCTTGGTCCTAGCCGGCAATGGACTGAGTGGATGGTCACCAGCTGACATCCTACTTGTTGACAACAGGGGGAAGTAGATTGAAAATATTCCGATTTCCGTTTGTTTGTCAAGAATTCCCGCAAGTCAGACCCAGTTGGGCCTAAACAATCCAGCGCAGAGGCTCTTTTGGATCGTGCGTAGGACGATGTCCTGCTCCTTTTATCCCCGCAGAGGGGATTAGCACTGAATAGTGCTTCAGTTCTAGCTTCGTGGCTAAGAACCTCGGGGGTGCCCTTGGGCGCTGAAGCTGCATAAGCAACGTTATCAACACTTAGGAACTTCCCTTAACTCCGCCACAAAGCGCGAACTTAGCGCTTGACGAATGGGAGAGCGGAGCACGCTGTGGTGCCTTATCCGCTATGCTGCTGCGAAGGCGATTAGCCTTAGATAGTGCCTTGGTTTTAGCTTCGCGGCTATGAACCTCGTGCGTAGGTTGTGGTACAGTAGCTTCGCTCATAAGAACGAGGCTGGCACGAGTTGTTGCTCTTGAGTTGGGCGAAGGTATGGTTGTCGCTGTAACTTCGCGGCTAGCAACCTTGTTGAAGCAGGCAGGCATCTTGCCTTTTTCTTCGCGAGAGAGACGCGGTTCTAGTGTAGCTACGCTTGAGGCTTTACTCAGAGCCTTCTATTTTGGCCTCCACATCTGCTTTGACAAGGGAGACTTAGGTTCGCAAGGAACCTGACTAGCCACACGCAAGGCTGAGGGGTGTTGGCAGAATTCTGCCTCTGGTTTCTGTTCTGAAACCTTGGTCATGGAGACCTTTCTATGCTTCCGTGCATAAAGCATTAGACCACCCCCAAAAAGGACTTCTTCAAATTTTCCTTGGTCGAAGTGAATGACTAGGTTCTCGAAAGTGAAGGACTTGGACTGCGGGCGTGCTTCCTTGTTGCGCCAGAGGACCGCAGTAGGCTCGCAGAGAGCCTTATCTGTCTCTGCAGAGAGTTTTATTGAAGATTTAGCCAGAGAGGCTCTGGCTACACCGGCTTTCCCGAATTCAGAGATAGACCCGAAGGTCTGTTCGTCACATTGCGACACTTGATTCTCAGCAGTGGAGAATTCAATCCCCAGCGGAGTCGCCATCTTGTTTTCCATTGATTTTGCAAAGGGGAAAACTTACAAAAAGGAAGTGTCGAGGAGCTAAATTACAAGTATTCTAAAAAGATTACAAGTAGATCTCCTCTGAGATTCTGGAGAAGTGTGCCGATAGGAGTCTGGTCCGCGTGCGACCACTTTGTCCCTTTGACGATGCGAGCGATGAGATTCCCTTCTCGCCTGGTTTGGGGAATCAGAGAACAGAAGGTTGGTAGAACCCTCTTGTTACTTCTCAAAACCGCCTTCACTTAGGAATTCCTCTCGCCTAGTTCCAGAGATTCCTTGAGAAGAAGGGAGGTATTAGTGTATCAGCACCCTGATTAGAGAAGTAGCTCTCTAAAAGTCTCTGAATTCAAGAGAATAGATCTCTGTTTTTACGCGCGGTACATCCTCTCGAGAAGTCGTAAAGAAGTCCTTGCGTGTGTGGAGCTCTTCGTGCGCTGGGGTTCCGTGCCGTCTCTCCTTGTGCCCCTGGTGGGCTATTTATAGGGAGAACAAGGGTATAATTGTCCCTTGAAAATATAGAAACAGATTGAATCAAATCTGTTTAAATCTGGAAAGTAGCCTTGCTGTGAGGCTAGGATCAGCTTCTGCGAAGCTAGAAGTAGCAGGTCGGTTGATCCTCTTGATCTGTTTTTTATCCTTTCCATATCGTTGGAGGATTTTCCCTGATCCTCTTACTCGTTTTAGAAGAGTCAAGAGATTACGGCAATCAACTGCCAAATTTGATCCCAGATCTGATCTTGATTAGATTTGGTCTTGATTCGATCAGATTTGATCTCATCCTGAGATTTAAATGGTCAATAGGTTGACCATAGCAGACCTGCAGCGGCGCTGCCCGCATTGAGCTCACAGCGGAGCTGGATGGCGCATGT
The DNA here is from genome assembly GCA_038442645.1 of Agave tequilana. Taxonomy (NCBI): domain Eukaryota; kingdom Viridiplantae; phylum Streptophyta; class Magnoliopsida; order Asparagales; family Asparagaceae; genus Agave; species Agave tequilana. Next base: position 48,168 of record JAVJIF010000072.1, read on the forward strand.
GGCGAAGTCAGAAGACAGCTCTTCAGCGGAGCTAGATGTCGTCTGTGGTGAAGTTATCGGACATCCTTCTGCGTGGTTGCGTGTGGCTTCAAGCGAAGTTAACTCTCTGCGGAGTTAGCTGAGCCCTTCCGGCGAAGCTATAAGTTAGCTTCCTGACGGAGCTGTGAATGGCTTCAAGGCGAAGTTAGGTGATCTTAGCCTCTCAAGCGAGGCTATCCCTTTGGGCTCATGCGATGCTAAGTGCTAGCATCTTAGACCTGCTGAGGTCTGTTTAGAGGCAATCCGGGCTTACTGTCTGCTTCACTGGATCAGTAGAGTCCAAGTTGCTTTCTTGTCCCCCGGAGATGGGTGAAAACTGGTCGTCAGCATATCTGTTACTTATCTTTTGTAAATATCAACAAGTTTAGACATTATTCAGGCCAGTCAGAATCTTGTCTTTTTTAGAGTGTCAACAAATATGAATAAAGACAAGCAAGATAATACTGAGAAAGAGCGATTATATAATGGAACTCCAACTCTTCATAAAGCGTGTGATCTTCTCATTGAATACTTGATCAATAAAAATAAAACATCCAATATCTAAACATGCAAATCTAGGGTCGTCAGAAAGCGACTCAGTGAGTGTGTAAGAAAAAGGGGAGGTGCTCGTACATTTAACAAGTGTGTACGTGAAATGATAATATATACTGGAAGGAAAGACATGAATAAAATATTAATAAGAAGAGAGTATGATATAATGAATGTCAATCAGTATAGTACAAGTATCATAATGGCATGCAATACCTAGCTTCAGGAGTAATGAGATCAATTTAGTATACATTTAGGTGTCAGGTGTCTATATATGAGTACAATCAGGTGAATATAGTCAATTACAATACATAACATAGTTTATCATTATTAATTATGTCAGCGAATACCAATTGCCACCTGTAATAGACGCATCCCATATTACGCCTACTAGACGTGTCAATCAGGGTCCTATGTTATTAAACTGATTGGTTGAAGGCATTGTTCATGTTTTAGGTGATCCCGTATATGCCCGGGACCACGGCCCAGATGCCTGGCGCTGAACCAGGTTCTACCGTTAGGTAGTCAGTAACAGTACTCACAGTATCACTGTGGAATAATACTCATAGTAACACTGTAGAATAATAAACTGATGGGATGTCAGTCATCCCCGGAACCCTGCAGTGGAACTGTAAATCGGCTACGCAGCCTGTATCTTAGGTCCACCCAAAATACAGACGATGTCTCCTCCATCAATTTTCCTAAATCCCAATGTAAGTTGTTTAATAATCATGTTGTTATATTATCAAGATCGATTAATGTACATATCACCTAGACCACTGGGATAACTCGATGATGGCAACGGTAACAACTTCAACAGTGTAATCGGGATACACGGTCAATGAACATGATAAGTAGGATGATGTTGTTACCATGTAACAATATTTTCCCAGCGACTTCAGCAACATGAACAGTATAGTTATCAGGTAGATGTCACCTAAGTTACTGGGCATAACAGTAATAGTAAGAAGGCAGTGTAACAGTAATATTTATCCCAGTGACTGCGGTAATATAGTCCATTACAGTGTCATCATGATCCACTACAATGGCAATCATTACTATAAAATCAATGTATAATATAAGGGTTCAGTATCATATTTCTTTTCTTTAACTTCAAGAATTTTAATTATTGATAAATGTTTGCCAATAATTAACAATTCGTCACTTTAATAATTTTGCGTCTGATAATTAATTTAAATGGATTCAAAGTAAGAGGAAATTTGTAATTTCAGAAATGTAATAGTCCTTTTATGATATACCAACTTCTTACCATCTTATAATTTCCAAATAAATTTTTCTAAATACTAGAAAATTCAACAATCACTTTACTAATTTACCATTTAATAATAGAAATAAATAGAAATTTCATAATAAACAAAAATAATAATTTTAAAGTGAGTAAAAACCACTCACCTGGGCTTATCACACGTCCAAATACCAATTTGAAGAAATCTACATTAAATACATTTGAATTTACATAAGATATCGAATTTTACATATATCGAATTTTATATAAGATATCCTATTTGATGTTATTTAGTGTTTTAAATTAAATACGGATGATTCAGAACTTAAAACAAGGTTGTATGATGATGCATTGATTTTATAAGATTATTTAGATTTTATTTCTTGATTTTTGTTGGGTTTAAATGGTTAAAAAATATGAAAAATTTCTTAACGGTTCTGAATGTTGAAATAACGGGTTTCACCTTAGAATGAAGTGATTCAGTCCAATATGACCTATAAATAATCCCAAAATTTTTCAGTAGATTCTAGGGGTCATTAAATTTTTATTCCTATTTTTATTATTTTTTTGAAATTTTTATCTAGCCAATTTAATTGCTTTCAACAAGTTAGCTGGTCTGTTTTGCATTCGGATTGGGTTTAGACAAGTTAGAATCATAATAATTGGGCTGGACTGGTCATGGGCCTTTTGAATATGGGCTTAAGATATATTTATTATCCCTTTTTTCTGTTTTCTATCTGGCCTGGCCCAACAAAGCCAAGTCCAAGGAGCTCAGGCCCCTGGGGGCTGCTCTCGGCCTGGCCGAGAGCAGGCCTAAAATTTTATTTTTTTTGTTTTTCTTTAGCCTGGCCCAGTGGCGGCCCAGGCCACTGGGCTTGGGCCCCCCACCAAGTGGGGTCTGCACCGGGTCGGGTGCAGACCCGACTGCACAGACCCGCTGGGTCTGTGCAGCAGAGCTGCTCTCGGCTTTGGCCAAGAGCAGTCTAATTTTTTTTTTACATAACTTCAACAATTCTTCTAAAAATTTTCCATTAAATAATGTATTGGTACATTATCCTATATATTTAATTTAGATTGTTAGGATGAGGTTCTTCATGAAAAATAGGTTTATGGAAGGAGAAATCTAAGCATGATATTTCAATTTAAATAAAATTTTATTCATATAATTATTTTATTTGGATCTATGAATGAGATTTTAAATTTATGAAAGAGGAATTTAAACAGGATATTTTAATAAATTTTAATTCATACAAATTATTTTATTTAGATCTTTGGATGAGATTAAAATTCAAAAAAAGAGGGATTTTAACATGATATTTCAATAAATTTTTAATTCATACAAATTGTTTTATTTAGATCTTTAGGTAAGATTCTTGATAGAAAATTCATGAAAAGAGGAATCTAATCATGATACTTTAATAAATTTTAATTCATAAAAATTTTAGTTTACTTACTTGGATTGATTCCCTTAGTGTTCTCCTTAATTTCTACGCCTCAAACACGTTCCTCAGTTATGATCGATTCCAAAGAGAGAGGTGAAGGGAGGATGAAGAAATTTGGATCTGAGGTTCTTTCTTCTTGGGAGGAAGAATGAAATAGGACATGCTAATTTATTAGGTTAAGATTTAGATTTAGATTTTTAGCTATAGGTTACAACTAGTAAATCAAGTTGTTAAGAAAAAATCAATAAGGATCTTATGAGATCTTTTAGTTTGAATTGAAACTTGAAGATTGACTTTACACTTTGTTCAAATAAGTTAGATCACCCATATAATCACACGGCAATGTGGTATTATTGTTTGGGCATTTGGATTTGATATAGATGGACTCGGGTTTGAGCCATGGCTTTAACAATTTAAGTAAAATATATATTTTTTATTTCTCTATTTATCATTTTAATTATCAATTCGAGTATTATGAAATGGGAGTATTACAATCTACCCACCTTATAAAAAATTTAGTCCTTGAAATTTCAATAAGGCAGGGAAATCATAAAAGAGGATCAAAGTTGATAAAGAATAAACATGATCAAGAATGGACACAATAGGATGAGATTGAAAAGAGGAATAATCGATTGCAAATGATGTTTTTTCACTCCCACGTCGCTTATCTGTGCATTATGGGCCCACCACGCTTCTGCTGTGCACTCTGATCTCTGATATCGGCTTCAACATGGAGTCACCGGTTCCAAGAGATAAAATCCGAAAAAAATAGAATTGATCTGAAACATAGGAATCAAGGAGAAAATTTTAGATCGCTCTGAAAATAGATTGGAATCGAGAATATCAAAAGAATCAAGTGATGAATTTTTAAAGAAAGGACATTTGATTCCCAAGTGGACTTTGTATCACTGTGTAAGTAATATATGTAAATGCAGTGTAACTATAACATGTTTCAGGTCACTGGTAAGAACAAGTCCTTTTTATTTCAAACCTGGCTCTGATACCAAGAAAATTATGTCACACCCGCTTCCCAAATTACTTGAAAATGGTGTAACGATGAGAGTTGGCGACGTATATACGCGAGAAAAATACCCCACACATATAAGTTAAGCCTAAAGTAACTAGAACAAGCTAATATATATAAACTATGATGACATGATAATCATTGCAACTGTACATATAATGTCCCCACATAATAACAGATGAATAGACGAATAGTACAAGTACGAACCTAATGCACAGAATCATGGAAACAATATGAATAAAGACAGGCAAGATAATACAGAGAAAGAGCGATTGAGTAAGAGAACTCCAACTCCTCATAAAGCGTGTGATCTTCTCATCGAACTCCAGATCAATAAAAATAAAACGTCCAATATCTAGACGTGTAAATCTAGGGTCATCAGAAAGCGACCCAGTGAGTGTGTAAGAAAATGAGGAGGTGCTCGTGCATATAAACAGTGTGTACATGAAATGATAATATATACTGAAGGGAAGACATGAATAAAACATTAATAAGAAGAGAGAGTGATATAATGAATGTCAATCAGTATGTACAAGTATCATAATGACATGCAATACCTAGCTTTAGGAGTAATAAGATCAATTTAGTATACATTTAGGTGTCAGGTGTCTATATATGAGTACAATCAGGTGAATACAGTCAATTCAATACATAATATAGTTTATCATTATTAATTATGTCAGCGAACACCAATTGCCACCGCAACCGACGCATCCCATACTACGCCTACTATATTTGTCAATCAGAATTCTATGTTATTGAAACTGATTGATTGGAGATATTGTCCATGCTTTAGGTCGGTCCCGTACATACTCGGAATCACGACCCAGATGCCTGGCTGAACCAGGCCCTACCGCCAGGTAGTCAGTAAAAGTAACAGTACTCACAGTATCACTGTGGAATAATACTTATAGTAACATTGTAGAACAGTAAACAGATGGGATGTCAGTCATTCCTGAAACCTTACAGTGGAACCGTAAATCAGCTGCACAACCTGTATTTTAGGTCCACCAAAAATATAGACGTTGTCTCCTCCATCAATTTCTAGAAACCCAGTGTAAGTTGTTTAATAATTATGTTGTTTTATTATCAAGATCGATTAATGTAAATGTCACCTAGACCATTAGGATAACTCGATGATGGCAACTGTAACAACATCAACAGTGTAATCGGGATCCATGGTCACTGAACAGGATAAGCAGGATGATGCTGTTACCGTGTAACAATATTTTCTCAACAACTTCAGTAACATGAACAATATAGTTATCAGGTAGATGTCACCTAAGTTACTGGGTATGAACAATAATAGTAATAAGGCAGTGTAACAGTAAAACAATATTTATCCCGGTGACTGCGGTAACATAGTCCATTACAGTGTCATCATGATCCAGTATAATAGCTATCATTAGTGTAAAATCAACGTATAATGTAAGGGTTCAGTATCATATTTCTTTTCTGTAACTTCAAGAATTTAAATTACTTATAAATGTTTTCCAATGATAACAATTCATCATTTTAATAATTTTGAGTCTGATAATTAATTTAAATGGATTCAAAATAAGAGAAAATTTGTAATTTCAGAAATATAATAGCCCTTTTATGATATACCAGCATCTTACCATCTTATAATTTCTAAATAAATTTTTCTAAATACTAGAAAATTCAACAATCAATTTACTATTTTACCATTTAATAATAGAAATAAATAGACATTTCATAATAAATAAAAATAATAATTTTAAAGTGAGTAAAAGAACACTTACTGGGCTTATCACGCGTCTAAATACCAATATGAAGAAATCTACATTAAAGAGTCGCAATGAGAGTCGGTGATATATGTACGCAAGGAAAATACCCACACATATATGTTAAGCCTAAAGTAACCCGAATAAGCTATATATATAAACTGTGATGACATGATAATCACTGCAACTGTGCATATAACGTCCCCGCATAATAACAGATGAATAGACGAATAGAACAAGTATGAATCCAATGCACAGAATCATGGAAACAATATAAATAAAGAGAAGCAAGATAATACAGAGAAAGAGCGATTAAGTAAGAGAACTCTAAATCCTCATAAAGCGTGTCATCTTCTCATCGAACACCTGATCAATAAAAATAAAACGTCCAATATCTGGACATACAAATCTAGAGTCGTCAGAAAGCGACCCAGTGAGTATGTAGGAAAAAAGGGAGGTGCTCGTGCATATAAATAATGTGTTCATGAAATGATAATATATACTGGAAGGGAAGACATGAATAAAACATAAATAAGAAGAGAGTATGATATAATGAATGTCAATCAGTATAGTACTGTTGGCCCAAAAGGTTACACTCTCCATTTGTTTAGAGTTTTGATGATAACAAAACAAATAAGTGCTATTTGGTACTAATTAGTTTGTTTAGATAAGTTTCAGGTTAGTACCATATTTGGAGGCCATTGTTTAGCTATTGCAAGAATTTTTAGGTTCATGAAGTAAAGAAGGCTTTTTGCACATCAAGGAAGGAACATAGAAGAGAAGGCTCTAGTAAGGCATCGCATGGCTCAAGACTTCAAGATTGCTCAAGATAATTTATTAGATTTGTTTTTAGTTTAGAATTTTGTTAAAGAATAGTGAATAGGTTTGATGCTCTATCACACACGTTTTTGCGCACATCTTGTTTCCTAACATAAATAGTTTGTATACAATCTTCAACCTACAAACTTACTTTGATATACATAATCATGTGTTTTTAAGTTTTGTGTTTTATCAAAACTTATTTTAGTATTGGAATTTATGACAAAAACTATGATATACATAGGTTTCATGTATATAGGATTATGCTTCAAAATGTTTAAATATCATGTTTTTGTATTTGGAAAGAGTTTTGGACAAAACGTATTTTTCATTCAAAATTCAAGTTTTAGAAAATACAGTTTTTGGTTTTTGGTAAAAATGATAAGAGACAAAAATAGTTCATATTGATTGATATTTGAGCTAAGCTTTTTACCACATATTTATATATCAATGCAAAATGATGAAAACTATTTTTGGTGATTTTTAGGAGTGTTAAAAGATTTTTTAAAATATTTTTAAAACTATTTTTCTAGCCATTCCAGACTTCATCCAGTCGACTAGTCTTCTGACAAGTCGACTTGGCTAGAAGTCGGTCGACCGGGTCGGTCGACCGACGTGCACAAATCTGTGCACGTTTGGCAGACTTTGGACGGTCGACCGTCCCGGTCGACCGGTCTGAGAGCAGAGCTCTCTGTTTGTTTGGGTCGACCGGGCCGGTCGACCGTAGCCTGCAACGGCTATTTTCTTTGAACTAGCGGTCGACCGGGCCGGTCGACCGTGCTGGCCGTTGAACAGTAACGGCTAGTTTTCTGAGCTGGTTTATTTTTGTCCTTTTCTCACTTAATTATGTTTAAGTGACATGTTTTGGTTCTAATACTTTCTGATTAGCCTTAAATATGTTTTATCTCCTAACCCTAGCCCTCTTCTATAAATAGGGGTGTTTAGGGAGAATTTGATAACTAGAAAATATTATCAAAATTTCCAAAAGTTTAAGGCTTTCAAAAAGACTTGGTTTCTTGGTTTTTGTGCTGAAATTCTCTCTCATTTTCTGAAGTGCTTTCAAGAATTCTCTGATTTCATTTTCTTTTCTCCTTACACACAAGAGCTTCATTCCTACTCATTATTTCTCTAAGGACCTTTGTAAGGGAAGAGAATTTTGCAAGAGAGATTTTGTGGTCTTTTGACTACTCAGAGATGCTTGTACTTGAGATTGTGGAGTTGGGTACTCCGGTGTATTTGTGACATCTTTGTGATAGTGGAAGTGGTTGGAATCCTTCTGGGGAAGGCGGGGAAGTAGAGCTGGGTGCTCGAACCTCGATAACAAATCTCGGTGTTTGCGTTTGGTTTACTTGCTCTTATTTCTTTCTCTATTTTCATTGCTCTTATTACTTGCTCTCTACATTCATTGCTATATTCACTTGCTTTGTGAGATTGTTGCTTCATAATTTTTAAATTGTGCATTGATTAGCATTATCACCTATTCACCCCCTCTCTAGGTGATTTTCAAGTACAAGTATCATGATAACATGCAATACCTGACTTCAGGAGTAATGAGATCAATCTAGTATACATTCAGGTGTCAGGTGTCTATATATAAGTACAATCAGGTGAATACAGTTAATTAGAATAGATAATACAGTTTATCATTATTAATGATGTCAACGAACACCAATTGCTACCTGTAATAGACGCATCCCATACTACACCTACTACATGTGTCAATTAGGGTCCTAAGTTATTGAAACTGATTGGTTAGAAACATTATCCATGCTTTAGGTGGGTCCCATACATACCCGGGACCACGACCCAGATGCCTGGCGCTGAACCAGGCCCTACCGCTAGGTAGTTGATAACAGAAACAGTACTCACAATAACACTGTGGAACAGTAAAGAGATGGGATGTCAGTCATCCCCCGGAACCCTGCAATAGAACCGTAAGTCTGCTGCGCAACTGTATCCTAGTCCACCCAAAATACAGACGTTGTCTCCTCCATCAATTTTTCCAATCCCAGTGTAAGTTGTTTAATAATCGTGTTGCTATATTATCAAGATCGATTAATGTACATGTTACCTAGACCACTGGGATAACTCAGTGATGGCAAGGATAATAACATCAATAGTGTAATCGGGATACATGGTCAGTAAACAGGATAAGCAAGATGATGTTGTTAACGTGTAACAATATTTTTTCAGCGACTTCAGTAACATGAACAGTATAGTTATCAGGTAGATATCACCTAAGTTATTGGGCATGAACAGTAATAGTAATAAGGCAGTGTAACAGTAAAACAACATTTATCTCGGTGACTGCGGTAACATAGTCCATTACAGTGTCATCATGATCTATTACAATGGCAATCATTACTGTAAAATCAATGTATAATGTAAGGTTTCAGTATCATATTTTTTTTGTAACTTTAAGAATTTAATTACTTATAAATATTTGCCAATAATTAACAATTCGTCACTTTAATAATTTTGCGTCAGATAATTAATTTAAATGGATTCAATTAAGAGAAAATTTGTAATTTCAGAAATATAATAGTCCTTTTATGATATACCAACATCTCACCATCTTATAATTTCTAAATAACTTTTTCTAAATACTAGAAAATTCAACAATCAATTTACTAATCTACCATTTAATAATAGAAATAAATATTCATAATAAACAAAAATAATAATTTTAAAGTGAGTAAAAGAACACTCACATGGGCTTATCACGCGTCCAAATACCAATTTGAAGAAATCTACATTAAATACATTCGAATTTACATAAGATATCAAATTGTACATATATTGAATTTTACGTAAGATATTCTATTTGATTTTATTTAGTGTTTTAAATTAAATACGGATGGTTCAGATCTTAAAATACTGTTATATGATGATGCATTGAGTTTATTGGATTATCTAGATTTTATTTCCTGATTTTTGTTGGGTTTAAATGGTTAAAAAACATGAAAATTCCTAACGGGCCTGAATGTTGAAATAACGGTTTTCAACTTAAAATGAAATGATTCAGACCAATATGACCTGCAAATAATCCCAAAATTATTCAGTAGATTCTAGAGGTCATCTAAATTTTTATTCCTATTTTTATTTATTTTATTGAAATTTTTATCTCGTCAATTTAATTGCTTTTCAACAAGTTAGCGGGTCTATTTTGTATTCGGGTCGGATTCAGACAAGTTAGAATAATAATAATTGGGTTGGACTGGTTATGGGCCTTCTGAATATGGGTTTCAGAATATATTTATTATACTTTTTTTTTCTGTTTTCTATCTAGCTTGGCCCAACAAGGCCATGCCCAAGGCCAATAGCAGGCCCAAAAATTTTATTTTTTTAAATTTTTTTTGGCCGGCCCAGTGGCGGCCTAGGCCACTGGGCCTGGCCCCCCACCGGGTGCAGGTGTGCTCCTGGGTGCGGGTGCAGACCCGGCTGCACAGACCCCGCTAGGTCTGTGCAACAGAGCTGCTCTCGGCTTTGGCCGAGAGCAGTTTAATTTTTTTTTTACATAACTTTGAAAATTGTTCTAAAAAATTTCCATTAAATAATTTTTTGGTTCATTATCCTATATATTTAATTTAGATTTTTAGCACTGATGAAAAATAGGTTTATGGAAGGAGAAATCTAAGCATGATATTTCAATTTAAATAAAATTTTAATTCGTACAATTATTTATTTGGATCTGTGAGTGAGATATTAAATTCATGAAAAAAGGAATTTAAACAGAATATTTAAATAAATTTTAATTCATACAAATTATTTTATTTAGATCTTTGGATGAGATTAAAATTCATGAAAAGAGGGATTTTAACATAATATTTCAATAAATTATTAATTCATACAAATTGTTTTATTTAGATCTTTAGGTAAGATTCATAATGAAAAATTCATGAAAAGAGAAATCTAATCATGATACTTCAATAAATTTAAATTCATAAAAATTTTGATTTACTTACTTGGATTGATTCCCTTAGCCTGCTTCTCAATTTTCACTCCTCGAACACGTTCCTCAGTCACGATCGATTCCAAGGAGAGAGGTGAAGGGAGGATGAAAAAATTTGGGTCTGAGATTCTTTCTTCTTGGGAGGAAGAATGAAATAGGACCTTCCAATTTATTAGGTTAAGATTTAGATTCAGATTTTTAGCTATAGGTTACAACTAATAAATCAAGTTGTTAAGAGAAAATCAACAAGGATCTTATGAGATCCTTCTTTTTGAATTGAAATTTGAAAATTGACTTTACACTTTGTTCAAATAAGTTAGATCACCCACATAATCACATGACAAGTGGCATTATGATTTGGGCATTTGGATTTGATATGGATGGACTCAGGTTCGAGCCATGGCTTTAACAATTCAAGTAACATATATATATATATATATGTATATATATATATATATATATGTATATATATATATATATATATATATGTATATATATATATATATATATATATATGTATATATATATATATATATATATTTCATTATTTATCAGTTTAATTATCAATTCGGGTATTATGAAATGGGAATATTACAGATACAGTGAAATTTTGAATTTTTTATTTTCATCTCTTTCCTCTTGGTTGTCACCTGTCTCCATCTTGTCCATCTCCCAGCGTATATAAACCCGGGGAGCTTTAGTGTGGGTCATACGGTTTCAATAACCGTATGATCTGCACATTGCGATTCTCTCGTAACAGTTGTGGTTTTGTCCTTGATGGCGGCAGCGATCCTGCTACTTTCTATAACAGTTTGTGCTGGACTAAGGGATCGTTGTAACGTGTGAAATATAGGATGATCTAACAGCATAACAGACTCCATAAATGTAAGCGTAAATTAATGAAGTTGGTTGCAGCGAACGCCCTACTCAGGACGAAAGAACTAATCTCGGTCGATGATGTTCTTGGAGGAAGAGTATCTTCGGGACAATTGATTCCTCTGGAGGAAGAACGGTCTCGGGAATGACTGCATGATGCTCTGCGAGGAGTTGCTCGGATGGCTTTTATTGTTGGTGTGAAGTGTTTTGAATACTTTTTGCCCATCCATTAAGCGGCACAAAATGGACGACCGACAGTAGTAAGTTGGTTAGATCTATATTTTTAGGCATACAAATTCTCGATCCGGCCATTTCATTTTGATCTAAACATTTAAAAACCCCTACAAACCAATTTTTGTTAGGTTTCAAATGTTTTACACCGTTAAACTAACCAGTTCACTATTTAGGCCGTCCGTTTTTCTCCTACTTGATGCATGGGCAAAGAGTATTCAAAACACTTAATTTTTGGTTTATAAATACTTGAAATAATATAGATCAACTTCAATGGAGTGGATCTTGTATTTCAATGTTGGATGTTGGTATTTACCTAGGATTCAGCCTCAAATCCTTCCACAATGACACAATTTTATCTATATATATATATATATATATATATATATATATATATATATATTATATATATATATATATATATATATATTATATAATGTCCCCGAAAATTTTATTCCTGCGATTATACCTAGGACTGTGTAGGAAAACTTTTCAAGGCAGGATGCACAGACCCCATCGGATTAGTTGGGGTGCGCTAAGCGGCCTCGGATACCCAGATGGATTCCATATATATATATATATATATATATATATATATTATATATATATATATATATATATATATATATATATATATATATATATATATATATATATATATATATATATATATATATATATATATATATATATATCAGCCGACAGGTAAGAGTCCCTCTCAGCCGCGGTGACGTGGCACATTATTAGCCACACTAGAAAGGACGACCCGCCTATTGAAATAGTTAAAATTACTAAATGCCCCTGCGGTAAAAGATAGTGCATCTGTATAGTTTATTATTTTTTTATATTTCTGATGTTAGTCAATATTGTCACCATTATCTTTTATAACTGCGACTAAACTGCAACAAACTGAATATGAATCATGTCTCTTCAAGTGCAACTTCATCAAATCACGAAAAAAATTTGAATGCTTCTTTATTAAATTTTTTTACGCAGATATTATATATTTTAGAAATGCGCCTAAGCTCGTAGTGGTCAATAAAATAATTTCTCAATAGTTTTAAAAGCGTCCTTTGTCGCAGTCTACAATTATTTAATTTGTAGATTTTATGATATGATCTGTAAGAATTTTACTGACTGCGAACATAGTCGCAGTTTACTTGTTCGCATGTAACATATAAATTATTATTTTTTTTACATATTTCATGCGAATAAGGACTGCAACTATGATCGCAGTGCTTAACGACAGCATGTCATGGATTATTTTTTTGTTAGGTTAAATGTAATAACGGAGACTAAGAACTGCGAATATTGTCGCAGTTTACGTATAATTTATATACTTGTTCTTCACTGTGACTGTTGTCTCAGCCGGCTATAAACTATGAAATTTTTTTTACATATTGCATGCGAACAGGGACTGCGACTATGATCGCAGTACTTAACGACAACATATTGTGGATAATTTTCTTTGCTACGTTAAATGTAATAACTGAAAGTACACCTAGAGGGGGGTGAATAGGTGTACCGCTAATCTAATGAACTAAATGCGAAAATTAAAACTTAATTGCAACTACACTTAATGCAACCAACGAGTGTAGCCGAATTCCCAGTGAAGGGCTCTGGACTAACTCCTCTTGATTCCTCTGAATAAGAGTTGAGGTGCTATATGAAGCTCTCGTGATTAAGCACAAGTGAGGCACACACACAAACAAGCCAAGCATATAATGTATGAATGAGCAATATGAATGATGCAAGGCACAAATAAAGAGAGAGAGTGAGAGTCAATGGATCAAACACAAACAATAAGATTTGTTTCGAGGTTCGAGCATCGAGCTCTACGTCCCCGCCTTCACCGAGAAGGACTTCTAATCCACTAACTTTTCCACCTAGGACTCCCACACAGGGAACCTCCACCGAGGATTTTGGGGCAAATACAACCGGGAGTACCGAACTCCTCTCTTAACCAATACAACCTCCACCGAGGCAACACAAACACCACCTCACACAAGAGGGGTAGGCCCTTAGCCAAACAATCACAATCCACCTCTTCACAAAGAGGGATACAAATCCAAACTCTACCTCACACTAGAGGGAGCAAACCACAACCTCAACCTCTACCAAAGAGGGAGCTAACCACCACTCCAATCAACCTCTACCAAAGAGGGATACAATAAATAAAGGAGGGTACAACACTTGGTGGTTTCCACAACCACAACAAATTCTTTTCCCACAAATAAAAGATCCTATAGAAAGGATAGAATGATATGGCTCAAGTGTGGAAAATAAAGTACTTTGATCAAAGAAAATCACTTGGAAAAAACACCAAATAGATATAGAATTTATAGATCAAAAACCAATTCCCAAAAGCCTATTTTCTTTGAAATAACAAACACTTTAAAAACAAATAAGGAATAGCAATTTGAACCCAAAACTTTTTGCTTAAAACAATAGAAGAGATTTGAAATTTTTGGCTCCAAAAATCTTGTTGAAAATCCCATACAAATGGGGTATATAAAGCCCCAATCAAAACTACTAGTCGTTGGGCTGATTTGTCAGCTCTGGCGGCTGGCGATCGACCGGCCCGGTCGACCGCCAACGGTCAAATTTTTTACCGTTGGAGCCTGACGGTCGACCGGCCGGTCGACCGTGCCAATCCAGAGAGCAAATGCTCTTTGGCCGGTCGACCGCTCGGTCGACCGTCCAAGCCTAACGGTCGACCGGTCGGTCGACCGCCCCCACCCGAGAGTGGGGTACTTGCAGTCGGTCGACCGGCCCAAATGCCTGGCCAAGCGTGCATGTTTTATGCACGTCGGTCGACCGGCCCGGTTGACCGGCCCGGTCGACCGGCCCGGTTGACCGCCAGAGCCTGGCAGGCTGCTATAAGGGACATAAAACTTGGTTTTTAATTTTTAAAATAAATCCCATAAAACTTCTAAAATTCCACAAAAATAGTTTCTGACATTATCTTTGATATACAAACATGTGTTAAAAATTTCAACACATAATTCAAACAATTTGAACCATTTTTGTGTTATGGAAGTTTTGCCGAAAAACAAAAGTCGTATTTTCCAAAACATGGATTTTTGAATTGAAAATTCGTTTTGTCCAAAACTCATCCAAATATAAAAACATGATATGAAACAACTTTGAAAGCATATAGTATATGGATATAACCCAGTATACATATAAAGATATATATCATTGTTTTTGACAATAAATCCAAAAACATGTTTTGTTACAATACAAAACCTAAACACATAAATAGGTATATCAAAATAAGTTTGTCTAAATAGTTGAAGCATACATGTATATAGAACATATCTAATATACATAAAGCAATGTAAACTTGTTTTGAATCTTTCTATTCATGAAAACCAATATTGGTTAAACGAAAAACCGAAAACCTAAAAACATGAAACTAGAACACGTGTGTGTGTTGTGAACTTGAGCATATCACACCATCTAATCTTTACACATGGATCTAAAATATAAACTAAACTATATACCGAGGTCTTCTTGACGAACTCCGTCTTCAAGCCGACTCGATCCAAACCGTGATCCACCGAGCTTGACTCCAACGAGTGCTATATATGATCTTGATGCTCGGGCTCTTGAATCACCATGTGAAAGGCTTCAAAACTCCTTTGTTGAAACTATTCACCAACTAATATCTTGATAGAGATCTGAAACTAAACATCACAAGATTATTAGTAAACATAACTACATGAGTTAATTATCATCAAAACTAGAGTGGAAGGCCTCTGGGCCAACAATAACGGTGACTAAGGACTGATACTATAGTCACAGTTTACGTATTATTTTATATATTTTTTCTTCACTGTGACTGTTGTCTTAGCCGCCTATAAACTATGATTTTTTTTTACATATTTCATGCGATCAAGGACTGTGACTATGGTCGCAGTGCTTAACGACAGCAGTCGCATTTTTCTAATTTGTGATATGCTGATTTGAGAGGATTGTGATCATATTCTCAGTATCATCTGTTTATATAGTTTGATTTTGGACTGCGATCATGATCGCTATTTTTAACTTTATTGAATGCAAAACGATCAAACTATTTATGACAGGACAGCGATCGTGTTCGCAGTTTCATATATAAATATAATTAATCATAGACTTCGACCATAATCGTAATTCTATTAGTTCAAAGTAATTATTATCTGAGTACTGCGACCATTATCGCTGATAAGATGCAGAAATAATAACTATACAACATACTTTATCTGTATTTTAAAAATATGAAAGATCATTTTGGAGATAGAAGTAAAATTTATTTATAATATAATATGGTCAGAAAGAGACCTTACAAAAAAAGAGCATTAAAAGCTCTTAAAAGAAGACAAAATAACATTGAATATCAGAAGCTCAGGAAATCCTAATCCTCGTCGTCATCACCATCATAAGCAGATTCGTCGTGTTCATTCTCCTCGTCTTCCTCTTCATCACTTATTTCCTCATCTTCTCCCTCGTCGTTCGGCTCGCTGTTCTCTTCAGTTTCTTTCTCCTTTTGTAGGTGCTTTAGTTCATCGGTAAACTCCCAGAATGGATCGTTTGTATCAAGCTCTTCTTCTAATCCGTGTCGAGAAGAACTTGTAAAAGATATGCTCAAAGAATGCGAGCCCCCAGCATCAGAGGACATGCTTTCATCAAGCATGTCTCTGTGAAGTGGCAGAGGAATAAGTTCCTCCTTAGTAAGCCCCATGAAAGCTTCATCATCCTCATAAAGAGGAGGATCAGATAAAATATTATTTGATGTAGTGAGATAGTCAAAAGGAGTAAAGTCTATATTGCTATCAGATTCACTAGAATACCCTGAAGAAAGAGGACTGATAGGAGAATGATTGAAATTAAAATCTGAGTACTCAGAGGAAGAAGATGGGAAAGACATGATTTAAGAATGAATTATTTTCTAGAAGTTCTGAAATCAAATTGAAAATAAAGAGCACAAATATCATTTTTATATATGAGATAATATATTAGTTACAAGCACTATAAAAAGGACAATAATGTGAAACAACATGAATAGTAATAATAATTGTTAAAAGTGACGGTTGAGTATTCGAAGAAGTGATAAAAAGAAATTAAATATTTAATTGAAGCAGTTATGGCGAGAGAATCCAAAGAGTTCCTTTTTTCCAGAGGTTTATTATATGAACTACAAATTGACTTTTTATATAATATTTTTCCTATATATTTAAATTACGTATGGTGCACATCTTTCTTTTATCGAGATTAATATTATAGCATCTCTTTTTTTCGAGACTGTTGTTGTATCACAGTAAATAGAATATTAATTACTTCAATTAGTTCAGAGTAATTAATATAGTATTTTATAAGATGTGATTTACGCGGACTGATCTCACGGTCGCCAGGCTAATCTACTTTGTAAAACGATTGTTACATAAGGCATGCGAATAAGGACAGCGACTATGATCGCAGTGCTGAATAATAGCATGTTTCGTCTGTAATTTCTATGCGAATAAGGAATGTGACTAGGGTCGCAGTCGTGATATAAAATTGAAAGTTATATTATATTAAGTCTACGACCATGGTCGCAGTGATCGAAAGTTTTGTTATACCATGACTGTGACTATGATCGCAGACTTTGTAAAACGATCAAAATTCTGTTACATAAGGCCTGCGAATAAGGACAGGGATTGTGATCGTAATGCTGAACGATAATATGTTTCGTCTGTTATTTTTATGCGAATAAGAAATGCGACTAGGGTCGCATTCGTGATAGAAAATTGAAAGTTATATTATATTAAGTCTGCGACCATGATCGCAGTGATCGAATGTTTGTTATACTATGACTGGGACTATAATCGCAGACTTTTTAAAACGATCAAAATTCTGTTACATAAGGCATGAGAATAAGGACAGCGACTGTGATCGCAGTGCTGAACGATAGCATGTTCCGTCTGTTATTTCTATGCGAATAAAGAATGCGACTAAGGTCGCAGTCCTGATATAAAATTGAAAGTTATATTATATTAAGTCTGTGACCATGGTTGTAGTGATCGAAAGTTTTGTTATGCTATGACTCCGACTATGATCGCAGACTTTGTAAAATGATCAAAATTCTGTTACATAATGCATGCGAAAAAAGACAGCGACTTTGGTCGCAGTGCTGAAAGATAGCATGTTTCATCTGTTATTTCTATGCGAATAAGGAATGCGACTAGTGTCGCAGTCGTGATATAAAAATGAAAGTTACAATTTTTTTTATAATTTTGAATGTATGTGTACTGCGACCTTAATCCAATTTATAATATACATTGAGAATAAAGCAATTTTTTAGTACCAAGACCGACTACAGTCGCAGTTCATTAAAAATTGCATGAAATATTATCCAATCAATCTGCAAATAGTGTGGCAGTTATGAGAATATCTGATTTATAAAATATCTGCAAAATAATTAACCATTGTATTTCATTATTTTTTTTACACTGTACATTTGTAATACAAAAAACAATATATGGTTGCCCCACATTAAATTTCATTTTTCTATTCATTTTAGTTTCTTTTATTAAATCTGTATGAATTGAAAATAACACGAAATTAAATAATAAAAAAATTATATAAAAAATAATAGTTTTTTTAGGTTTCACGCATGTTTTTTACTTTTACTACTGCTATTTTTTTCTCATTATCTTGATCCAATTTTTTTCCTTTATATTTTCGATGTAGTAGAATTAGGTATTTTATAACTGTACATATATTCAATAGAAAATTCTTTGTAAATTATAAATTTTTAGGTAAAAATTTGTTGTGGATGAGTTTTTGCTAGTTTAGAAGTAAAAAGGGGGCATTTTGGTCAATTTGATTGACGATTCTTTAAGCAGGATGTTTTTGATTTTTTTGGCGCTTACACTCTGTCACCGATATGTGGCATATATTCGGCCACGTCACCGCCGGCTGAGAAACTCTCTCAACTGTCGGCTGAGGTACAGTAACCCCTATATATATATATATATTATATATATATATATATATATATATATATATATATATATATATATATATATATATATAGAGAGAGAGAGAGAGGGAGGGAGACTTGGGTACATACAGAAGGATTTGGGTTCGAATCTTTCCAACTCAAATACAAACCCACGCCATCCAAAATAAGATCCACTCCGTTGAAGCTAATCTACAATATTTAATGAATCTATTAACTAAAAATCATGTATTTTGAATATTTTTTACCCATCCATCAAGTAGGCGCAAAATAAACGATCGAAAATAACATATTGCTTAGATCTACATCTTTACACATACAAATTATCGATCCGACCATTTCAACATGATCTAAACACTTAAAAAACCTCACAGACAAATTTGTGTTAGATTTCAAATATTCTATACCGTTAAACTAACCAACTTACTATTTTGGTCGCCCGTACTTGATCCATGGGCAAAAAATATTTAAAATACTTGATTTTTGATTTATATCTATTTCAAATAATGTAGATCAACTTCAATAGAGTAGATCTTGTGTTCGAATGCTGTAGGGCTAGAGTGGTCTCGAATCCTTTCGGAATGATAATAGTCTATATATATATATATATATATATAATATATATATATATATATATATATATAGAGAGAGAGAGAGAGAGAGAGAGAGAAATGTAAATCAGCTGACACAAGAGGCAACTCCCTCCTATGTCGCACTCAAAAATCATATTTTCTGAGTGAATTTTCAAGTTCCGACCGCACATTATCATATTCATATTCTAAAATATACACATATAAAAAATCAAGTGATTTGAAATACGTTTACTCATTGATCTAATCGCTCCATTTTGTTCTATTGTTAAAAAATCGTTAATGTTTGAACCCAAAGAAAATGGAGTAAACAAACTTCAAATCACTTGATTTTTAATATGTGTATATCTTAGAATATGAAGATGATAATGTGCGGTCGGATCTTGAAAATTTATTCGGGAAATTTATTTTTGAGTGCGACATAGGAGGGAGTTGCCTCCTGTGTCAGCTGATTTACATTTCTCTCATATATATATATATATATATATATATATATATATATATATATATTTGATGGATGAGAAAAAAGTATTCAAAATACATGATTTTTGATTTTTAGTTACTTGAAATAATGTAATCAACTTCAACAGAATGAATCTTGCATTTGGATGCCATAAGGTTGCTTTTTAGTGGAAAGGATTCGGCCACAAATTCTTTTGGAATGATATAACTCTCTCTCTCTCTCTCTCTCTCTCTCTCTCTCTATATATATATATATATATATATATATATATATATATATATATATATATATATATATATATATATATATAGAGAGAGAGAGAGAGAGAGAGAGACTTGTGTAGTTCCGAAAGAATTCGAGCCCGAATTTTGCCACTCAAATATTATCATACATCATCAAAATACAAGATCAATTCCGTTGAAGTTAATCTATATTATTTCAAATATTTATAAAGCAAAAATCAAGTATTTTAAATACTTTTGCCTAGGCATGAAGTAGGGGGAAATAGATGACCTAAATAGTGAGTAGATTAGTTTAACGGTGTAGAAAGTTTGAAACCTAATAAACATTAGTTTGCAGGGGTTTTTAAATGTTTAGATCATGATCAAATAGCCCGATCGAGAATTTGTATGTCTAAAGACAAAGATCTTACCAACTCACTGCTTTCAGCCATCCATTTTGCGCCGCTTGATGGATGGGAAAAAGTATTCAAAACACTCGATTTTTTAGTTTTAGCTACTTTAAATAATATAGATTAACTTCAACAGAGTGAATCATATATATAAATGTCGGATGTTGGTATTTGAGTGGGAAAGATTCGAGCTCGATTCTTTTCAGAACTACACAAGTGTCTGTGTGTGTCTATATATAAGTGAAAATTTTATGTCTATCTCAAACATATACACAGCAAGCTTATCACCCCGAGCAGAGTGGGGAGAGTACCTTTGTCGGCCACCACAACTAGATGAAGATCAAACTGCTAGGCGAGCAATTAATGCCAAAATAAAACAAGATACATCTATAACCAATTACTAAGTACATCCATATCGTTGTTGTCAGTTGATGATTTCCATTGACAGGTTTTGAAGTAGCAGATTTACATCTTCATAAAGCTTTCTAAAAACTAGGATTTTGTTCTGTGCTTCTTGCTGAAAAATTCTTCTGTTCCTCTTTTGTCATAAGTGCCAGGTTACACCTGCTAGAACTGGTCTTGCCAGTCTATAGTTCTTGTTTTTCTTGCAGAATTTTAGTTGGTTCCTCTGTCAGGGAGTGGATGGAAGAAGAGAGGCCAAGCTTTAATTTACAGGGAGTCCAAATATGTGGAGGAAGGACAGGCAAAGAATAAGTGATGGATAGTTTCAGGTTCTGCCTTGCACAATGCACACACATCATGGTCAATGATAGAGAACTGTTTCAATCCTGCTGGCAGTTAGTAGTCTGTCATTGAACACTTCTCGTCCTTTTTCTTTCATATGGATTTGCTTTAATCAGCTAATGTATCCAACATGTTGAACTGTTGAATCCAACCCCTTAACTACTGAAATTTCAAATCATACATGTAATCTTTCTGTGATGTAGGCAGACGTGCTGAGGAAAGCAAAATTACAGAAAATAACAAGACAGGTATTTTGCTTAAATAAATAAGAAGCCAACGACCTGACACCATGCACTGTACTATGAAATGCTGAAAGCACGCAGATAATCATACGCACAGAGATCAAACTGGAGCTCTACCTCTTCCAATAATTTATCAATGCAGAATCCAAGAAGCTCACCAAGATAATGAGTCTATGAATGATGGCACTAAAGTATAATTGATTGAAAAGGATTGGAACTCTTTTAATTATGTGAACAAGTAATTAACGAAAATTGGTTGAACCACACATTTCTAGCCAAGTCACAGTTTTAGCTGATTTACCTGTTCCCGGAATACGTACATGGATGCGGCTCCCAATTTTTGCTCATATTTTTTTATATTTTCTTCATATTTATTTTTCTTTAGTATCACTTTTATTATTGCTTTGGTATCGGATCTGGATTTTGTGAACACAGAGTCAGCCCGACTCTGAAGGACCCGATCTAGCGAAACTGCTTGATTTGACATTCCAGTAGTTGGATTTGATATGTTTCAGTTTCAAATATTTATTCTCAATGTTTTGAATTTTTCAGAATTTTCTGAAATTTTTCTGAATTATTTTGCAAAATCTTCTAAAACCGGTATCGACTGGTATCATCGTTTGATTTCAGAATTTTTAATTTAAAAATAGAGTTAAATTTCTAAAATTTGCTTTCATATATTTCTCATAATCATATTTTTTATTTTAGTGCATTTTTGGGGATTTTTCTGAATTAGTCAAGATCCGACCAACCCGGTGTCCACTAGTATTACCGACCGATTTCAGGATTTTTAGTTTGGAAACCGGACTGAATTTCTTAAATCCGATTTCACATTGCTCCTTAGGATAATATTTTTCTATTTTATAAAATTTTTTAGAACCTTTCTGAATTAGTCAAATTTTACCCAATTAAAATAATATTAATTAATTGTCATTCCCCCTTCCTTTTCCCTACTCCACTCTTCTACATAAAATTTTGCTTTTCCTTTTCTTTTCCTTTTTTCCTTCTTTTTCATATTTTCCTTTTCTTTTCCTTTCTTTTTTTTTTGAAGACTTTTCTTCCCTTCTCCTTTTTCTTCTTCTTTCTTTTCTATTTCCCCAAGCTTCAACCCATCAATGACTCTCTCTCCTTTGGCCAGCAGCCAATTGATTAACCCCTCTTCCTCTGTCTAATCTCTCTTTATTTCATGATTACCATTTTTACAGGGACTTAACATGATTATACTGTTACCGGAAGACCGGTACTCCTGATTACTGAACTCCAGACTCTTGAACTCTTGAATCCCTGCAAATGGGATATTCCTGATATTACTCTCAATATTGTACTCTGTTGATCCCCGTAAATGGATTGTCTTGAATACATCGAAGACTTTACACTAATCAATTTATAATAAAATACTCAATATGCACTAGGATAGGGGAAACTGATGAATATCGATATGATGTCATGTTTATAGTGGATGTAGGACTGACGACTAGTGTTAGGTCAAATATAATTCCCAAGAAGAAGAAGAGGCAGGAGTAGGTCATTGTCTCGGGCAGAGGTGGCACCCACTATAAATATGGTGCATCAATCTTCACCAGTTTCCAATATAACTCATCTATTCTTGTGTGGATGTATGTGTGCTGGTGACACATATCAAAACATATGGATCAGATGAATAATAAGAAACTAATAACCAACAATAATGATCTTAGAAATGTGTGATATATGGTCTCTCTTTCATTCGGGTACTGGTACTTACATATCAAGATCCGAGTGAGTTCTGCTAGAGTACAGACTCTGGTATGGACTATCAGTGGTGTGAGGCACTGATAGGGAGATAATTGAAATGCAAGGTGGTACTGATACTCATTATTGAATAACTTAACTCACTACACCTTGCCCAATACCTGACATAACTTAATTACCTAATAATAATAATGTCAGGAGCGGATGTAATTCAGTCACTCCTTCGTTCGAATAATGGTAGTCGTATATCCGAGTTCGGATGTGTTCTGCTAGAAGTACGGTCTCTAGTATGAATTGCCAGTCGTATGGGACATTGGAGGGGGAATGATTACAATAACAGGCTATACTGATTATTATTATTATTGTTATATAATTAAGTTTCCTGACTACCACTTGTACATGAATTTCAACTATAACTAATACTCCTGATACTGAATTATAATTACCCTACTCTACATACGAAAATACTGACATTCCTATTTATAAGCAATTCAGGTTGTATACACTCAGTTGATGGTAAAATGAGATATATGGTATATATATGAGGGTTTTCATGTTTGGATTATCCCCTCGACGTACTAATCTCATGAATCAGGCAATTTAGCTTATACAATTGGTTTTACTTACGTCTACATATAACATATTTATTTCATGCTTCAGTACACGTTATGAATGTGCTCATAAACTATTTTCTATACATGTTCCTATTCGAGTTCTGAATCTATTTACTGTTATTATCTGACTGACTTGAACACACGATACGTTACTCCTGTACACGTGTCTTGCCTGTGCATGCCACTTGGCATTCATTTTACGTGCTCGTTGGGTTGATTTTCTGACAACCCCTGGACCTGTATGTCCAGATCCTAAAGATTAGAGCGTAGTAGATTTGCATGGAGATTTTGAGCGCAGCAAAAGCGTGGTGATCCTGATGTTGCTTGTTCTCTTCCCAGCTTCTCTTGATCGGCTCCCAAGCTTCTTTTCCTGCTCATGCAATTCTATCATTTTTAAATCTCTTGTAAATCTTATTTTATACACTCCAATGATGTAATATTCATTTAATATTGGCTCACAATCTATGATAATAATGTACTTGTATTATAATGTTGGAATGCATATTACCACTATGCTTTCTTTCTCCGATTCCTTCCTATACTGATATGCTTAGAGTACATATATGAGAGTATTTTCATCCTGCGTATGTATGTTGCAGTAACATTTCTGTACCCAGTAGGGCAGGGCGTTACAGGTTGGTGTCAGAGCTTAGGCTCTTTCACCTTTAGTATAACCAGTCGACAAGTTAATGTGACATTAATTTACAACTGGTTCATGAATCATGACTATACATTCTTACTACAAGTACATAGTTATCTTTTCCTTCAGATATTTCTTCCTTTGACTCCTGAAATCCTTTCATCTTTTTACTTTTCAGTTTCTCGCTAACCAGACTTTTTATATTCTGAGTGGTAATCCTTTCTTTTCATCTCTATTGTATCTTGCAGGAACGGAAGACTTTTCTGATCAATTACCATTGTATCCTATTGTGATTGTTAACTTTGATCCTTTTCCCTCATTAAAATTTCGAGGACGAAATTTTTGTGAGGTGGATAGAATGTAATACCTTATCCCTGGAATTTGTACATGAATGCATGTCCCGATTTTTTGCTCGTATTTTTTCAATTTTCTTCGTATTTTTTTCTTTACTATCAGTTTTATTATTATTTTGGTATCGGATCTGAATTTTTATGAACTAAAGTCAATCCGAGTTCGATTCAGGACCCAATTCCAGTGAAACTGCTTGATTTGACATTTCTGATAGTTGAATTTGATTTGTTTCAGTTTTAGATATTTATTTTCAGTATTTTGGATTTTTTAAATTTTCTGAAAATTTTCTGAATTATTTTGCTAAATCTCCTTAAACAGTATCGACTGGATCGCCAGTTGATTTCAGAAATTTTAATTTACAAGCAAAGTTGAATTTCTAGAATCTGCTTCCATATTGTTCCTTAAAATCATATTTTCTATTTTAGTGCATTTTGAAAATTTTTTTGAATTAATCAAAATCCGACCAACTAAGTTTCGACCGGTATCACCGATCGATTTCCGATTTTGAGTTTACAAATCGGACAGAATTTCTTGAATCCGATTTCACATTGTACCTCAAGGTAATATTTTTCTATTTTATAGAATTTTTTGGAACCTTTCTGGATTAGTCAAATTTTATCCGATTAAAATAATATGAATTAATTGTCATTTTTTCTTTTCTTTCTTTTCCCTTCTCCACTCTTCTACATAAAATTTCACTTTTCCTTTTCTTTTCCCTTTCCCCTATTTTTCCTTTTCCTTTTTTTATTTTCTTTTTTCTTCTCTTTCCTTTTCTTTTTCCCTTCTTTTTCTTTCTAGACTTTTCTTCTCTTCTCCTTTTTCTTCTTCTTTCTTTTCTTTTTCCCCAAGCTTCAAACCCATCAACTGACTCTTTGCCTTGGCCAGCAGCCAACTGATTAACCCCTCTCCCTCTATCTAATCTCTCTTTATTTTCTCTCTATCTCTCTAATTTTCACTTATCCTTTAATTAATTCTACATCTCTCCTATCTCCAACTCTTCCCCACTCTCACCCTGGATTTGGTCGTGCTCTACCACTGACCGGAGCTCCCCACGGTGACCCAACTCTGGCCATCTCCTCCACTCTCCCTCCATCTCCTCCTCCATCCTTCCTCTACTCCTCTCCCTCTCTTCAATTTCCATCACACCCCATTCAAAAAACCACCTCCTCCACCACAACCAACAGCTGACCGCCACCTCCTTTAGCTGGTTGGCAATCCCCACAATCACCCACCACCAGAGTCCTCACCACCACCATCTCCAATTCATCACTCCACCATCAACACCATCATTATCTTCAACATCATCATCCTCTTCATCACCATCAACATCACCACTACCTATCATCTCCTCCCCTAACACCAAGCCTCAACCGCTGCATTGACCCTCCGGTCGCCGTTGGCGCCCTCCAACCACCGGCGCCTCCCTGTCGATTGGGCGGCCACTCGCTCCTTCCTTTTCCTTTTTCTTTCTCTCTTTTTCTTTTTCTCTCTTTTCTTTTCTTTCTTTTCCTGTTCTTTTTCTACTTTCTCTATTTCTCTCTCTAATTCACTATCTCACAGCCTCTCTCTCCTTCATTCTTGTTGTTTAATTGGTGGTCTTAATCAGCTTGAATAATTATGTAGGCAAGTACCTTAATTATTTTAGCAAGTATCCTTATAGCGAGTACACTAGCTTTACTTGTGAGTCCCGCTTCGACGGGTGAATATTATATTTTGGGAAATTGTGTGTAATTATTGTGTTTATGGAATTGTGTTTGTAATGGTAGAATACATGTATCAGTGTTCTGAGCATTGGTTGTATATTTGGATGTGTCTGCACCTGTATTCCTATATATGGTCGTCTGTTGTAATTATTATGATTTATCAATAATTTTTTATATGAGTACGTGATATCAGTGTCAAGTAACCATAAAAGGTGACAATCATTAGTCGGTGATTAACCAATCAGGTGTCATGTTAATGAGTGAAGTAATTGATTGGGGCGGAACCAGCACTTTAAAATGTATGTTTTATGAATTCAGTGTAAAGCTTGTGTGTGCTAATATTCACTCGATACTTCTATTATAGTATTGGCTCAACGGGTCAAATCCACAGGGACGGGAGGCGATAGAAGAATTAACAGTTTTTATTCACGTGTTATGTTAACAATTCTTCTTTGTTAAAAGAATGAGAAAAAAAAGAAAGAAAAGAAAATCCAGAAGTGATAGGTGGGAGAGGTGATGAAAGCGGATGTGAAAATAAAAGAGAAGTGATTTGGAAAACAAAAAGAAAATGAAATAAAGGTGAACTACTAAGAGGATGGTAAAAATAACAATAGAGAAAATGATAAAAGATTTTGAAAATTAATTTTTAAAATAAGATAAAAGAAGACTCATGACTACTAACTACTAATTGCTCCACTAATCATGCTAAACTCTTAGTGATAGTTGCCTCACATGGATCCTTAGCCATCACTAATCCTTGGCTTCAAGAGATGATGCAGAGCATGGCTCATAAGATTGTTCTTCTACATTCAAACAACACATCCATACAACACCACAAGTTGCAAGCTACTATTAAATCATCAAAACTGGTTAGAGGTGAGCATGAAATAAAGAAGACATTGCAAGTTAGCTTGTTAGTGGGTTAAATGTTTGGAATGTTAGAATGTTAGAATCCATCATCATGAGCCATCAATGGCTCTTGCAAGAGCAAGGCCTTGTAGTGGCTATTAGATTCATGCGGATTATCAAGTAAGTGGTTAGATGGTTAGTGGTTAGTAGCTAGATTGCCATGAGAAGAAAAGTTGGCTACGCATCATGTAGAAGATGGAGAAGATTACAATGGAGAAGAAAGGAGACAACTTTATATAGATTGTCACCATCTATTACATCAATATCTCTCTCTGAATCTCTCAGCCCTAATACATGATCTAAAATGAAATAAAAATACAAAAGAAAGAAGAAGAACACCTACACTACTCTACACTAAAAGATAGAAAACCTAGTCTATTTTTAATCTGCTTCTGTTCCGGGCCTCTGCAGAGGTATTTATAGGCAAACGAGACTTCTAAAAGACGAGACGAGACCACGCGTCGAAAATCGACGCATGGCTCCCTTTATGGCCACGGAACCGCGACCATAGCCGTGTTTCCGCAGCCAAACCAGGGACTTAAGTCCCTGGTTTTGGCGAGCGTATCCCGTCACTTTTAGGACCTTCTTGGTATACTTGGATTCGGATGTATTCGTCCGGATCTTCGTCTGACACTCGCAAGGGTCTAGGTTCAATGCATCTTCTAAAAACTCCCTTGCTTGGCCTCTAAGAAATGCGGATTTAATTACCCAAAAATGGGTTTAATTAAGATTTTATTACCCTGTTGCCCTCTTTGTCTTGATTATCTGCAAGAGAGACCAAAATACGGTTTAGACCGACATTTTATTCATGAATTAGTAGGGAAATGCGATGTTATAATGCAGAATTGTGACTAATCACACCCCACACTTATCTTTTGCTCATCCCGAGCAAAACAAGAAAAGAAAAACTATACTACAAATGTTATTACACCACTTTCGCAGGTGACGCGATTGCACTGAGCGCGTGCAACAAGCCGTTAAACCTCTAGGTTACCCCTAGAGGAGGAGTGTTGTCTGCTGAGGGTTTTCAGTGGATTACACCCATAAAATCCATAAAGAAAGAAGACAAATGTTAGTTTTGAAAACGCATTTTGAAAGAGAGACAAGTTTTCAAAATATTTTTGCAAAAATATAAGCGATCTAAGATCATAATTCTACCAAAAATTATTCTTCCTTAAATTTAGTTTATATGCAAGATCTTGTCATCAATTAAGGTAAGATATCAAAATTGGATTGAATATTTTATCCTTCATAAAACCTAGATAATATGCACTTTGTGATAGTGAAAATTTCTGAGATTTCAACTCTAACCATCAAGCCACTTATTTATATATTTTTTTTTCTTTTTCTTTCTTTCTTATTTTTTCTTCCCTTAGTTTTCTTAGGCTAGAGTTCACCCGGGTAGTGAGCCTTTAACCGATGACTCCCAGATCGGAAGGTCTTAGGGCGCCGAACGAGAAAACATGTCTAAGGTTTAAGGACTCGAGTAAAAAAGGCCACAAAACTAAAAGGGATTATTTGTTCTTTATTACCACATTTAGGCGTGAATAATCATGGTTCTTGAGGCATAGTTATCCAGCTTAATAAGTAAACTTTTTTCTTCATATATATATATATATATATATTCTTTTTATTTGTTTTTGTTTTATGGCATTTTAGGTTTTTTTTCCATCCTAAAAATTGTGTTTGTGTGAAGTACAAACTATTTGAGGCAAAAATTCAAGATAAAATTAGCTCTCCAATTTATCTTACTTAACCTATAATCTTAAACAAGATCTATTATTTCGACTAGGTTTAAGATGTCATAATTAAGGCTTCCTTAATTTTTAGATCATCTTAATTTTCTTAAAAATAGACCAAAATTTTGTCTTTTGTTTCAAAAAGTTTTTTAAAGAAAGAAAAAATCCTATACAAAAGGAAAAATTTCTAAAAGTATCCTAAAGGAAGTGAAAAAAAAAAATCTAAAAACTTTATGTTAGTAAACCCTCCCCCACACTTATCTCATGCATTGTCCTCAATGCATCGTGATGTATGCATGAAACAAATAGGGAGGGAAGAAAAAATCACCTTAAGGTGGTGGTTCCGATGGTGGTCTGATTAGTCCACGAAATGCGGCCCAATCTAATTTGTATGGAGTTCGGAGGAACCCATCAGAGACCTCTATAATACAACCATTATTATGATGTATATATGAATGATCTTTACTAAGAATTTTACCCCATCTAATTTTCAAATTTTTAAAATAATTTCAGAGTCATTATTAGCCACACCTTTGTCCCAAAATGGAGCATGAAAAGATGGAGTGATTGATTTGGGCTTAGGAAGTACATGAACTAATACCGACTCAGGAACTTGACTTAAGTCAAGTAAAGGCTCAGGAGTCCAAATTAGTTTAGGAATCGGTTCCAAATCAAGAAACTAAAATCCTATTCCACATTCATTTCCCCACAACGGAATATGACTTTCTAAGATAGGTGATTCAAGTTCAAGAATGACAAGTATGAGAATCAAAACTGACTCTAAAATGTTGCTCAAATCGGGTAGCAAAACAGGAGTCAATATTGATTCAGGAATTTGAACAGGATCACAAATTTGAGAATCTAGGTCACATTCCTCATTAAGTTCAAATTCATAAAAATGAGAACTTGGCAATTTGTCAATGGGACTTTCAAAGGTATGAAATGTAAATCACCTAGAGGGGGTGAATAGGTGATAATGCTAATCTAGAAACTAAATGCGCTAAATGCGGAAGCTTAAACAATTTTGCAATCACACTTAATACAACCAACAAGTGTAGCCGAATTCCCCGTGAAGGGCTCTGGACTAACTCCTCTTGATTCCCCTAGATATGGGTTGAGGTGCTATATGAAGCTCTTGTGGTTAAGTACAAGTGAGGCAGACACAAACAACCAAGCATAAAATGAATAAGCAATATGAACATATGCAAGGCACAACACAAGTATGAATGATATGGCAATATGAATAATACAATGCACAAATAAAAGAGATAGAGTTGAGAGATAATGGATCAAACGCAAAGACAAGATATGTTTCAAGGTTCGAGCCCCTAGCTCTACAATCCCGCCTTCACCACCGTGAACGATTTCCAATCCACTAAAGGAGTACCGAACTCCTCTCTCAACCAACAATGCCACCGAGGCAATACAACCACAATCCACCTCTACCGAAGAGGGATAAGGCCCGTAGCCAACAACAAACACAATCACCTCTACCGAAGAGGGATCCAAACACCACTCCGATCAACCTCTACCAAAGAGGGATACACAAATAAAGGAGGGTTTACAACTAGTGGTTTCTTTCAACCACAAACAATCTCTCTTTCCTCTTTTCCACAAAAACAAGATCCTAATAGATTAGGATAGATGATAGCTCAAGTGTGAAAAAACTAAGTGCTTTGATCAAAGAAAAACTCTTGGAAAAAATACAAAATGGATATAGAATATAAGATCAAGAAACAATTACCAAAAACTATTTTCTTTGAAATAAAACAAAACGCTTAAAACAAATAGATGAAGCTTTTTGGCACTTAAAACTCTTTTGAAAACTTGTAAAAATACTTCAGAAAAGTAGGAATTTTTGCTCTTAAAAATCTTAGCTAAAACCCCCAAGAAATGGGGTATTTATAGCCCAAACAGAAAACTAGCCGTTAGGCTGATCTGGCAGCCTGACAGGCCTGCGGTCGACCGCCCGGTCGACCGCCAACGGTCAGAAATATGACCATTGGGGCATCCGGTCAACCATCCGGCCGACCGCTCAGATACAGAGAGCAGACTTCTCTGCTCCGGTCGACCGCTCGGTCGACCGCCCAGATACAGAGAGCAAGGCTCTCTGATCCGGTCGGCCGACCGGCCGACCGGCCCACTGCGCCAGCAGACGTGCACAGGTCTGTGCACGTCGGTCGACCGTCCGGTCGACCGGCCTGGCCTGTCAGCACAGTTCTGGGTCAGAAACGGGGTCAGAAAAACATGTTAAAATATTTCTAAAAATTCTTTTAAGTCTTGTAAAAATCCCCAAAAATAGTTTTATCATTTTGCATTGATATATAAACATGTGATAAAAAGTTTAGCTCAAATATCAAGCATATGAAACTATTTTTGTGTTTAAACATTTTTACCAAAAACCAAAACTTGTATTTTATCAAACTTGGATTTTTCACTACATGAATAGGATAGTCAAAAAAAGTTTGTTTAAAAGTTAAGCATGCATGTATAGAAAGAATACATCTACTATATATAAACCAATTAAACTTGTTTTGATCAGCTATTCATGAAAACAAATATCGGTTAAACTAAAAACCGAAAAACCATAAAACGTGTGTGTGTTATGCACTTGAGCATATCAACTATACTTATTTTTACACATGGATTTAAACACACTAAACAAAACTAGGATACCTAAGTCTTCTTGACGATCTTCATCTTCAAGTCGACTCGGTCCAAACTCCGTGATCCAACGAGCATGGCTATGTATCATCTTGACGCTCGGGCTCGGGAATCACCAAGTGAAGGCCTCCAAACTCCTCTTTTTGAAGCAATCACCAACTAATATCTTGATCAATGATCTGTAACTAAAATCACAAGATAATTAGTAATCATAACTACATGAGTTAATCATCATCAAAACTAGAGAGGAAGGCCTCCGGGCCAACAATCTCCCCCTTTTGATGATGACAAAACAAATGGAGTTATATATGCATGGATTAAAGTTAAGCTTCAAAGAAGCTCCCCCTTAACTCATGCATAAACAAATAAACATAATGAATATGCAATGAAGACTCTTAAACATGAATGCATAGATATGCATAAACAATAAAAAGGCTCTAGATACACAATGAAATGTTCAAAAACAAAACATACTCTAGATACCAATTAAAATTAAACTAAATTAAACTTAATATATGCAAAACATAAACATGCATATATAAAACTCAAAATCTTTCTCCCCTTTTTGTCAATCATCAACAAAGGGGTAAAATTAAAACAAAACAAAATCTTCTCCCCCTTTTTAATACAAAGAAACAATCATCAATAAGGGATAAATAAAGACAATGTTCTCCCCCCTTTTTGTTTAAACAAAAACAAAACCAAATAGGGGTGACAATCAATTAAGGTACCAATTGAAAATATGTCAAAGTAGCATCTTGATACCAATTGAAAGTAAACATAGATCAACAAATAAATGGTATATGCTATATACATTCATGAAGAGGAAGATGTGAAGCTTCCCTACATAGATACATTACATGAAGGAGGGATGACAAGCCCTAATTCACATAACGTACACTATGCAATGCATAAGAGGAGATGTGAAGCTCCCCCTACACACGTGTACCACATAAAGAAGAGATTGTCAAGCTCTTCAATACAAGATACACTCATCATGAATTTATATGTAGAAGAGATGTTAAGCTCTCCTTGCATATAGGCAATATAAATCAAAACTTTTGTATTTATTTTTAAACAAAATTTTGAGATACCATTTTTAAAAAAAAACATTCAAATAAACATCTTGATATCAAAAGAGAGTATTTTCTTTTTAAGAATATGATATCAATTTCAAATTTTTTATGTTCTATCATAAATTAAGGGAGTGGAAATATAAATACCAATTGAAATATGAAAAACGAATTTTCTCCCCTTTTATGAAATACCAAAAAAAAACAATGCGTAGGCTTAAAATAAGATACCAATTGACAATTGAATCAATTGAAACAAGGTTAAAACTCAAGCTTTAGCATAAACCCAAAATATATATGTATGAAAAATAGATACCAAATGAAATTGATATTCTTTGAAATGCAAGCATACATATACAAAAATATATGAGTATACAATAAAAGTCAAAATTGATACCAATTGAAAGAATCTCAATTATACCAATTGAAACAACAATAATGATCAAGTGTATACATCATATAACTACCACCCATTCATGCACAAGTTTAAAAGATATTCAAGAAGGGTATACATGGCATGCTCTCCCAACCAACCGCCCTTGGATGGTAGGGGTTTTAAAAAAATAGATTTGAAAAATAAAGTGTGTTTGAAAACTCTACCAAAATGAAGAATACGAACTAGTTAAATGGAAAAACTTGTTAAACTAGTACGAGATCCTTCAAGTAAGGAATAAAACAGAATTATTTTCATAAAATATGAAATCCACAAAATAGTCAACACTCATAATCAATTAAGCATAATTATGACTCATGAAAACAAACACATGAGTAAACAATAAATATGAGTGTACAAATATAATGTGAAGATCATAATCATAAATGATGGTCAATAAGCACAATATTCCTTGAAACAGGAAAATCATCAAAACTTATTTAATCTTCAAGGTATATGTATGTCTTATACAAATTAAAGTATACATACATATCCAAACACAACGAGTCCACAAAGATATATGCATGAAGGCACGTGGCTCAAAAGGATGTATATGTATAACAATAATTTGGATAAAATGGACATATACATGAAGTTAAACATTAAAACATGAAACAAATCCAAAAATGGGAATACAAGTTTAAAATGCATGGATCATCAAAACTAGACTATACTAGCACATCTAATGGGTTCAAATAAGCATTCAAGCTCAAACATATATAGATTTATTTGTGGCCCATTATATGCACAAATATAAACCTAGTCTTAATGAAAACTAACATTTAAACATATATTCAAATCATGAAGCATAAAACAAGATATAAATAAACATGAAAAACATAAACATGATTATTAAGAAAAATCCATATGTTATTAAACCTATGATAAACATGATAGCTAAACAATGGTGAGAATACTAAAATAATGGTCCATATTAAACATGGGTCTCAAAGGGCTATACATGTATGTCAAGGATCTAATAAGCATGGCATTTTCATAATAATCTCAAAATAATAAAACATGCTATAAATGATAAACATGGAAAGCATGCAAACATAAATAAGGAGTAAGAGACCGTTACCAAAACCTATGAGGCAACTCTCCATGACTCCAAAACATGGTGTTCCTCTCCACCAAACATCCCATGAAAGTGATGCATCCAAATGATTTTCATGAAGTCCGGAACGCATCCACTTCATGGTACCTCTACTCTCACGTCATGCGAGAGCCCACACCTACATCAAATACATGATGGGTGGTCTTTGGTACCCACAACTTTTTGGGTCCATGGGGGTTAGTACCTTCTCTAACCCAAACAAATTTATTGGCTAAATTTAAATCATGTATACGATCAAAACAAAATTTAGCAAGGTGGCCCTTACGTCCACAATGTGTACAAGTGTACACATGAGCATACAAGTGATGATGGTGTCCGTGAGAAGCATGTGTATGCCGTGGAGGGTTTACATGCATAATAGATGGAACTTGTTTCTTTCGAAACAAAGTTTTCAAACGTGTATGACCCACAACACATTGGCTCAAAGTGGAGCCCAAACAATCAACACTCTTCTTCAAAACATTTATATCATTATCAATCAAAGAAGAAGTGGAACATGCAATAGGTGAAGTGTGTGATACTACCCTAGCATGGCAAACATGTGCATCAATCTTATTTTGCAAACAATCATTCTTCTTCAAACAAACATTCAAATCATTTGAAATAGAAATTATTTTATTTTTCAAAGCAACATTCTCTTTTAAAACAAAATCAATTTTTGAAGACAAGTTTTCATTTTTCTTCAAAATTGTTTCACAATCATTTTTATTTTTCAAAAATTTGTTTTCTTTTATGCAAGATCTAGTTGAGATCTCAATGAATCCCTTTCATTATAGACCTCAACCTTCTCTTGCAAAACCTTGTCAAGTCTAGAATGTAAACTTTTATTTTCTTTTTCAATTTCTAAACTTTTCTTTTTCAAATTTTATATTTTTCTATTAATTTTTCACAAACAATGAAAAGTTCTTCATTTAAGGCATAGGCATCATAATCATCACATGAAGAACTAGCATCAAAACTATCTAGTTGAGTTTCTGATTGTACCTCAAGGGAGTCATTCCCTTGGACCGTATAGCATTGTGAATCGGATTCTCCACTAGTCCCCTCCTCTTGTTAAATTGGCATTTGAAGCTCGGAGGTGGTGGTTGTTGTCAACTTGTTCCACACTGCAAAGGCGGAATCAAAGTTAGAAACATGCATAAGATATTCTTTAGGTAGTGTGCTTCTAATGGCCTCAAGGGCTTGTGCATTGGCCCCTATATGTTTGCTATCACTAAGGTAGGATTCCTTGGTAATGGCAAGGTGAACCTTATGTCCTAGGGTTTGTAAATAAACGGACATCTTAATCTTTCAAACAATGATGTTGGAAGGGTCAAACATAGGTGGGGTCATGAAGTCCATGGATGTAAACTATATGTGTGCAAACAATCAAATGCAAACAAGATTAGCAAACAAAGGATCTCACTCCTAGGATGTTAAGCCTAAGTATCAGGAGCGTAGGCTCTGATACCAATTGTAAATCACCTAGAGGGGGGTGAATAGGTGATAATACTAATCTAGAAACTAAATGCGCTAAATGCGGAAGCTTAAACAATTTTGCAATCACACTTAATACAACCAACAAGTGTAGCCGAATTTCCCGTGAAGGGCTCTGGACTAACTCCTCTTGATTCCCCTAGATATGGGTTGAGGTGCTATATGAAGCTCTTGTGGTTAAGTACAAGTGAGGCAGACACAAACAACCAAGCATAAAATGAATAAGCAATATGAATATATGCAAGGCACAACACAAGTATGAATGATATGGCAATATGAATAATACAATGCACAAATAAAAGAGATAGAGTTGAGAGACAATGGATCATACGCAAAGAGAAGATATGTTTCGAGGTTCGAGCCCCTAGCTCTACATCCCCGCCTTCACTACCGTGAAGGATTTCCAATCCACTAAAGGAGTACCGAACTCTTCTCTCAACCAACAATGCCACCGAGGCAATACAACCACAATCCACCTCTACCGAAGAGGGATAAGGCTCGTAGCCAACAACAAGCACAATCACCTCTACCGAAGAGGGATCCAAACACCACTCTGATCAACCTCTACCAAAGAGGGATACACAAATAAAGGAGGGTTTACAACTAGTGGTTTCTTTCAACCACAAACAGTCTCTCTTTCCTCTTTTCCACAAAAACAAGATCCTAATAGATTAGGATAGATGATAGCTCAAGTGTGGAAAAACTAAGTGTTTTGATCAAAGAAAAACTCTTGGGAAAAATACAAAATGAATATAGAATATAAGATCAAGAAACAATTCCCAAAAACTATTTTCTTTGAAATAAAATAAAACGCTTAAAACAAATAGATGAAGCTTTTGGCGCTTAAAACTCTTTGAAAACTTGTAAAAACACTTCAGAAAAGTAGGAATTTTTGCTCTTAAAAATCTTAGCTAAAACCCCAAGAAATGGGGTATTTATAGCTCAAACAGAAAACTAGCCGTTAGGCTGATCTGGCAGCCTGACAGGCCTGCGGTCGACCGCCGGTCAACCGCTAACGGTCAGAAATATGACCGTTGGGGCGTCCGGTCGACCGTCTGGCCGACCGCCCAGATACAGAGAGCAGACTTCTCTGCTCCGGTCGACCGCTCGGTCGACCGCCCAGATACAAAGAGCAAGGCTCTCTGATCCGGTCGGCCGACCGGCCGACCGGCCCACTGTGCCAGCAGACGTGCACAGGTCTGTGCACGTCGGTCGACCGCCCGGTCGACCGGCCTGGCCTGTCAGCACAGTTCTGGGTCAGAAACTGGGTCAGAAAAACATGTTAAAATATTTCTAAAAATTCTTTTAAGTCTTGTAAAAATCCCCAAAAATAGTTTTATTATTTTGCATTGATATATAAACATGTGATAAAAAGTTTAGCTCAAATATCAAGCATATGAAACTATTTTTGTTTTAACATTTTTACCAAAAACCAAAACTTGTATTTTATCAAACTTGGATTTTTCACTACATGAATAGGATAGTCAAAAAAGTTTGTTTAAAAGTTAAGCATGCATGTATAGAAAGAATACATCTACTATACATAAACCAATTAAACTTGTTTTGATCAACTATTCATGAAAACAAATATCGTTTAAACTAAAAACCGAAAAACCAGAAAACGTGTGTGTGCTGTGCACTTGAGCATATCAACTATACTTATCTTTACACATGAATCTAAACACACTAAACTAAAACTAGGATACCTAAGTCTTCTTGATGATCTTCATCTTCAAGTCGACTCGGTCCAAACTCCGTGATCCAACGAGCATGGCTATGTATCATCTTGACGCTCGGGCTCGGGAATCACTAAGTGAAGGCTTCCAAACTCCTCTTTTTGAAGCAATCACCAACTAATATCTTGATCAATGATCTGTAACTAAAATCACAAGATAATTAGTAATCATAACTACATGAGTTAATCATCATCAAAACTAGAGAGGAAGGCCTCCAGGCCAACATGAAATTGGTCAAGTTCAATTTGTTGATCATAAAAGATTGGTGATTCAATTTCATGATGGATAGTCACAGAATCCAATGATGACTCGGGAAAAGGCCTGAAATCAGGTAAAAACACCTCAGTAATATTGAATCAGGAAGTGAAATTGAATTACCAAGTTGAGGTTCAGGATCATATTCATGCTCAAGTTCAATCTCAGGAAAAGGATAACTTGCCAAAATGTCAATGGGATTTTTAACATTTGAAGTTTGGTCAAGTTCAGATAGGTGTGCTGAAATTGAATCTTGGTTTCCAAAATAACATGAGTCCTCATCTAGATCGATAGAGTTAGAGATATCTGGATTGATCAAAGGCTGTTAAGAGTGAGTTTCCTCATTCCTATGAATGTTAACCAATTGACTCAGTTGTATTTCTAACCTATCGATATACTGGGCAAAAGATTTTTGAAATTGTTGTGAGGTCTCATGCAAGATTTCTATACTCTTTTCTAGTTCAGATTTTTCTTCAGATAGTTGTTCTAGAAAATGAGTGTAAGAATCTTAGTTTTGAAAAATTGTGAAGATTATGAGTCTAACAAGTTGTGAGATTGTCGCTCGGACTCATGCAAGAGTTCCTCAGTCAATCCCAAGTTGGATGTTTGATCATTATGAAGAGGTGAGACTGAGTAAGACTCTTGAAAATATTATGGAATTAGGGAGGCCAACATTTTCTGAAATTGTCGCTCGGCCTCTTGCAAGTTGGCATCTGTACTCTTTTCTAACTCAGATTTTTCTTCATATGGTGGTTCTAAAAAAAGGAGTATAAGAAGCAAAATTGAGAAATGGATATTGTGAAAATTATAAAAATTATAGACAAGGTGGTTGAAAATTTGACTCGGGGGACGTGAATCCCCATTGACTTTGTGAATAGTGAAAATTATTTTGAAAATTATGGTTATAAGATTGGGGTATAGGTTGTATTGATTCGGATAAATCCAACCCGGTGTATTCGGTTGGTTCATATTGTAAAAAGCTGGATTGGAATTATTTGAATCAAATGGGGTCGGTGTGAAATATGGATTCATATTAAGATTGAAAGAATTGTTATTGTTGAATTCCATTTCACAAACAATCACAAATAAAAAAGAAAAAGCAAACAACAAGCAAAAAGAAATAAAATCAAAACCAAACTTATACTTGAGTTGACCTAGATCTAGAAGACTCCTAACTGGTCGATTACCCGGGGGAGATTGTTGTATGAATCCGACCACAAGCTAATCGGCTAGATAGGAGCAAAATACAATAGGAGGTATCCGTACGTAAGCAACGGGCCTTAATTATGCCAAACCATGGTATTTTCGAGGCATAATCTCTTAATTCCCAACCTTAGATACCAATTTCACAAGAGTAAGATTCAAAACAAGTTCCACCCTCGGTCAATCTCCTAATGAGTCTGAGATGTCCCTAGGGGCCAACGTCTATCAATTTTTATTAGGGCTTGGGTTGTGTGAGTGGGGAGGTGATTTTTGGCTAAGCAAGGGTGATGAAATCCCCACCTTATCTTGTTATTGGGTGACGCCCTTAAGTCCAATTCGTGCAAGTGTGCAATATTGATAAGAATATAACACAAAGCGAGTAAATCACCCACGTGTTTGCCCTATGTGATATGCAATGCCATATGTACACCTCAGTCCAGATCACAATAACAGAACAAAATACGGTATATTGGAATTGAATTGACACGTTCCTAAATGCAAATGTCTAAACCGTTTTAAAAGCGTCCAAAATACTGTATTTTAGTTTTTTAGTTTATTACAGTGTTCAGGTAATCAAAGAAGAAAATAGATAGCAGAGATCACAGATATAAGCAATTTAGAAGCAGTCTGCAAAATATAAGGTCAAGTTCTCAAAACAGTGCCGCGTTTTCGCGGTCTTTAATGCGTTTCCGCGGCGAAATTTTTAGCAACAGCTCCCTGCTTCCTGGAGCAGAGAGATGCAAGCAAGCTTAACTTTTACAATGTTCAGTTTCTACAATTATTACCCTGCACACCAAAATAGAGAAGAAAATGTTAACAAAAACGTGAAGTCAAAACCATTCTCGTCCCCGGCAACGGCGCCAAAAATTTGATTGGGGCGGAACCAGTACTTTAAAACGTATGTTTTATGAAATCAGTGTAAAGCTTGTGTGTGTGCTAATATTCCCTCGATACTTCGTTATAGCATTAGCTCAACGGGTCAAATCCACAGGGACGGGAGGTGATTAGTCTACAGTTCTGCATTATTATATCAGATTTTCTACTAATTTATGAATAAAATGTCAGTCTAAACTGTGTTTTGGTCCCTCTTGCAGATAATCAAGACAAGGAGGGCAAAAGGGTAATAAGAGCTTAATTAAACCCATTTTCGGGTAATTAAATCCGCATTTTCTTGGAGGACAAGCAAGGGATCTTCTAGAAGATACATTGAACCTAGACCCTTGCGCACGTCAGACGAATATACGGATGAAAATACCCAAATCGGAGCATATCTAGAAGGTCCCCAAAGCGCCGCGAATCCCCGCACAAAAACCAGGGACCTAGGTCTGTGGTATTACCGCGGAAATGCGGCAATAGCCGCATTTTCGCGACAATTTGGTGGGGCCACACGTCGATCTTCGACGCGTGGCCTTGTCTCATCTTCTAGAACCCTCCTTTGCCTATAAATACTGCAGGGTTTAGCCAAAACGCAGGCAGATTTTGGTTTTAGGTTAGGTTTCTCTCTTCTAGTTGTAGATTAGGATTTTCTTTCTCTTTTATTTTGTATTTTCATTTTGTTTTTTGATCTTGTAATAAGGCTGAGAGATTCAGAGAGAGATAGAGAGATATTGATGTAATAGATGGTGACAATCTATGTAAAGGTGTCTCCTTTCTTCTCCAATGTAATCTTCTCCATCTTCTACATGATTCTTAGTTAATCTTTCTTCTCATGGCAATCTAACTACTAACTACTAACCATCTAACCACTTACTTGATAATCCACATGAATCTAATAGCCTCTGCAAGGCCTTGCTCTTGCAAGAGCCATTGATGGCTCATGATGATGGATTCTAACATTCTAACATTTCTAACACCTAACCCACTAACTTGCAATGTCTTCTTTATTTCATGCTCACCTCTAACCGGTTTTGATGATTTAATAGTAGCTTGCAACTTGTTATGTGGTATGAATGTATTATTTGAATGTAGAAGAAGAATCTTATGGGCCATGCTCTGTATCGTCTATTGAAGCCAAGGACCAGTGATGACCAATCTCGACTCCTGAAACTTTACTTGACTTAAGTCTTTTTCCTGAGTCAGTATTAATTCCTGTACTTCCTGAGTCCAAATCAATCATTCCATTCTTGGACAAGGGTCTTGATAACTTTGACTCTGAAATTATTTTGAAAATTTGAAAATTAAATGGGGTTAAATTCTTAATAAAAATCATACATAAATACATCATAATAATGGATTATATTATAGAGGTCTCTGGTGGGTTCCTCCGGACTCCACGCAAATTGACTTGGGTCGCATTTCATGGGCCAATCAGATCACTACCGGAACCACCACCTTGAGGTGATTTTTCCTTCCCTCTCTATTTGTTTCATGCATACATACATCACGATGCATTGAGGACAATGCATGAGATAAGTGTGGGGGAGGGTTTACTGACATAGAGTTTTTAGATTTTTTTTCTTTTACACTTCTTTTAGGATATTCTTAAAATTTCTTTTGTATAGGATTTTTCCCTTTCTTTAAAATCTTTTTGAAACAAAAGACAATGTTTTGATCTATTTTTAAGAAAATTAAGTGTTGGCCCAGAGGCCTTCCACTCTAGTTTTGATGATGATTAACTCATGTAGTTATGTTTACTAATGATCTTGTGATGTTTAGTTTCAGATCATTAATCAAGATATTAGTTGGTGATTAGCCTCAACAAAGGAGTTTTGAAGCCTTTCACATGGTGATTCAAGAGCCCGAGTAACAAGATCATACATAGCACTCGTTGGAGTCTAGCTCGGTGGATCACGGAGTTTTGGATCGAGTCGACTTGGAGACGGAGCTCTACAAGAAGACTTAGGTATCCTAATTTAGTTTGTGTTTTAGATCCATGTGTAAAGATTAGATAGTGTGATATGCTCAAGTTCACAATACACACACGTTTCATGTTTTGGATATTGGTTTTTCAGTTTTTGGTTTAACCGATATTGGTTTCATGAATAGATAGTATCAATACAAGTTTACTTTGTTTAAGTGTATATTAGATATATTCTATATACATATAAGCTTAATTTCCTAGACAAACTTATGTTGAGATGCCTATTCAGAGGTTTGGTGTTTGTGTTTTTAACAAAACATATTTTGGAAATAAAAGACAAAAACAATGATATGTATATGTTTCATGTATATTGGACCTATGTCCATATGCAACATGTTTTAAAATGATTAAGTATCATGTTTTAGTATTTGGATATGTTTTGGACAAAGTTTATTTGAAAATTCAAAGTTTGGAAAAATACAGGTTTTGGTTTTCGGTAATTTTTCCATAACACAAAAATGGTTCAAAATGTTTGATAATTGTATTGAAATTTTTATCACATGTTTATATATCATATATAAAGTTAGAAATTATTTTTGTGGAATTTTTAGAAGATTTATGGAATTTTTAGAATTATTTAAAACAAGTTTTTCTGTCCCAAAACAGAACCTGCCAGGCTCTGGCGGTCGACCGGGCCGGTCGACCGGACCCAGAGACGGTCGACCGGGTCGGTCGACCGACGTGCACAAGCTTGTGCACGTTGGCCAGGTTCAAGGCACGGTCGACCGAGCGGTCGACCGGCCAGAGAGCTTTGCTCTCTGGTTTTGGGCGGTCGACCGGGCGGTCGACCGGCTTCTTCCAACGGTCAAAAATATGACCGTTGGCGGTCGACCGGCCGCCAGGACTGACAAACAGTCCCAACGGCTAGTTTTAATGGAGGGCTATTTAAGCCCCATTTCTTGGGATTTTGGTAAGATTTTTCAGAGCAAAAGTTTTCCTATTCTCTGGTTTTCAAAGCAAGTTTTCAAAAGTGTTTAAAGAGCAAAAAGATCCATCTTATTTGTTTTAAAGTGTTTTGTTTTATTTCAAAGAAAATAGGTTTTGGGAATTAGTTTCTTGATCTAAAAATATATATCTATTTGGTATTTTCCCAAGAGATTTTCTTTGATTCAAAACACTTTGTTTTCCACTTGAGCTACATCACTCTATCCTATTCTATAGGATCATTTATTTTGTGGGAAAAGAAATTGGTTTGTGGTTGAGATATACCACCTTGTTGTAAATCTTTCTTTGTGGTTGCTCCCTCTTTGGTAGAGGTTGAGGTTGTGGTTTACTCCCTCTTGGTGAGGTAGAGTTGGTTGGTAGTTGTATCCCTCTTCGGTAGATGTGGATTGTGCTTGTATCCCTCTCGGTGAGGTGGATTTGGTTGTATTGGTGGAGTTTGGTACTCCGGTCTTCGATAGACCATTTGTATTGCCTCGGTGGAGGTTGTATTGGTTAAGAGAGGAGTTCGGTACTCCTAATGGATTGAAAATCCTTCTCGGTAAGGCGGGGACGTAGAGCTCGGTGCTCGAACCTCGAAACACATCTTCTTATTTGCGTTTGATCTATTGACTCTCAACGCTCTCTCTTTTATTTGTGTTGTGCATTTATTCATATTGCCATATCATATATATGCTTGTGTTGTGCCTTGCATTGATCCATATTGCTTATTCTTATATGCTTGGTTGTGCTTGTTTGTGTACCTCACATGTGCTTAACCACGAGAGCTTCATATAGTGCCTCAACTCTTATTCAGAGGAATCAAGAGGAGTTAGTCCAGAGCTCTTCACGGGAAATTCGGCTACACTCGTTGGTTGCACTAAGTGTAGTTACAATTAGTTTTGTAATTCCGCATTTAGTTCTTAGATTAGCCCTATCACCTATTCACCCCCTCTAGGTGATTTCAATTGGTATCAGAGCCTACGCTCCTGATATTTGGTTTAACACCTAGGAGTGAGATCTTGGTTGCTTATCTATCATTTGCATTTGCACGTATATTTATTTGCACACACTCATGGATTGCTTGTCACCTCCCATATTTGATGTTTCCAATATTGACACATGAAAATTTAGGATGTCCATGTATTTGAAAACCCTAAGCTTGCATGTTTCCTTACCGCTACCAAGAAATGCTATCTTGGTAACCGTAATCATATAGGGGCCAATACACTTGCCCTTGAGGCTATTAGAAGCACGCTAAACAAAGAATATCTTATACTTGTTTCTAACTATGATTCCGCCGTTGCAGTGTGAAACAAGTTGACCACCTCCAAGCTTCAATTGCCAATTCAATCGGAGGAGGAATCTAGCAGAGAATCCGAGTCACAATGCTTTATGGTCCAAGGGAATGACTCCCTTGAGGTATATTCGGAAGCTCAATTAGATAGTGATGATGCTAGTTCTTCATGTGATGACTATGTTGATCCTAATGCCTTGAATGAAGAACTTTCTATTGTTTGTGAAAAACTTTTAGAAAAGTATAACCTTTTGAAAAAGAAGACTTTTGCATTAAATAAAGAAAAGAAAATTTGTCTTCTAAACTAGACTTGGTTTTGCAAGATAAAGTGGAGATTACAAATGAAAGAGATTCATTAAAGTCTCAACTAGAT
This sequence comes from Agave tequilana, assembly GCA_038442645.1. NCBI lineage: Eukaryota > Viridiplantae > Streptophyta > Magnoliopsida > Asparagales > Asparagaceae > Agave > Agave tequilana. The sequence continues at coordinate 92,817 of JAVJIF010000072.1, forward strand.
CTTGCCCTAAAAGAAAATGAATGTTTGAAAAATAAAAATAATTGTGAAATAATTTGAAGAAAAATGAAAACTTGTCTTCAAAAATTAATTTTGTTTTAAAAGAGAATGATTCTTTAAAAATGAAAATTGCTTCTATTTTTAAGGATTTAGAAATTTGTTTAAAGAAAAATGAATCTTTGAAAAATAATATTGATTCTCATGTTTGCCATACTAGTGTAGCTTCATCATCTAGCTCACCTATTGCATGCCACACTTCTTCTTTAATTGAAAATGATATATCCATGCTAAAGAAGAATATTGATTGTTTGGGCTCCACTTTGAGCCAATGTGTTTTGAGTCATACACGTTTGGAATCTTTATTTCGAAAGAAACAAGTTCCATCTTTGCATGCACACCCTCCACGGCATACACATGCTCCTCACGGTCACAACCATCACACATTGTATGCTCATGTGTACACTTGTACACATCGTGGACGTAAGGGCCACCTTGCTAAATTTTGTTATGATCGTATAAATGATTCTAATTTAGCAACTAAGTCTGTTTGGGTTAGAAAGGAACTAACCCCCATGGACCCAAAAGAGTATGGGTACCAAAGACCATCCCTATTGTATTTTATGTAGGTGTGGGCTCTCGCATGACGTGAGAGTATCGGTACCTTGAGGTGGATGCGTTCCGTGCTTCATGAGGATTATTTGGATGCATCACTTTCAAGGGAAGTTTGGTGGGAAGACCACCTTGGTTTGGAGAACTAGAGAGGTGCCTTCATCGGTTTTGGTATCGATCTCTAACTCCTGTTTATTTTACATGCTTTCATATCATTGTTTATAGCATGTTTTGTTGTTCATAGATTATTATGAAAATGTCATGATTATTAGATCATTGACATGCATGTATAGCTTTTGAGACACCCATGTTTAATATAGATCATTACTTTTGTGTTCTCGCATATGTTTAGCTATCATGTTTATCATACCTCTAATAACATGTGAATTAATAATCATGTTTATGTTTATCATATTGATTTATATCTCATTTTATGTTTCATGCTTTGAATATATGTTTAAATGTTAGTTTTCATTAAGACTAGGATTTATACTTGTACATATAGTGGGACACAAATAGATCATTATATGTTTGTGCTTAAACGCTCATTTGTACCCATTAGATGTGCTAGTATAGTCTAGTTTTGATGATTCATACATTTTAAACTTGTATTCCCCATTTTGGACATGTTTTATGATCATGTGGTTTCACTTCATGTATATGTTTATTTTGCCAAACTTTAAGATATACATGTATACCCCTTGAGTCATTTGCTTTTCATGCAAATTTTTATTATGAACTCAATTGTGTTTAGGGATATGTATGTATACTTCTTGTTTTGTCAAAGCATACATATGCCTTGAAGTATATATTATTTTTTAATGAAAATTTAGTTTTGACGATTTTCATGTTTTCCATGTTTAGCTTCATGTATATGTCCATCTTGTCCAAACTATTGATTATGCATATACATCCTTTGAGCCACGTGCCTTCATGCATATACATTTGTGGACTCGTTATGTTTTGGATATATATGTATACTTTAGTTTGTACTTGACATACATATGCCTTGAAGAAATCGAGTTTTTATGATTTTCATGTTTTAAGGAATATTGAGTTTTATTGCCAAATTTCATGATTATGTGTTTCACATAACACTTGTGCACTCACTTCATTTAAATGTTTCTCATGATTATGTTTTCATGAGTATGTATGGGCTTTATGGACCTTGAGTGTTTTTAGTGACCATGTGATTTACATGTGTTTCATGAAATATATTTTTGTTTTATTCCTCGCTTGAAGGATTTCGTACTAGTTTACAAGTTTTTCCATTTAACTAGTTGCGGGATTCTTCGTTATGGTAGAGTTTTTCAAACATACTATATTTTTCAAACCTATTTTTGAAAACCTCTACCTTCTAAGGGCGGTGGCTGGGAGACCATGCACATGTATGCTTTATAGTGAAAATCATTTTAAAACTTGAGCATGAAATGGGTGGTAGGTTATATGAGATATACACTTGATATTATTATTATTTCAATTTGGTATCATTGGACTTTTTCAATTGGTATCAATATTGACATTTCTTGTATACTCATATATATTTTTGTATGTATGCTTTCACTTCAAGTGGTATCAATTTCGATTGGTATCTAATCTTTCATACATATATGTTTTATTTATGCTCAAAAATATCACAAATTTTTGATTATGCAAAGCTTGAATGTTTAATGACTATCATGTTTCTATTAATGAGCTTTCAATTGGTATCTATTGATCTATTTCTTTCAATTGGTATCAAGATTTTATTTATTTTCTCACAATTGGTATCAATGCCTTATTTACTTTCCATTGGTATCTTTAAAAATAATTTGATTTGTTTTATTGAGAAAATTCAAAATGTTGTTTTAATAAGAATTAAAAGTAAAAACAAAACCAATAAAAACAAAATTTAAAAAAAATGTTTTGATTTATATTGCATATATGCAAGGGGAGCTTAACATCTCTTCTACATAGAGATTCATGTTGAGTGTATCTTATATTGAGGAGCTTGACAACTCTTCTTTATGCGATACATGTGTGTAGGAGGAGCTTCACATCTCCTCTTATACATTGCATATTATGTGTTATGTGAATTAGGACTTGTCATCCCTTCTTCATGTAATGCATATATGCAGGGAAGTTAACTTAGCGTCTTCCTCTTCATGAATGTATATCGCATATATTCCTATTATTGGTTTGTGTGATATCACCCCTTTATTGATTCTTTGTTTCGGACAAAAAGGGGGAGAAAATTTTTTTTTTACTTTAACCCCTTTGTTGATGATTGACAAAAAGGGGAGAATTATTTGAGTTTATATGCATGTTTTATATGCATGTTTTGTTTATCTAGAAACATAATTTTTATTAGTTTGTTGTTTTAATTGGTATCAAGAGCATGTTTTTGTATTTAGCTTCAAAAGCTTGTTTTATGCATGTCTATGCATTATCATGTTTAATATTCCTTGTATATTTTATTATTTATTGGTATGCATGAGTTAAGGGGGAGCTTCTTTGAAGCTTAACTTTAATCCATGCATATATAACTTCATGAGTTTTGTCATCATCAAAAAGGGGGAGATTGTTGGCCCAAAGGCCTTCCACTCTAGTTTGATGATGATTAACTCATGTAGTTATGTTTACTAATGATCTTGTGATGTTTAGTTTCAGATCATTAATCAAGATATTAGTTGGTGATTAGCCTCAACAAAGGAGTTTTGAATCCTTTCACATGGTGATTCAAGAGCCCGAGCAATAAGATCATACATAGCACTCGTTGGAGTCTAGCTCGGTAGATCACGGAGTTTTGGATCGAGTCGGCTTGGAGACGGCGCTCTACAAGAAGACTTAGATATCCTAATTTAGTTTGTGTTTTAGATCCATGTGTAAAGATTAGATAGTGTGAAATGCTCAAGTTCACAATACACACACGTTTCATGTTTTGAATATTGGTTTTTTCGGTTTTTGGTTAAACCGATATTGGTTTTCATGAATAGATAGTATCAATACAAGTTTACTTTGTTTAAGTGTATATTAGATATATTCTATATACATGTAAGCTTAATTTCCTAGACAAACTTATGTTGAGATGCCTATTCATGAGGTTTGGTGTTTTGTGTTTTTAACAAAACATATTTTAGAAATAAAAGACAAAAACAATGATATGTATAAGTTTCATGTATATTGGACCTATGTCCATATGCAACATGCTTTAAAATGATTAAGTATCATGTTTTAGTATTTGGATATGTTTGGACAGTTTATTTGAAAAATCAAAGTTGGAAAAATACAGGTTTTGGTTTTCGGTAATTTTCCATAACACAAAAATGGTTCAAAATGTTTGATAATTGTATTGAAATTTTTATCACATGTTTATATATCATATATAAAGTTAGAAACTATTTTTGTGGAATTTTAGAAGATTTATTGAATTTTTAGAATTATTTAAAACAAGTTTTTTGTCCCAAAACAGAACCTGCCAGGCTCTGGCGGTCGACCGGACCCAGAGTCAGTCGACCGGGTCGGTCGACCGACGTGCACAAGCTTGTGCACATTGGCCAGGTTCAAGGCACGGTCGACCGAGCGGTCGACCGGGCAGAGAGCTTTGCTCTCTGGTTTTGGGCGGTCGACCGGGCGGTCGACCGGCTTCTTTCAACGGTCAAAATGTGACCGTTGGCGGTCGACCGGCCGGTCGACCGCCAGCCGCCAGGACTGACAAACAGTCCCAACGGCTAGTTTTTGATGGAGGGCTATTTAAGCCCCATTTCTTTGGGATTTTGGTAAGATTTTTCAGAGCAAAAATTTCCCTATTCTCTGGTTTTCAAAGCAAGTTTTCAAAAGTGTTTAAAGAGCAAAAAGTTCCATCTTATTTGTTTTAAAGTGTTTTGTTTTATTTCAAAGAAAATAGGTTTTGGGAATTAGTTTCTTGATCTAAAAATCTATATCTATTTGGTATTTTCCCAAGAGATTTTCTTTGATTCAAAACACTTTGTTTTCCACTTGAGCTACATCACTCTATCCTATTCTATAGGATCATTTATTTTGTGGGAAAGAAATTGGTTTGTTGTTGAGATATACCACCTTGTTGTAAACCTTTCTTTGTGGTTGCTCCCTCTTTGGTAGAGGTTGAGGTTGTGGCTTACTCTCTCTTGGTGAGGTGGAGTTGGTTGGTAATTGTATCCCTCTTCGGTAGAGGTGGATTGTTCTTGTATCCCTCTCGGTGAGGTGGATTTGGTTGTATTGGTGGAGTTCGGTACTCCGGTCTTCGGTAGACCATTTGTATTGCCTCGGTGGAGGTTGTATTGTTTGAGAGAGGAGTTCGGTACTCCTAGTGGATTGGAAATCCTTCTCGGTGAAGGTAGGGACGTAGAGCTCGGTGCTCGAATCTCGAAACACATCTTCTTTTTTGCGTTTGATCTATTGACTCTCAACTCTCTCTCTTTTATTTGTGTTGTGCATTTATTCTATTGCCATATCATATATATGCTTGTGTTGTACCTTGCATTGATCCATATTACTTATTCTTATATACTTGGTTGTGCTTGTTTGTGTGCCTCACATGTGCTTAACCACGAGAGCTTCATATAGCGCCTCAACTCTTATTCAGAAGAATCAAGAGGAGTTAGTTTAGAGCCCTTCACGGGGAATTCGGCTACTGATTGTTACACATATTTGCATTTTATACCACCTTCATACCATGCATATTGTATATTAAATGTGATTTTTAATCCCTATTTTCTCTATTTTTGCAGATCCACACCTTAAAGAGAAGAAGTCATTAATCACTTTAATTAGTGATAATTAAAGGGGTTAAATCAAAAAGAGTCAAGATTTCAAATCAGATTTCACCAAGATCCGCGCGCCAATTGGAGAATCCAGATAGTCCACGTGGCTAACTACCCAACTATCAAATCCCACCAGAAAATCTGGGCTCAACGGCCCAGATTCTGCCGCCGGATCTGGGAAGATCTTGAGGATCTGCGGCCGTTTTGAAACGGTTGGGCCTCGGATTTTGCGCCAACGGTTATGGCTCCAGAAGCTTCTCAGAAATGCCTATAAATAGGTGGCCAAGGGTCTGTGCGAGATCTAGTGAAGAGAGAGAAGAAAATAGGGAATTGTTGTAATTTTGTTTAGCTTTCTTCTAGTTTTTTTTTAGACTTCATCTCCTTCCTCCTTGAGTTCTAGACAAAGAGAGAGAGAGTTCAGTTTGAGAGCTTGTACCAAGGGAGTGACACTCTTGTGTCAAGGATTAATCAATGGAGCTTTCATCATCTCTTTGCAAGACTTGAGTATGCTTTTCTTTCATTTGCTTTAATTCCTTGCATTTGATTCTAGTTCTAGTTGAATTGCTTTAGATCTTTGCTTTCTATGAAGAATTGTAGCTTTGTTATTAGTTTAATGGAGGGCTAAGTTATTGTTTCATGGCTAGCTAAGACTCACCTAGCTACTACTATCTCTTTTGGTGATTGTCTATTTCAATTCTTGCATAATTCTAGTTTCTTGTGAATTCCAAGAAAGTATAGTTGTCTCCTTTGGTAATGGCTTGTTAGAACTCCACATGAATTATGTGTGCCTCTAATAAGAGCCTTGTCAAGAACAAGAGCCTTTGATGGAACATAAGGATGGATCACCAAGGATGTGTTACTTGTATAACAAGATCAACTCATTTACTTCAAGCTAACTTTGTAGTTAAGCTTTGAATGTTCAAAAGAGTTTCGATTCTTCTAAACTTAGCACTAATTGAGTACTAATCCTAGAGTTCCTCAATGAACATCTATTAAGAGAGCCTATGATTCAAGATGAGGCTTCAAGTTAACAACAAAGGAACACTAGTCTTCAAAGGGAAACAACACTTGAACATGCAAGTTATCTTTAAATTGCCTATGATTCAATATGAGGCAATCTTGCAATCAACATAGAGTTAGTAAGTTAGCAATGAGGTGAAGTTAGGCTAGCCATGCATCTTCTTATCAAAAGCTTTTACAACACTTTCTTTTAGCATTCTTTTCCTTACAACACACTTCATTCTTTTAAGTTCTTTTCCCACAATGCACCAATTCACCATCTCTTCAACATTTCTTGCACTTGTGTAATTAACAAAGAAGAAATCTCGTTTCCTTTTCTCACTCATATCGTAACGCTTCTAACGCTAGCTCTCCTTGTGGTTCGACTCGGTATAGCTATATGCTATAGCGAAGATTGGACAAGGTATATCCAATACATATTTGAAGTGAACAAGAACCAAGGTTAACTCTAAACCTTATCTTTTCTACCTAATTCTTGTGCAAGAACTTCATATACCTTGTTTTTACCAATCAATTTTTGGCGCCGTTGCCGGGGAGAGCAACGGTTTGTGGTTGAAAAGTGAAGAACTAATACGAAGTCTCTTCTCTGTTGCAGGTTACAGGTTGAAGAAACAGCAAATCTTGCATAGCAGTGACATATAAGCGGACCTGGGCCTCTGCTCTCGAAAGCAGAGACCAGGATCCCTCCAAATTGCCGCAATTTCTGGGCTTTTGCCGCAGATTTGCGGCAAAGAGGAGATCACTACTGACAAGTTTTCTGCAGGCTTGCTTCTCTGCAAAATACAGCTGCTGCTATATTTTAAATCTTGTTTTCTTCACCTGATATCTGCTAATCAACAGTAAAAAATTTGTTGAAAAAGTTAAAAAATTGTTTAGACATTTGCATCTATAGGCACGTGTCTTTCAATTCCTTTACTTTTACTGTTGAAGCGTGCGTGGGACAAGGTACGTAAGCATAGCATATAGACTAGAACTCACTCATTGTTTGATTTAAATTACGCTTTGAGTGAACCTTGTTTGTTGATATCGTACACTTGCACTAATTGATTCTAAGGGCAAATCCCATAAAAAGATAAGGTGGGGATTTTATCACCCCTTCCTTAGCCCACAAACCATTTTCCCCACGTACTCACAATCCTAAGCTTCTAAATAAAAATTGCTAGACGTTGGCCCTAGGGACATCCAGACTCACTTAGGAGATTATCCTAAAGGGGAAAAGTGTTGGAAAGTGACTTTTGTAAAATCGGTGTCTAGGAAAGGGGTTGAGGGCCGAAAGCCCGAAGGTTGTTGGTTACTTAATTAAGGAACGTCTCTGACGGAAAACCTCCCAACAACTTTACCCTTCCCTGGCCGATTTGCTTATAGTCAAAGTCCACACCAAACCTCCTGTGGACGATCTATCGTTAGGAGTCGTCTAGGTCCAGGAAACCTAGAAAGCTTGGATTGATTTTTTTTTTTTTTTGATTGTTATTTTTCATTTTCCGCTTGACTGAAAGGTGCACGTTGACCGTAATTGTGTATGCAACAGTGGTTTCGGGACCCAGATTCTGCTAGGCTTGTGAGAGTTTCTACACTGCCACATACACCACCACTTGACACAATTCCAGTCATGACGAACAACGTGTCGTTGCAGGACAAGTTCTATCCTATTCGCACATTACTGCCATCTTGTATTCTCCTCCCGAACACAAATGGAAGTAATTTTGAGTTGAAGCCCCAGTTCATAAACACACTTCCACGATTCCATGGCCTTGAATCTGAGGATGCATACTTCTTCATCCGAGAGTTTGAAGAAGTATGCCTTATGATGAGGATTTCCCAGCTTACCGATGATGCTGTCAGACTTAGATTCATTCCCTTTGCACTTAAGGATATCGCTAAGAAGTGGCTATACAATCTTCCTGTCAGCTCAATTTCTTCTTGGGATGATTTCGTTAAGGTCTTTCTTAAAAAATTCTATCCTATTCATAAGACAGCCATTATGAGGAAGAATATAATGCAATTCAAACAAGAAGCCAATGAACCATTTTGGAAGTATTTTGAGCGCTTCAAAGACCTAGTAGCCCTGTGTCCCCATCACGGTATAGAAAAATGGCGCCAGTGCCAGATTTTATATGATGGGCTTGATTATCAGACTAAGACTCTCCTTGAAACCATGTGTCAAGGAGAATTCTTAAAGAAGGATGAAGATCAGGGTTGGGATCTTTTTGAGGCTTTAGCTGAAAAGACAATCCAGTGGGAGTCATGTCCTGAGAAACCCACACCCACAACTTCCAGAACTGGTTTACATTCTATAGGATCCTCGATAGCTGCAAAGCTAAGATAACTCAGTTGATGAAGAGGATTGAATTGCTAGAATCCAGGGAAAATTCTGTTGTTAGTCAAGTCAACCCATCATCAGTAGCTAGCCCATCACCTATGGCTAGCCCTGCACCTATAATCCACCCGGGTTGTACTTACTGCCATGATTTGAATCATGTGTTGGAAGAGTGTCCAGTGTATTACTCTCAAAATTTTCAGGAGAATACGAATGCCATGTACACCAGACCCACTTACAATCCTTACTCCAAAACCTATAATCCGGGATGGCGAAACCATCCGAACTTTTCTTGGAGTCAGTCTAGTACTGAGCAGCAGAGACAACCATTTCCACAACAATACCCTGCTCAGTCTCAGTCTCATCCACCGACTTACCACCAAAACCCACCAAATTTCAATTCATATCAGAGTCCACCCAGATTCCAACCATATCAAAATTCTGTGCCATATCAAGCTAATTTTCAACCCCAGTATCAACAACAACAACAGCATCAACCACCCAATCCTTCAGATAAGAAAATTTCCGAATTGGAGAAAATGATTGAAACCTGTCTAAGACCCAAGCTGCAATGATGAACAATCAGCAGCAGGATATGAATAAATTACAAATCCAAATAGGACAGTTGGCTAGTTCCCTAACTGAAAGGCAAAAAGGAATGCTGCCTAGCCAACCTGTGCCTAATCCCAAAGCTCATTTTCCTCTGCATGAAGTTGAAGACTTGGGACCCAGCCAATGCCAAGCCATTCAAATCCTTAGGTCTGAAAAATAAGTAGACAACAAGGTCTCAAATCAGTCTCCAAAACCTGTGTCAAAACCATCACCTTCTGTTCCAGTTCAACCTGTGCAAGATAGTCCTTCATCAAGTTCACAACCATCCACTTCTCAGTCAAAAGGAAAAGGGAAATTGATGAGCAAACTTATAAGCCTGTTGTCCCATTCCCAAATAGGCTTACAAATCATAAGAATAATGTTCACATGGAGAAGATAAGAGAGATATTTAACCAAGTACAAATCAATGTCCCTCTCTTAGATGCTATTCAACAGGTCCCATCATACGCCAAATTTCTGAAAGAGATGTGTACTAAAAAGAGAAAAGCAAATGTCCCTAAGAAAGTCTTCTTGGCTTCCAACCTAAGTGAATTGCTTAATGGTCCAATCCCTGTGAAGTACAAAGATTCAGGGAGCCCAACCATTTCTTGTATCATAGGGCAGACCACTGTAAATAGGGCTTTGCTAGACTTGGGCGCAAGCATCAATCTTCTTCCCTTTTCCGTGTACCAGCAGTTAGGGTTAGGCAACCTTCGTCCAACCCAGATGACTATTCAATTGGCTAACCGCTCTGTTAAGATTCCCAAGGGGGAAATTACGGATGTTTTAATACGGGTGGGGGAATTCATTTACCCCGTTGACTTTGTTGTTCTTGAAACACAACCTGTACATAATCACAGAGCGCAAACACCTGTCATTCTAGGACGTCCTTTCTTAGCCACCGCGAATGCGATCATCAACTGCCGAAATGGATCGATGCGGCTGACGTTCGGAGATATGACGAAGGAGGTGAATGTCTTCCATCTGGGGAAGCAGCCAAGGGATGTGGAGAATGACTCTTTTGATGTTAACTTGATAGAAGGGTTAACCAGCGAACACGTGGAGGAGATGGAATATGAATCTGAAGAGGAATTTGAGTTAGAATCTGATGACCTAACTCTTGATCAAATTGTTGGATCAAATGTTGAAAGGACTACTAATTCCACCCCTATTCTTCCCTTGCACCATGAGCAACCAGTTATAGATCCAGTCCCTTCTGCTGAGCTTAAGGTTCTTCCTGGTCATCTCAAGTACAAGTACTTGGATGAAAAAGAATCCTTTCCGGTAATAATTGCATCTAATCTTACGGAACAACAAGAAGAGGACCTTTTGACTGTGTTAAGGGAAAATAAAGAAGCCATTGGTTGGACCATGGCTGATATTAAGGGGATTAGTCCTACTATTGTCCAACATAGGATTCACTTAACGGAAGATGCCAAGCCTAAACGAGACCCACAGCGTCGACTTAACCCTATTATGCAAGAAGCTGTTAGAGCTGAGATATTAAAACTATTAGACAATGGGATTATTTATCCCATATCTGATAGTCAATGGGTAAGTCCTGTTCACGCTGTGCCTAAGAAAGCTGGCTTTACTGTTGTGGAGAATGAGAATAAAGAATTAATACAAACACGTCTTCCAACGAAGATTCGAGTTTGTATTGATTACAGGAAACTAAATAGTGCCACACGTAAAGACCACTTCCCACTTCCGTTTATTGATCAGATGCTGGAAAGATTGGCGGGACACGAGTATTATTGTTTCCTGGATGGATATTCAGGATATAATCAGATCCCAATTGCTCCCGAGGACCAAGATAAGACAACCTTCACCTGTCCTTTTGGAACATTTGCATACCGTAGGATGCCCTTCGGCCTTTGCAATGCTCCAGCAACGTTTCAACGTTGCATGTTGAGCCTGTTCTCGGACATGGTGGAGAAATTTTTAGAAATTTTTATGGATGACTTTTCAATCTATGGGGATACATTTGAGCAATGCTTGTACCATCTGAAGCTGGTTTTACAACGATGCACGGAAAAGAATTTGACACTTAATTGGAAAAGTGTCATTTCATGGTAAAGCACGGAATTGTACTTGGGCACAAGATATCAAGAATAGGAATCGAGGTAGACAAGTCTAAGGTGGAGGTTATTACAAAGCTCACTGAACCACAATGTTTAAAGGACATTAGATCTTTCTTAGGGCACGCTGGTTTCTATAGGAGATTCATTCAAGGGTTTAGCAACATTGCGAGACCTTTGACAAATCTCTTAGGAAAGATGTATCCTATATCTTTGATGAGGAATATCGAAAATCGTGGAAAGAGCTTAAGAATAGACTTGTCTCTGCGCCGATAATATCTGCACCAGACTGGACCAAACCATTTGAGATTATGTGCGACGCCTCAGATTTTGCTATAGGCGCTGTTTTAGGACAGCGTATTGATAATAGGCAGCACGTAATCTATTATGCTAGCAGAACGCTAAACGATGCCCAACTCAATTACACGACTACTGAAAAGGAATTTTTAGCGGTTGTATTTGCGTTGGAGAAATTTCGACAATATCTGCTAGGGTCCAGGACCATAATTTTTACTGATCACTCCGCCCTGAGGTACTTGATGCAAAAGAAGGACGCTAAGGCAAGATTGATTCGATGGATCCTTCTTTTGCAAGAGTTTGACTTGGAGATCAAAGATAAAAAGGGCGTTGAGAACGTGGTTGCGGATCACTTGTCAAGAATCCCGAATGCACCTCATGAGAAAATACCGATTAATGAAGATTTTCCTGACGAGCATATTTTGGAGATACGTGGAGAGCCCTGGTATGCCGATATAGTGAACTACCTTGCTACCAGGCAAATTCCTTCCCATTGGTCAGGACAAGAAAAACACTGTTTTCTGAGACAAATGCGGTTCTTCTTTTGGGATGAACCGTATTTATTCAAATACTGTCCTGACCAAAGCATACGTAGATGCCTTCCAGAGGATGAACATCAGAGTGTTTTGACATTCTGTCACAAGTTAGCTTGCGGTGGACACTTTGGTCCACGGAAAACTGCGGAAAAAGTGCTTCAGAATGGATTCTATTGGCCCACTCTCTTTAAGGATGCCTATACCTTTTGCAAGCTTTGTGATAGATGTCAAATGACGGGTCGTATTACACAAAGAAACATGATGCCCTCACACCCATCTTGGAAGTCGAAATTTTCGACCTCTGGGGCATCGATTTTATGGGACCCTTTCCTCTGTCCTACGGTAACCAATACATCTTGGTAGCCGTAGATTATGTTTCTAAATGGGCTGAAGCGATTCCTACACGGACAAATGACAACCAAGTTGTCATTAAGTTTTTAAGAGAGAACATCATTTCGCGTTTCGGAGCCCCCCGTGCGATACTGAGCGACAATGGGAGTCATTTCTGCAATAGGGCTTTTGAAGCCTTGATGCGAAAATACTCTATTACTCATAAACTATCCACGGCTTATCATCCTCAAACCAATGGGCAAGTTGAGGTAACAAACAGACAGATAAAACTCATTCTGGAGAAGACTGTAGGACAGAATCGTAAGGATTGGTCCATCAAACTGACTGATGCCTTATGGGCATACAGGACCGCTTACAAGACTGTCCTCGGTATGTCCCCATACCGAGTTATATTTGAAAAACCATGTCACTTGCCCGTTGAATTAGAACACCGTGCACTATGGGCTTTAAAGCAGCCGAATCTAGATTTGGATAAAGCCGGTGTTCTAAGGAAACTGCAGCTATCCGAGCTTGAAGAGTTACGAAACGAGGTATACGATAACGCTCGGATCACGAAGCACAGAACCAAGCTTTTTCACGACAAATCCATTCACAGGAAGATTTTTGTTGTCGGACAAAAGGTTCTGTTGTATAATTCTCGACTCCACCTTTTCCCTGGTAAACTGCGAACCAGGTGGTCAGGGCCTTTCATTGTTCAGAATGTTTTTTCCCACGGAGCAATCGAGATTCTTGACCCAACTAATGGCAACACATTCACTGTGAACGGTCAACGTCTCAAGCCATTTTTTACCACGGATTCCTTGTCACACGACATTCACGAATTGGGTCTTTACGACCCAGTTTATTTGTGACATTTTCATTTGTATAGTTTCCCATGCATTCTCCTGAATATCATTTTAGGGACCACACTTGTAAATATTTTTCTTTTACACTTTTTGTAAATAAAAAAATAAAATAAAAAAATAAAAATAAAAATAAAATTTCTTGGGATTGTTGAGCATGAAAAGAATTTCACATCCCTAGGATTCTCTTTCTTCCCTAGGATTCCATTCATATTCAAAATCCTTTGACCTAGGGTTGTAATTATAACTTTGACCTAGGGATAAATTTGGACATCCTTTTTTACCTACCCCTATAAATATCCTCTTTATCAACTCTTCTCCCTCAACAGCCAATATTTTCTCAGATCTGAGAACCCTCTTCCAGAGCCGACTTCTGTCTATTTTCCCCTTCACCTGAATCCCCAGATCCGCCGCCAAAACCTTTCCAGCCGCCGATCTGCGGCTATTCAGCCTTCTCTGGTGCTCAGAAAACTTCTGCGCGGCTGATTTTCTCTGCTGGTGGTAGATCCCGAGTGATTTCTTCCAATCTACATCTTGGGTGCCTTCTGCACTACTGTTTTGGATTTCCCCCACGATTTCCGGGGGTGGTTTGCATTTTCCTTTCTCAAATCCTTTGCTTTACTTTCTTTAGCAATTATGGCCCCAAATTTATATGTGGAGAGGGATTTTTCTGCACTCTTTAATGAAAGTGGGGGTATGGGCATATTTTTGTGGATCGAATCCGCGCTTGGAATTGGTACACTTTGGTGTTTGATCACAATGAGCATGAAGCATTTTATTGCCCCGATCTTGTCAACACTTTTTACAATTCAATAGATTATGCATCTGTGAATCATGACCCATACCAATTTGTATCTCACATGCCATTTGGTGACATTTTGGTCACACTTCCACTTCTTGCACAGATCACTCATGCCCCCATTTATCCCCATCCTAGCGACCCCTTGCCATTAATCGATTACTTAACCATCATGGGTGTACGCTGCACAGTCCAGGATCGTGGGCTCAAAGCCCAATCTACATTCAGAAATATTCATTGCGTTGGACGTTGGATCCAACGAAACATTCTAGGGACAGAACACACCTCTTCCTTCAATAGACCTGTGTTACAGATTATTCATGACTTGATGACACAGACCCACACGGTCTGTTTGAATCGGACTATCTTCTGTTCAATTATTGAAAATTCCTCTCGCACTCAGAGTGCAAAGTATTCTCATCCTATATTAATTACACGTCTGTGTCAACATTTCATGCCAGACGCTGTTTTTTCTACATTTGACCGAGTGACGATTACGCTAGAGAGACCCACAAGCTCATACAATAGTTGCTTGCAGGCGCTCTGGACACCCAGTGCCTTGCCTGAGACTGTACCTGTGGAGTCCTCTTCGGAGGAAAGTTTAGAGAGGATAGATGAGCCCCAATTCTGGAGACAGGAACCCCCAACGGAACCAAAAGCCTTCATGTCTACTATCTGGAAAGGCATGAAGAGGATATTTCGGGGACAAGTCAGGCTTCGGAAGAAGGTAGAGGAGCAATCCTCTCGTTTAGATGGGATGGAGGCGATGTTGAGGAGAACACAATCGGCTGGACCTAGTACCACATCGGGTCCTAAGCGACAGAGGGAGTAGTTTATCCTTTACCTATGTCATGCATCATTTCATATTTCATACATTGAGGACAATGCATGAGATAGGTATGGGGGGGTAGATGCTAACATAGGATTTTTCACTTTCTTTTTAGACCTTTTTTATTTTTTTTAGGATTTTTCATTTTCTTTTTAGGTTTTACTTTTCTTTGTAGATTTTCTATTTTTTGTTAGATTTTATTTTCTTTTAGAAAATATATAAAAAAAAAATTTTTGAAATAAGAGACAAAGTTTAGATCTATTTTTAAGAAAATTAAGATGTATCTTAGAAATTAAGAAAGCCTTAATTATGACATCTTAAACCTAGTTGAAATAATAGATCTTGTTTGAAATTATAGGATAAGTAAGTAAAATTGGGGAGATATTTTTATCTTGAATTAAGTCTTAGATAGTAAGCACTTCACACTTACACAATTTTTGGGATGGAAACAAAGACCTAAAATGCCATAAAATAAAATAAAAAAAAGAATAAAACATCACCTATTAAGCTGGAGAATTGTGCCTCAAGAAGCATGGTTACTCACGCCTAACGGTGATCTCACTTATTAAGCTGGATAAATGTGCCTCAAGAAGCATGATTATTCACGCCTAACGGTGATAAAATAAATAATCCCCTTTAGTTTTGTGGCCTTTTTCACTCGAGTCCTTTAACCCGAGGGATGTTTTCTCATCTGGTGCCCTAGAACCATCTGGTTTGGGAGTCATCGGTTATAGGCTCGCTACATGGGTGAACTAGAAAGCCTAAGAAAACTAAGGGAAGAAAAAAAAAGAGAGAATAAATAAATGGCTTTATGGTTAGAGTTGAAATCCCAGAAATTTTCACTGAACACGGTGTGCATACTATCTAGGTTTTATGAAAGATAAAATATTCAATCCAATTTTGAATTCTTACCTTAATTAAGAACAAGATCTTGCATGGAGACTAAGTTTAAGGAAGAATGATTATAGGTGGACTTATGACCTTAGATCACTTATATTTTTGCAAAAATAGTTCGAAAACATGTCTCTCTTTCAAAATGCAATTTCAAAACACTAACATTTGTTTTCTTTTTTATGGATTTTGTGAGTGCAATCCGCTGAAAACCCTCAGGAGACAACACTCCTCCTCTAGGGTAACCTAGAGGTTTAACGGCTTGTTGCACATGCTCAGTGCAATCGTGTCACCTACGAAAGTGGTGTAATAAATTAGTTAGGATTTTATTTTTCTTTTATTTTATTTTTTTTTTTTGCTCGAGGACGAGCAAAAGCTAGGTATGGGGGTGTGATTGTTACACATATTTGCATTTTATACCACCTTCATACCATGCATATTGTATATTAAATGTGATTTTTAATCCCTATTTTCTCTATTTTTGCAGATCCACACCTTAAAGAGAAGAAGTCATTAATCACTTTAATTAGTGATAATTAAAGGGGTTAAATCAAAAAGAGTCAAGATTTCAAATCAGATTTCACCAAGATCCGCGCGCCAATTGGAGAATCCAGATAGTCCACGTGGCTAACTATCCAACTACCAAATCCCACCAGAAAATCTGGGCTCAACGGCCCAGATTCTGCCGCCGGATCTGGGAAGATCTTGAGGATCTGCGGCCGTTTTGAAACGGTTGGGCCTCGGATTTTGCGCCAACGGTTATGGCTCCAGAAGCTTCTCAGAAATGCCTATAAATAGGTGGCCAAGGGTCTGTGCGAGATCTAGTGAAGAGAGAGAAGAAAATAGGGAATTGTTGTAATTTTGTTTAGCTTTCTTCTAGTTTTTTTTTACTTCATCTCCTTCCTCCTTGAGTTCTAGACAAAGAGAGAGAGAGTTCAGTTTGAGAGCTTGTACCAAGGGAGTGACACTCTTGTGTCAAGGATTAATCAATGGAGCTTTCATCATCTCTTTGCAAGACTTGAGTATGCTTTTCTTTCATTTGCTTTAATTCCTTGCATTTGATTCTAGTTCTAATTGAATTGCTTTAGATCTTTGCTTTCTATGAAGAATTGTAGCTTTGTTATTAGTTTAATGGAGGGCTAAGTTCTTGTTTCATGGCTAGCTAAGACTCACCTAGCTACTACTATCTCTTTTGGTGATTGTCTATTTCAATTCTTGCATAATTCTAGTTTCTTGTGAATTCCAAGAAAGTATAGTTGTCTCCTTTGGTAATGGCTTGTTAGAACTCCACATGAATTATGTGTGCCTCTAATAAGAGCCTTGTCAAGAACAAGAGCCTTTGATGGAACATAAGGATGGATCACCAAGGATGTGTTACTTGTATAACAAGATCAACTCATTTACTTCAAGCTAACTTTGTAGTTAAGCTTTGAATGTTCAAAAGAGTTTCGATTCTTCTAAACTTAGCACTAATTGAGTACTAATCCTAGAGTTCCTCAATGAACATCTATTAAGAGAGCCTATGATTCAAGATGAGGCTTCAAGTTAACAACAAAGGAACACTAGTCTTCAAAAGGGAAACAACACTTGAACATGCAAGTTATCTTTAAATTGCCTATGATTCAATATGAGGCAATCTTGCAATCAACATAGAGTTAGTAAGTTAGCAATGAGGTGAAGTTAGGCTAGCCATGCATCTTCTTATCAAAAGCTTTTACAACACTTTCTTTTAGCATTCTTTTCCTTACAACACACTTCATTCTTTTAAGTTCTTTTCCCACAATGCACCAATTCACCATCTCTTCTACATTTCTTGCACTTGTGTAATTAACAAAGAAGAAATCTCGTTTCCTTTTCTCACTCATATCGTAACGCTTCTAACGCTAGCTCTCCTTGTGGTTCGACTCGGTATAGCTATATGCTATAGCGAAGATTGGACAAGGTATATCCAATACATATTTGAAGTGAACAAGAACCAAAGGTTAACTCTAAACCTTATCTTTTCTACCTAATTCTTGTGCAAGAACTTCATATACCTTGTTTTTACCAATCAGCTACACTCGTTGATTGCACTAAGTGTAGTTGCAATTAGTTTTGTAATCCGCATTTAGTTCTTAGATTAGCCCTATCACCTATTCACCCCCCCCCCTCTAGGGGATTTCATTAAGATGATCTTAGAAATTAAGAATCTTAATTATGACATCTTAAATCTTGTTGAGATAATAGACCTTGTTTAAAATATAGGTTAAGTATAAAAGATTGTGGAGATATTTTATCTTAATTTTTTGCCTTAGATAGTTTGCACTTCGTACAAACACAATTTTTGGATGAAAACAAAGACATAAAATGCCATAAAAAATAAAAATATATACATGGTATAAATGAATAAAAATTACTTATTAAATTGGATAATTATGCCTCAAGAAGTATAATTATTCACGCCTAACGGTGGTCAAAAGAAACAAATAATCCCCCTAGTTTTGTGGCCTTGTTTACTCGAGTCCTTAAACCCGAGGGATGTTTTCTCATCTGGTGCCCTAAGACCGTCTGGTCTGGGAGTCATCGGTAAAGGCTCGCTACATGGGTAAATTAGAAAGCTTAATGAAGCTAAGGGAAGAAAAAAGAAGAAAAAAAGAAAAAAAATATATACATATAAATAAATGGCTTGATGGTTAGAGTTGGAATCCAGAAATTTTCACTATCACAAAGTGCATATTATGTAGATTTTATGAAGGATAAAATATTCAATCCAATTTTGAATTCTTACCTTAATTGAAGACAAGAGCTTGCATAAGATTAAGTTTAAGGAAGACTAATTTTTGGTGGACTTATGACCTTAGATCGCTTATATTTTCACAAAAATATTTCATAAACTTTTCTCTCTTTCAAATCTGTTTTCAAAATACTAACATTTGTCTTCTTTCTTTATGAATTTTGTGGGTGCAATCCGCTGAAAACCCTCAGGAGACAACACTCCTCCTTTAGGGGTAACTTAGAGGTTTAACGGCTTGTTGCACATGCTCAGTGCAATCGCGTTACCTACGAAAGTGGTGTATAACATTTGTAGTATAGTTTTTCTTTTCTTCTTTTGCTCGGGACGAGCAAAAGATAAGTATGGGGGTGATTAGTCTACAGTTCTGCATTATTATATTACATTTTTCTACCAATTTATGAATAAAATGTCGGTCTAAACCGTGTTTTGATCTCGCTTGTAGATAATCAAGACAAGGAGGACAAAAGGGTAATAAGAGCTTAATTAAACCTATTTTTGGGTAATTAAATTCGCATTTCTTGGAGGACAAGTAAGGGATCTTCCAGAAGATACATTGAACCTAGGCCCTTGCGCACGTCAGACGAATATACGGATGAAAATACCAGAATCGGAGCATATCTAGAAGGTCCCCGAAGCGCCGCGAATCCCCGCACCAAAACCAGGGACCTAGGTCCCTAGTATTGCCGCGGAAACGCGGAAATAGCCGCGTTTTCGCCGCAATTTGGTGGGGCCACCTATTGATCTTCGACTCGTGACCTTGTCTCGTCTTCTAGAACCCTCCTTTGCCTATAAATACTGCAGGGTTTGTTCGAAACGCAGGCAAATTTTAGTTGTAGGCTAGGTTTCTCTCTTCTAGTTGTAGATTAGGATTTTCTTCTCTTTTATTTTATTTTCATTTTGTTTGTAGATCTTGTAGTAGGGCTGAGAGATTCAGAGAGAGATAGAGAGATATTGATGTAATAGATGGGGACAATCTATGTAAAGGTGTTTCCTTTCTTCTCCAATGTAATCTTCTCCATCTTCGACATAATGCTTAGCTAGATTTTCTCTCATGATGACTAACTGCTAACCACTAACTAGCTAACCACTTACTTGATAATCCACATGAATCTAGCAGCCTCTACAAGGCCTTGCTCTTGTAAGAGTCATTGATGGCTCATGATGATGAGTTCTAACATCTAACTTGCTCACTTGCTAACTAAGCTAACTCTCTTATTTCATGCTTTCTTCTAATGATTTTGATGATCTAATGTTTGTATTAGCTTACTCTTGATGCAAGCTTGAATGTGAAGAACCATCTTATTTGTCATGTTTTTTATCGTCTCTTGAAGCCAAAGACTAATGATGGCCAAGGATCTATGTGAGGCAACTATCAGTAAGAGGTTAGCATATTAATGGAGTAATTAGTAGTTAGAAACCATGAGATTTCTTTCATAGCATTCCTCATTCTTTTTACTTTATTTTAAGAATTATTTTCAAAACCATTTTTTTTATCATTTTCTTCGTTGTTTTCACCAACTTCTTAGTTCACCTTTGTTCCATCTTCTTTTTGTTTTCAAAATCATTTCTCTTTATTTTCACATCGCCGTTTCATCGCCTTCTCACCTATTACTTCTGGATTTCTTTTCTTTCTTTTTCTTTTTCTCATTCTTTAAACAAAGAAGAATTGTTAACAACCGACGTGAATAAAAACTGTTAATACTTCTATCACCTCCCGTCCCTGTAGATTCGACCCGTTGAGCCAATGCTATAACGAAAGTATCGAGGGAACATTAGCACATATACATTTTCATTGATTTCACAAAACACACATTTTAAAGTGCTCGTTCTGCCTCGATTAAATTTTTTGCGCCGTTGCCGGGGACGGGAATGGTTTTGATCTCACGTCTTTGTTAATATTTTCTTCTCTGTTTTGGTATGCAGGTCAAACGATTCTGAACTTTAATATTACAAAAGCCATAAAATCCTTGCACCTCCCTGCTCTCGAAAGCAGGGAGCTTGCTTCAATATATTTGCCGCGAAAACGCCAAAATAGCCGCGAAAATGCGACACTTTTAGTGTTCCTAGTTTATAATTTTTGCAGGGTTCTATGTTGCATATACTTCTGTAATCTGCTACTGGATGTTTTTAATTTGACCTGAAACACTGCAATAATTAAAAAAACTAAAATATGGTATTTGGACGCTTTTAAAACGGTTTAGACATTTGCATTTAGGTACGTGTCAATTCAATTCCAATATACTGTATTTTGTTCTGTTGTTGTGATCTGGACTGAGGTGTACATATGGCATTGCATATAGCATAGGACAAACACGTGGGTGATTTACTCACTTTGTGTTATCTTCTTGTCTATATTGCACACTTGCACGAATTGGATTTAAGGGCATAACCCAATACAAGATAAGGTGAGAATTTCATCACCCTTCCTTATCCCAAAACCACCTCCTCACTCACACAACCAAAGCCCTAATAAAATTTGATAGACGTTGACCCTTAGGGACATCTCGGACTCATTAAGAGATTGACCGAGGGTGGAACTTGTTTTGAATCTTACTCTCGTGAAATCGGTGTTTAAGGTTGGGGATTAAAAGGTTATGCCTCGAAGATACCGTGGTTTGGCGTAATTAAGGCCCGTTGCTTACGCACGGATACCTCCCACCTTATTTTTTTCCTACCTGGCCGATTAGCTTGTGGTCGGATTCAAGCAACAACCTCCACCGGGTAATCGACCAGTTAGGAGTCGTCTAGGTCTAGGTCAACCCTAGTATAGGCTTGGTTTTGATTTTCTTTTCTTTTTTTTGTTTGTTTGTTTTTTTCTTTTTTGTTTGTGATTGTTTGTGAAATGGAATTCAATAATAACAATTCTTTCAATCCTAATATGAATCCATATTTCACACCGATCCCATTTGTTTCGGATAATTCTAACCCGGCTTTTTACAATATGAACTAACTAAATACACCGGGTTGGACTTATCTGAATCAATACAACCCATACCCCCAATCTTATGACTATAATTTCAAAAATAATTTACACTCTTTACAGAGTCAATGGGGATTCACTAACCCGAGTCAAATTTTCAACCATCTTGTCCACAATTTTCACAATTTTCATAATATCCATTTCCCAATTTTGCTTCCTATACTCCTTTTCTAGAACCACCATGTGAAGAAAAATCCGAGTTAGAAAAGAGTATAGATGCAAATTTACAAGAGGCCGAGCGACAATTTCAGAAAATGACGGCCTCTCCAATTCAACAATATTTTCAAGAGCCTTACTCTGTCCAACCTCTTCAAAATAATCAAGCATCCATCCTGAGATTGACTGAGGAACTCTTGTGTGAGTCCGAGCGACAATCTCAAAACTTGTTGGACTCATAATCTTTAGAATTTTTTCAAAATCAAGATTCCAACATTCCCTTTCTAGAACAACCATCTGAAGAAAAATCTGAGCTAGAAAAGAGTATAGAATCTTGCAGAAGACCTCACAACAATTTCCAAATCTTTTACCCAGTCTATTGATAGGTTAGAAGCACAACTGAGACAATTGGTCAACACTCATAGGAATGAAGAAACTCACTCTTATCAATCTTTGACCAATCCAGATATCTCTCACTCTATCAATCTAAACCAGAAATCATGTTGTTTTAGAAACCAAGCTTCAATTTCAGCACACCCCTCTGAACTTGACCAAACTTCAAATGTTGAAAATCCTATTGACATTTTGGCAAGTTATCCTTTTCCTGAAATTGAACTTGAGCATGAATATGATCCTAAACCTTAACTTGGTAATTCAATTTCACTGCCTGATTCAATAATGACTGAGGTATTTTTACCTGATTTCAGCCTTTTTTCCGAGTCAACATTGGATCCTGTGCCAATCCATTGTGAAATTGAATCACCAATCTTTTATGATCAACAAATTGAACTTGACCAATTTCATACTTTTGAAAGGCCCATTGACAAATTGACAAGTTTTTCTTTTAAAGAAATTGAACTTAGACAAGAATGTGACTTCGCTCCTCGAATTTGTGATCTAGTTCAAATTCCTAATCAATATTGACTCCTGTTTTGTTTCCCAACTTGAGCAACATTCTAGAGTCAGTGTTGGTTCTCATACTTGTTATTCTTAAACTTGAATCACCTATCTTAAAAAGTCACATTCCGCTGTGGGAAAATGAATGTGGACTTGAGTTTCAACTTCTTGATTTGGACCCACTTTCTGAACCAATCTCGACTCCTGAAATTTTACTTGACTTAAGTCTTTTTCCTGAGTCGGTATTAGTTCCTGTACTTCCTGAGTCCAAATCAATCATTCCATTCTGGGACAAGGGTCTTGATAAATTTGACTCTGAAATTATTTTGAAATTTGAAAATTAGATGAGGTAAAATTCTTAATAAAAATCATATATATATATATATATATATATATATATATATATATATATATATATATATATATATATTATATATATATATATATATATATATATTATATATATAGACACACACACATCATTCTAGTGGGTTGTATTTTAGAGGTCTCTGATGGGTTCCTCCGGACTCCACGCAAATTCGATTGAGCCGCATTTTGTGGACTAATCAGACCACTACCGGAACCACCACCTTGAGGCTATTTTTCCTTCCCTCTCTATTTTTTCATGCATACATACATCATGATGCATTGAGGACAATGCATGAGATAAGTGTGGGGGAGGGTTTACTAACATAAAGTTTTTAGATTTTTTTCTTTTACACTTCTTTTAAAATATTCTTAAAAATTTTCTTTTGTATAGGATTTTTCTCTTTCTTTAAAATCTTTTTGAAACAAAAAGAGTATAAGAATTTTCAAGGTTTTAAGTTCTTATAAGGTTCTAAGTGACTATAAGAATTTTCAAGCGGGCTTATCTGATAGCGGCGTTGAATGCTTTGAGTTTCAATCCCATACTTGAGTACCCTTGAGCCATCAACACCATCAACACCTTTCTTTAGAGAAAGAAATCTGTTAGATCTTCTTGAACCCTGAAACACACTTAAAACACTTAAACTTGATTAGTACTTAATAACTACATATGCTTGCTTTGTTATCACCAAAACACAAAATCGGTGATTGTAACCTTTGAGCCAACTGTCTCCTTCGTTGAGCCTCAAGTGAGCTCCTCGTGCAGGATGAAATGGTGCAGAGGGGTGTAGGGTTTCGACGCGGGGAGCAGTAGCATGAGGACCTCTTCCCGAAATGCCCCTTCCCTTCCCCACCGCTGCATGACCAGCCGTCCACGAGCGTCAGCAGTCCACGAGAATCACTGTTGAAGGGAAAGTGGATGCTTGAGTTGTCTCGACCTCTACGAGCACGGCCTCAACATCATGAGCAGCTCCATATCATGATGAACCTCCACTTTCTTCCACCGTGAGCGAGTAGATCACCGTCGAGACCACTTGTTCGTCCTTCGATCTCGGGGCAGGCCAGATCAGTCCACGAGGCACGTCCACGAGCTCGAGGGAGGAGGCGAGTGGATCGCGTCGAGACCACCTGCTCGTCCTCCAATCTCGAGACAGGCTAGAGCAGTCCACGAGGCTAGACGTACAATCCACGAGCTCGATGGAGGAAGGGAAGAGGCGAGGCGAGAGGATCACATCGGTTCTTTGCAGATGAAGGACCACACCTGGTGTTTTTAGTTTGATGAAGGAGGAGGAGAAATATGAGGGGATGATGCCTCGGTTCAGTGACGTGGCCAGATACAGGCAATTTGTGTCCGATCTAATCTTTTCAATTTATTCACAAAAATACCATCAGTTCTTATCTTTTCCCCTTATTTATAGAAATGCCACAGATCTATAAGAGAAACGACATGAAAAGTTAGTCAACCACTGCGTTGACTTAGGGAACGACCTTTGGCGTCGGTTCTTCGTAGAACAGACGTGGGTTACATTAATGCATTGGTTATTTATAGAACCCTCGCTAAAGATATACAGTGTCGTTTGCATACAAAAACAACGGTGAATCCACCATCGCATATTTCAATATTGTACTGATAACCGAACCCAAAATGTCTTCTTAATGCGAATCTTAACTAAGCCTGAAGCCCTCTTCTCCCCTTTACCTCATCCTCCTCCTTTCCACCACGATCATCAGCACAACAATCTTATCCTCCTCTTTACTATTTTGAATTTTCTTATAAAAAAAGATAATTTGGAGAAAATTGAGATTAATTATATTTAATCAATAAAAAAAGTTACTGAAGTAAGTAGAGGAATTAAGTGGATCACGTGCTCTGCATGTGACACATATGGCCGAAAAATTAACGGTGTTATAATACAAAGGATCAATGTGCAGATTTTTATAATACAAAATGGTTTTCCGCAATTTACCATTTCTTTTTTCTTTCTTTCCTTTTTCCCTTTACTCCTTCATCCAGTAGGATTCATTTTAGTGTGAGTTCTTAAACAAAAGTTAACTCCAACTCAAGGACAAATTGAATGGTCAACTCAAAATAGACAGGGTTCAGATTTGAGTCAAAACCCAATAGTTAATTTTGTCAGGGTGGCACTCGGATCCAAGGAGGCCACATCTTTAATTTACCAATGAAACTAGTTGAATATGTTAGATAGTATGTTGATTAGTTTTTTATCGCTTTTCCTACAGAATGAGAAACTATACTCATGCACATAATGTGACAATTTGAAGCATTGTAACATTCATGCACGCAATTTGGTTTCAGCAAAAAAAAAAAATAGATTTCTTTTCATTTGTCTCGACAAGCTATATCATTCTGTAGGGACCTCTTTCTTGGTAACACACTTTTATTTGGAAAGTAATAAGTCACTTCGGGAACAAAGACATTTTTCATCATGTAACAAGTCTCATTCACAAATAGGATCTAAACTCAATTTGACCCCAGAAAATAGAAAGCAGTGTTATATTCAATATTACATAAAACCTATATTCAATCACCTTCTTGCTCGAAATGAAATTTATACTTCTTTTCTTTTTATTAGACTCATCAATTCATTATATACAGACTTAGATTCTCACTTTGATTGGGTGAGAGACACATATTCTAATGCAATAAGCACTTTCATTTATGAAAAATGATCTTAAATTCTGTTCAGAATCTATTTATGAAGAGAGGAATGATTTTAACAATCGAAGCATATGCTATTCATTTTTGTAATTTGAAAATACGTTCTTTTCATTAAAACTATTTGGAAGTGTAAAGGAGGATTACTAGTTTTATTTATGTCGAATCATTTAGAAGATATAATTTTAAAGTTAAAGATTAAAACATATATGAATCCATTATTCACATCTCTCCAAGCCTGAGTATTTTCATGCTCATTTAATTATTTAATTGAGCGTGAAATTTTGTTGAAGGTTAGCTCATTAGGTAATTGAACAAGCTCCAAAAAGCTTTTAATGAGCCGAGTATCAAGCTTCTCAATTATATTTACATTTATATTTAAAAGTAGTTTAAAGAAATAATTTTAGACTCAATACAAATAAAGAGTAGATTGCTTATAGTTATTGTAAGGAGTAGTGCTATTTGGACTACTCCCCTGTACTACATTGTATTACTTTATAGAGTGACATGTGGGGTGATGTGGATCACACTAGCATTGACTCTACTACTGGAGGTTTTGAAGCAGGTATCTCCAAGGATGGCCAGACTCGCGAGCATGCTTTTCTTGCCTTCACTCTTGGAGTGAAGTAGATGGTCGTCATGAACTAGTGCGCCTTATGCAAGGAGACGGCAAACTTCACTTCTAACGTTATCATCGTGAACCAACCTGGTCAAATTGGTAACGGCTATGCTTCCGTGATTGACTGCCACAGCTCCAACTTCGCTGCCAAGTTCTGTGAGATCTTCACCAAGTTTGACAGGCAACTAGAGAAGGCAAAAAAAGGAGTTTGTTATGCTAGTGATAACAGAGAGAAAGGTCTCTATTATATTGGTAGTGGTGATGGAATTGCATCAGCTGTGGCGACTGAGTATGTGGAGGGTCTTGTCGAAACTTATCCAGGCTTGCAGTATTTGGATGGATTCCCACAGATTAAGGTTGTTCTGCGCGGGCTGATGTCTCAGGAAAGACTTATGACAAGATGGTTGTTATCTCTGGTGGTGATAGTGGCTCTGACTCATCGATTTGAAGAAGAACCAGTGCGCCTTATGCAATGAGATTGGGCAGTGGAAGATTGATTATCCGAAAGTCAAAGATAAGAAGAAAGAGTCAAAGACCGAGGCAAATCTCGCACAGCTGGTCAGTACTCATGTCAGTACTTCACAGGCGGATGGATCAAACTCAGACTCATCGGTATTTTCTTTCTCTGCTATTACTTCTATTGTTAATACTCAGATAATACTGAGTGGATCTTAGATACAGGAGCTACCTATCATAGGTGCCCGAACGTGGACTGGTTTTCTATCTTTGATAAGCTAGATGGATGTTTCACTGTCATGGATGATGATCATCCGTGTAATGTAGAGGGGATGGGTACAGTGCGTATCAAGATGGTTGATGGGATAGTAGGAGAATTGAAGGAAGTGAGGTATGTACCTCAACTCAAAAGAAATCTTATCTCTGTTGGTATTTTGAAAACATTGGGTCTTGTGGTATCCATACGAGATGGTGTTCTCAAGATGACCAAAGGCTCAGTGGTAGTTATGAAGGGCGTTCGCCAGAACAATTTCTACTACTTGAAAGGTAGTACAGTTACAGGTCAGGTGGAGACTTCTATTTTTTCAGATGTTATTTGTACATAGGTCTGACAGACGAGGCTCGGACACGGTGAAGAAAAGTATTTGCAAGCTCCATCAAAGAAGGTATCATTGGAAGGTGCATCTACCTGCAACTTGAAATTAGGTAAACACGACGTTCTAGACAAGAAGAAGGTGAAATTCAGCACTACTACTAATCACTCGGAATGTCTTCTTGATTGCGTTTACGTAAGTATTTGGAGACCTGCCAAGGCTGCGTCACTTAGAGGTCATAGGTACTTTATCTCTTTTATTGATAATTTTCTAGACATTGTTGGATATATCTCATGAGACAAAGGTTTGAAGCCCTAGGTATATTGATGAAGTGGAAGGATATGATGGAGAAACAGACTGGCAGGAAAATTAAGGGCTACAAATTGGTAATGCTGAAAGATACAAGAACCAATTCGTACAATTTGGCCAGAACATTAGTATTGATACTCACTTCACAAATGGATTACATGGGTTGGCTGAGAAGATAAACCGTTTCTTGCTGGAGAAGGCTTGGTGTTTATTATCTAATGCACAAATAGACAAATCGTTTTGGGCTGAGGTCATCTCATAAAAGGATTGTCATCGACTGCGATAGGAGGTAAAACTTCTCTGGAAGTTTGGTCTAAAAAAAACTACTCAAGATCATGATTTACTGCGAGCATTGGTAAGTCTGGCCTACTTTAATGACAAAGTTGGTAAGGTGAATTCACGAGCAAACAAGTTTGTGTTTTTAGGTGTCAAAAGAAATATGAAAGGTTATAGGTTGTGGGACCCCAAAAATAAGAGATTGTGTTGAGTCAGCATGTCACATTTGATGAGACTTCATTGTTGAAGTCTACCATCTCTCAACAGGTTGAGGGACGAAGACTAAGGATGTATCGTAGTGGGTGGAGGTTGATGCTACTCCACCATCTCCAGTTGGTTCGGTATCAGTGAGGACTTCACCGGATGTGACACCGGGTGAAGATAATGTAGCCAGTTTTGATGCTGAATGGTTGAAGACATTGATAAGAATATCAAATTATTTGCAGCTATACGAACAAAGGTAAAACCATGAAAGTGGGTGAAGAAGCGTGAACCTCAAGTTGATAACGTGACAAGCTCAAATTGAAGGTCGCTCTCCATAACGGTAGTAAGGAGGTTCATATGACTCAGTTCGGTTCGCTGCTAAAGATTCTGCCACAAGTGCTTGAGCTCAGTGGAGCTCATTTCAATGAACTACAGTTGGCTTGATCCCTTGGGAAAGGTACGTAGGCAGTCGTAAAGATACAGTCATTTGGTGATGCAAACCGTATGAAGCTATTTGGGTTCTCGAGAAACTGATTTAAACTTCACGTAGAGGTGAAGAGTTGGATTTCACGTAGAGGTGAAGTGTTGTGATCTTGATGAACGTTTGATCTTCTAGGGAGAAGATAGTTAAGCTTGCATAAAGGGGGTGTGCATCCAGTTTTTTGAAGGCAATGATGGTGTTTGGTGTCTCTACTCAGATTTGGTTAGACCGTCTTGAAGATATTTGGACTGGAGAGCCGGTCAGTTGGAGAGTCAGTGTTCGCTCATGATGAGTTCTTCTTGAGGTTAATTTGGAATGGTGTTTTTCGGTTGCTGAGATGTAGACACGTTCGTTGATCAGCTCATATTGTATTGTTTCTCTTCGGTAGAGTGTTGAAAAGGCATGTATGGTGCATTCCGTTTGGATAACTGAGCTGAAGTTGGAATTTATGCAATTGATACTGCAGTTTGGAGAGCGTTGCCTGAGGGACGACAAACTCAATTTGGCTGGTGTGATCAGTGAAAATCAATTGTATGTGTATTGGCGATTCGTTTTGAAGGAACTGGTTTCGTCTGTTGGCCAAGTCAATATCGTGTGTCGATTTCACCATGATCGTGTGTCAATTTTGTTGAAAGGGTTTGTTAAACTCTGTTGAAAGTTAGTCAAAGATTGTTGCAATCAATAAGATCGAATGCGAAAGCGTATCGGTCGTACCAAAGTTGGATTGCACAGATGGGAACCAAGTATAGTCGACTAGGTTACAAGACTAGTCGACTAATGTGACAAATAAAAAGTTAAAAGTTTCTGTTTCATTACAGACTAGTCGACTAATCTATATATTAGTTGACTAATCAAGGTTATAAGTAGACTAATCGATTTTATAAGTCGACTAATTCTGTTGCGAGGCTTGTTTTCAAATCTGATTCAGAATCTGTTCCTGATCCGATTTTGGTGTTTTTGATTTTCTTTTCTTCGTAGATTCTTTGGCTAAATATGGAGGGGTAGTGTCTCCTATATTTATAACCTGTTATTGATTAAATTCAATAAGAAACATCTTGCCCTGATGATATAAGCAAATTGCCGAACCTTTTCAAATATTGTGTTGGCTTGCTTTCTCTCTTGTTTCTCTGTTTTTGTCATGTAGATACTTCTCCACTGCATTTATCTCTATTGGCGGATTTCTCATTGGTTGTTGCCTCGCGCGCAATACTGCTCTTCATGCTGCTCTCCAGCTTATGTCAACGTTATGCTTATCGAGCTCTAGTGTTTACCACATACTCTGCGTCCCCCCAAATTTTTCTACTGGTGCTGATGAAGTGGATGTAGGCGGCGGTGGAACTGTTGTTTCTATGTGTTCCCTTTATTGGTGTTATGTACTCCATATTTAACAAAGGATTCAGGAGAAACGCTCAACCAGAATGCCAATTGTTACATTGTTGCATGTCTATGCCTACTATTGCTTATTCTTTAAAGGCCAATGGAAAATGTTCCACAACATACATCCTTACTAGTTCTCAGGAAAAACAGCGAACTCGGCTATCAGTCCTTGCACATCTCTCTTCTGGTTGCGCTTCCTCCTGTGGTTACACTACGTTCCCTCCTCAAGCTTTGGCTGTTAAATAACATGAATCAAGCATCCAGTTATTCTATGATGTCCTTGAACGGGCATGAGTACCTTAGGGATGGGTGTACTGGATTGTTGGAAGCAAGACTAAATTGGGGAGGACCTTTAGCCATTGAGTGAAATGGTATTCCTCAGCCTCCGGCTCATATGTTGGCTGATGGACTTAAAAGAGAAACTACAGGAGGGAAAGATGAGACAGGATGCAGGGCTGGATTATCACCGTTGGGAGTTGTTTGGATGCTTTCTTCTTTGTGTTATTGCCTCTCAGGTGATGTCTTTCGTGAGGATGCGGAGCCTTCACTTTGAGACAAGGTCAGACTTGAGGAGGGAGCTTTGATGAAGGCCAGGATTTTCTTCTAATGCTAAAGTGAAAATGGGACCCAGCCGTTGTGGCCATTGGAGCTCAGCGGAAACGAATTAGAGAGCTGTTTGTTTAATGGCTAATGGATGCGGGCCGGGTTGAGGGTGGGTTCATGCAATAGACCCCACCTGATGAAAATACACTTAAAGGGGATGAATAGGTATACTAGCTAATCTAATGACAAATGATGCGAAATTAAAACTTAATTGCAGCACACTATGTGTAACTAAAGAGTGTAGCCGAATTTTCCGTGAAGGGCTCTGTACTATCTCCTTGAGATTCCTCTAGATTAAGTGTTGAGGTGCTATATGAAGCTCTCTTGGCTCGGCACAAGTATGGACAACACACAATCTATATCTAGCATATGAATATGTGCAATATAAAACAATGCAAGATATAAGAGAGATAGAGTTTAGAGATAATGGATCAAACGCAAAAAACACCAAGATATGTTTCGAGGTTCGAGTCATTGCTCTACGTCCCCGCCTTCACACAGAAGGATTTCTACTACGTCCACACAGGACCTCCCACAAAGGAAACTTCCACCGAGGAATTTGCAATTACAAATTTAGTGTATACAACTCCTCTCTCCAACACAACTACCTCTACTCAAGAGGTAAGGCACAAAGCCAAAACTCAATCACCTCCACACAAGAGAGATGGGCACAAAGCCAAACTACAATCACCTCTACACAAGAGGGATACGGCACTAAACCAAAACACAATCACCTCTACACAAAGAGGGACAATGCACAAAGCCAAACAACAACCTCAATTACCTCTACACAAGAGGGATAACTACAAATCCAAAACTCAATCACCTCTACACTAGAGGGATAAGCACAAAGCCAAAGTAAAGGAAAGATTACAACTCTTGATGATCACAATAGACCACAAATAATTTTTCCCACAAAAATAAGAACCTATAAATAGGATAGATATGATAGCTCAAGTGTGAGAAAAAAGGTGTTTGAAATTCAAAATCACAAAGAAAATGCTTGAAAAAAATACTAGATAGAAATAGAAATAAAGATCAATACCAATTTCCCAAAGACTCTATTTTTCTTTGATTTTTCTAACCCTTGAAAACAAAATAAAAGATAGAGATTTGAAGAACAAAAACTCTTTTGAAACTCTTTAGAAAATGGGTAAGATGGCACTAGAAAATTTTTTCTCTTGAAACACAAAACTTTGATTTTCAATGTAATTGTTGTTATGTTAAACTCAATCCTAATGACCCCTTTATATAGGGTTTTAGAAGAGCAAACTTATTATAATTTTACCAGGATAAAAGAGACAGAAATTGACCCTAATATTCAACTCTCCTCATTTTGAAAGTAAACATGTTTTAAAAACCAGCTTAGAGAATTAGCTGTTTTTGCCAATCTGGAAGACTGACGGTAGATTGGCCAGTCGATCGGCAGATTCAAAAAATCTGACTGTTAGCTCTCAGTCGACCGACCGGTCGACCGTGACAAACAGAGACAAAACTGGTTACAGTCGGTCGACCGCCAGGTCGACTGCAAGAGGGGACTGGTCGACCGCCCGGTCGACCGAGAACGTGTACAACGTGCAGACCTCCAATTGCCAGAACTCCGGTCGACCATGCGGTCGACCGCTTTGGCCTGTAATAGGCACGGTCGACCGCCCGGTCGACCGACCTAGACCAAAAACAGATTCTAAGATATTTTTGAAGATTCAGAAAAAAATTCAAATATTTTTGTTTGGATTTTAGGAGATAGAAAACAAGCTTATCCATGAGATACAAGTTCTAAACATTGATAGAAATATTTAGAAAAATATAGAACAAGTATCAAAACCAAACATGTTAAAAATCATTCTTTTGGAAACGTGCATTTTTGTATTTGTGCATTTTTGAGCCTCAAATCTATATTTTATCCTTTAACAAACTAGTTTCTTACAAGGTTCTGATTGGCTACATGAATCTTCAAGTGGGCTTTTCTGGTAGTGACGTTGAGCAACGTTTGGATCTTAAGCTATGAACCCGAACTTTAGTACCCTTGAGCCATCACATCTTCCTTTATAGGAAGAACCTGTTTCATCTTATCGAACCCTGAAATACACTCTTGAACTTGATTAATACCAAATAGCTTTATATGCTTTGTTATCATCAAAACACAAAACCGGGGATTGTAACCTTTGGGCCAACAATCTCCTTCTTTTTGATGATGACAAAATATATAAGCTATATAAAAAACATAGTCTAGGAAAGAGCTTTATAAAAGCCCCCCTCAGGTTATGATAACTATCAAGTACAAGATGAATGATAAAAGCATTGTATGATGCCAATAAAAAGAAATACCAAACATCATAATCGTAACCATAAATACTTAAATACTTCTCCCCCTTTTTTGTCATGCATCAAAAAGGATAAGTAAAAACAACCAAAAAAAATAATACATATCAAAAGAAAATTCATGAATCAATAATACAAACATTTAGTTCTCCACAAATGAAAGAAAATCTGTTAAAATCAAGTAGCTTAATAAAAATATCTGCTAGTTGAAAATCAGTTGAAACATAATCAATATCAATATCACCTTTCTCATAGTGATCTCTAAGAAAGTGATATCGAATTTCTATATTCTTTGTCTTACTATGTTGATTTGTATTTTTAGTCATATGAATAGTACAAGTATTATCACAAAATATATTAACATGATCATAATGCAAATCATAATCAAGGAGAGTATGTTTCATCCAAAGGACTTGTGCACAACAAGCCTCGGCCGCAACATACTCCGCCTCGGCGGTTGAGAGGGCTACAGAATTTTGTTTCTTGAAAGACCATGAAACAAGACAATTTCCTAGAAACTGACAGGTTTCACTTGCACTCTTTCTATCCACTCTATAACCTGCATAGTCAGCATCCGAAAAACTCGTCATTGAAAATTGTCCGGTCATCGGATACCACAGGCTCATTTCAATAGTGCCCTTAAGATATTTAATAAAGTGCATAAACTAAACAAAAATATATATGCATAAACAAGGATATAAACATGCATATATAAACTCTTTAAATTCTTCTCCTCCTTTTTGTCAATTTATCAGCAAAGGGATAAAGACAATCAAATAATAAAAATGTATATGTGATAGACATTCATGAAGAGGAGAGATGTAAGTTAGCTCCCCATGCATACATGTATTACATGAAGAAAAGATGACTAGATCCTAACCCACATAAAGCATAATATATAATGTATAAGCGAAAATCTTAAGCTCCCCCTATACATGTGTACCACATAAAGAAGAGAGGTCAAGCTCCTCAATGTGAGATACACTCAACATGAATTTATATATAGAGAAGATGTTAAGCTCCCATTGCATATAGGCAATATATATCAACAAATTTTGAAACTATTTTTTTAAAAAATAATTTTTTGTAGTTTCTTAAAGTGAACAAATTGAATTATAATACCAATGAAATCAAATTGTAGTTGACAAAAATAAAAGTTGGTACCACTTGGAAAAAAATTTAAGATACCAATAGTAGATTTTGATACCATTGAAGGTGAAACATGAAATATATTTTGATACCAAATAAATACCAATTGAAATCAATGAATACGCTTGTAAAGATACCGATTAACATTTGGAATAAAATCAAGCTTAATATAAATATAATTTGTGCTTTAAAAATGTAAAGATATTGTATAACAAGCACAATCAAATTATATATATGTATGTATGAAATTGAAAATACCAATTAAAATTGATATTAATTGAAATTTGAAGCATACATATATAAGAAAACAAATATGAGTATACAAAAATAAAATTCCATGAAGACCATGTGTATAACTCGTACCTACCACCCTTTTCATGCACAAGTTTTAAAAGATATTCAATAAGGGTATACAAGGCATAGTCGCCCAACCATCCGCCCTTTGGTTGGTAGGGGTTTTTAAAAACATGATTTGAATATATTTTAGCATAGTTTGAAAATCACTACCACATGAAGAATAATGAACTAATTTAAAGTAATTTTTAAAATTAGTTTAAAATCCTTCGAGCATGGAATAGAACATGAATATATCTATGAGAACATAAAAATCACACAATAATTGACACTCAAAGTCTATAAAGCACATAAATGCTCATGAAACAAAAAAAATCACGAGTAAACACCAAACATAAAGTGTAAGAATCATGTAATAAGTATAATCATGGAGATTGGTAATGAAGCTCATATGAATTTTCTTTTATCAAAAGTAAGAAATCATCAAAACTGAATACGCTTCAAGGTATATATATGTTTTGTTGAAACTAAAAGTATACATACATATCCCAAATATAAAAGAGTCCAAAAAAAATTTGCATGAAAAGCAAGTGACTCTAGGATAGACATGTATATCTAATAATTTTAAACAAAATTAATATATACATGAAGCTAAACACATTTTTATGAAAATATGTACAAAAATAGGGAATACATGTTAAAATGTAAGAATCATCAAAATAAGGTTATACAAGTACATCTTAATGGGTACAATTGAGTAATAAAGTACAAACACATAATAATCAAATATGGCTCACCAGTTGTACAAGTATAAGCACAAGTTTTAATGAAAACTATATTTAAATAAGTAATCAAAAATATGAAGTACAAAATCATAATAAACATGATCATTAGTGTAACGCCCCGATCCTAAAGATACGGAGACGTTATGGCGACGCATATACGCGAGGAAAATACCCCACGTATACACGCTAAGCCTCAATTGTAACCTGAAACAAGCTATAAATCTAAACGTAATAAATCATGACTACTGCAATACCACATATAAACAACCACGCATGATATCATATGAATCAAGAGATAGAAGAATGACTGGAATAAGAACTGAGCTGATATGACAAGATCAGGAAATAATATGAAAGCTAAAAAGATAAGAGTACCAGAATAGAATAGGAAGAAGCCCCAGCTATTCGCGAAGCATACGGCCTCAACGAACACCTGCACAAAGGAAACCAACCGTCCAATATCTGGACGTGCAAATCCAGGGTCGTCAGAACGCGACCATAATGAGTGTGTGTGTAAAGGGGAAAAGCTCGTGCAGAAGAAACAATGTGCATAAATAGTAATAAGAGCAACTACAGATAAAAGAGGCCATATAACAGATAAATACAGAACTGTAATAAACATAATAACAACACGAATAAAGATAGGCAACAACTGATCAATAGTAAACAAGCAACTGATGTCACAATAGGTAACCTATCATATGTCACTAGGCTGGTATCCAATTCTGGTCAAGGTTATAGTTATATGTCTATCACAGTAATATAAATATACAGTCAGGTGATTAATGTCAGTCACAATACATTAACAGTTTATTTTCATTTATTATGTCAGCGAACACCAATTGCCACCTGTAATAGACGCATCCCATACTACGCCTACTACATGTGTCAATCAGGGTCCTAAGTTATTGAAATTAATAGAAGAGACTTTGTCCATGCTTTAGGTGGGTCCCGTACATACCCGGGACCACGGCCCAGATGCCTGGCGCTGAACCAGGCCCTACCGCCAGGTAGTCAGTAACAGTAACAGTACTCACAGTAACACTGTGGAACAGTAAACTCACAGTAGCACTGTGGAACAGTAAACAGATGGGATGTCAGTCATCCCCGGAACCCTGCAGTGGAACCGTAAGTCGGCTGCGCAACCTGTATCCTAGGTCCACCCAAAATACAGACGCTGTCTCCTCCATCAATTTCCCCAATCCCGGTGTAAGTAGTCCGTTTACATTATTATTTATTTAATTCAGTTACATCAGTCAATGTCCATATTATCTAAAACATTGGGACGATACGGTGACAGTAACAATAACAGTACAGTAACAGTCAATCAGTAATCGTATACACGGTAAACAATATCAGTAATAGTGAACAGTAACAGTAACCGTGTATACGATGAACAATAGGACTGTACTGTGGTTACGGTCAAACAATCATTTCCCAGTAACTTCAATAACATGGATAAAATAACAGTAACAGTCTAGCTACTGCTCAATAAACAGTCTTAACTAAAGCTGATCATAATCTCACCCATCCACACTAAAGAGATATCATTAATTATTCCATCAACTATATTCCCAATACTATCCTTGCAAATCGTTAAGTATCAGTCCGTATCAGTGTAAGCCAAAACGGTAAACTACCATATCAATGAATCTGTAATTAATCCTCTCCTCAACACCAATATGTTCTAATCCTATACCCTCAACAACTGAGATCAAATAATAACTATTATCAAACTCCAAGATGTAGATCACCATCATAATAAGTCATCTCTGTTAACTGAAATAATCAATAACCAATCATGAAGTATATGGTATGTCCTCGAGATCAACAAGTCAATACATATTGAATTATATCTAAACAGTCAACATCCTCAATAAGTAATCTAGAATATCTACTCTTGATAATCAACATCAATAACATAGCATCTAACAGATCCCAAATGCCTGCAACGTCAATCTCACCACAATACAAGACAGGCTCCAATAAAAAGGAATATAGATCCTGGGTAACCTCTAACTCAAGATCAATTTAAGTCATAACTCAACTAATCCAGTCATATCTGATATGTCCTCAATACTCAACTAATAAAGTCAGGTCTAATTACTGATCATCATACAATGTAAATAGCATAAGTCCCAGATCAATCCAAAGTCAATACAATCAAGAAATGATTACAATAGTTCCATAATCATCTAGTATCAATACACAATAAGAAATCTGATATAATAATTGGCGTACCAACATATAACTATAATCAAGCTCAGCTCTCTCACTCTAACAATTTAATCTGATTCCCAAATCCTCAAGTGTTCACACTTTTATTAAGATTAAACACGATATCCCAATATTCGGTATCACAACATATACATGCATCTAAGTTCTATTAGATCAAGTCATTACCACCAATATCCATCTCAAATACCCTCATGCTACATCCTGATATGTCTACAACAATACTCTAGATATACATAGGACAAACATGAGGGTTCTAACATGTATCAATAGTCATGCATATCATATCTCTATACACCCAACATGTAAAATAACAGGAGATGACCGTTCACCCCCACGCTCGATGATCTCCACACATAAACATGTCACATAAGAAATCTACTCAACAATTTACATCACATATAAAATAATATTTGCGATCATTTAATAAATAAAGAGAGAGAAAGAGAGAGAGAGACACTCACATCGGGGAATCTGGTCGTTACCGGGCGAGTCATCGTTACGGTCGCTGTGGCGCCGCTCTCCGCTGTCGGACTGCATAGGACGGTAGCCAGGGTCCTGGGGAAGACCTGGCTACAATCTGGAGGTCTCGCGCTCGCCGGAGGGCCTGGAATCGCCGCTCGCACCGCTGCCTGCGCTGCTGGTCTGGTTCTGGATTTGCTGTACGCGTCGCCGAGAGAGTCACTGCCGCGGTCGCTGTGGTGTCGTTCCTCGCCAACGGACTACATAGGGGGGTGGCCAAGACACTGGAGAAGGTCACCGTGCTGGTCTCCGGTGACGGGTTGGCGTGGATCAGAAGAACGGCCTGCTCGCTCACCTGTGCGCATCAAGGCCCGTCAGAGATCGCCGAACAAATCCGAAATGCTGTAGCACGAAAATCCACACAATAAAATAAATATAAACGTACACTAAGCACACTCCCGAGCACACCGACACATACGTGTACACCCACGTACACATACATATACGGGTACAACAATCATGCTAACAATCATGCATACCATATACATATATACGCTTATATACATGCATACATCTATCATCTCTTAACACACACTCAAATACCTATAATAGCCAAATATGTAACACTCAGGCATACATAAATAACTCAACAGAGAATAAAGGGAGGGGAAAGCTCACACACATTAATATTTGCAACCCCAAACATGTATAAATAATTAAAAATGACCAAAATGAAGGAGAGGAAGATACTCACACAGTAAGCTTGGTTGTTCCCTGTTGGGTACGGCAACAAGGGGGCATGGCTCGGCCAAGGGTGTGGCTCGGCAAGTTATTGCCACAGATCTAGTAAAAATCAAAATCAACCAACAAAGAGGGAGCCCCAATGAACGAGATCTGGAGAAGAAATCAAATGCACTGAACAGATCTTGGATATAAAATCAAAATGGAGGAGAGGGAGAGAAACGAGACTCACCGCTGGCCGAGGGGGAGGCGGCCAGGGCGCTGGCTGCCGCGGCTGCTCTTGCTGCCGTTGTTGCGGCTGTACACAGAGGAAGGGAGGAGGAGAGAAACTCGGCTGCTGGGGTCTGCCGCAGGTGGGATCTCGCCAAGGAGAGATGTCCGAGGAGGTGTTCGGGATCTCGCGGAGGATGACGGCTGGAGGGCGAAGACCAGGCCTGGGCTTGCGCAAGGAGACAAGGGAGGAGATCCGGCCTATGGAGGCGGCCTGGCCTTGCTGGTGGGTGGCGCACAACAGGCCAACCAAGGGGGAAATCTTATGGTGAAAGGCTAGGAGATGATTCGGGCTCTCGCTGGCACTCGAGGAGACCGGGGAGATGGCCATGGCTGCACGGGGGCTCGCGCCAACCTGCTGCTAGAGGAGAAAGGCCTGGAGATGGAGGGTTTTGCCGTTGCTGCTGTTGTTGCTGGTGCCAGATCCGCTTGATGGAGGGAGGGGATCTGGTGGTGCATTGCCTGGGGATGTGGCGGCTGTGAGAGAGAATAGATAGATTAGGGATTAGGTTAGGGTTAAGGTGGGATTAGGAAATATATATAGGGTGGGTTAATGGGTAGTGGGTATGAAAACGGGTTTTGGGTATCGGGTTTGGACTCCAAATGAGTATGGGTAGTGTTGGGCCTCAGGTTGGTCTAAGAAAGAAATGAAAAGAGAAATAAAAGGGATCAATGAAAAGATAGTGAGCTTAGTTGAATGGGCCTAGGAAAATAAATAATAATAATAACAACAATTAACATATCAAAGCTAATAACTAATAATATTGGTACTTAATTCTAAAATGATAATAATAGATACTAATAATAAATAATGATGATAAGAGTAACAATAATAATAATAAAATAATTAACAACGAAATGATAATAGAAATATCCACTACCAATAATATCTATCAATAATAGTAATAAAAATAAGTAATAATCGTAATAAAAGAATAATAATAATAATGGAAGTAACCACTAATAATATTAACAACTAATAGAAAAAAATAATAATTAGTAAAAGAAATGTCAGCGTACAATCAAATTACCATTCACTATCTCAAAAATAAATTCCCACTATTTAATAATAGAGATAATCTCAAGAAAGAAAATAATAAATCAAGTTGATTAAATAAAATTAATCAGTAAATTAAAAATAAATACTTGAAGAAAGTAAATACAGTATTATTAGATAGGGATATTACAATTAGGATAAATGCACATGATTTAGAGTTAGGATATACACAATAGCTAAACACTAGTGAGAACACAAAAATAATAGTCTATATAAACATGGGTGTATCTCAAATACTATTTTTGTATATCTCAAGTCTAATTGACATTGTATTTAACATAATGAATATGAAAAATCAAAACATGCAAAACAAAATCAATGAGAAAGCATGTAAATATAAATAAGGAGTTAGAGATAGTTATCAAAATTAATAGGGCTAATCTTTAGGTCTCCAAACCATGGGGGTCCTCCCCCAAATATCCTTGAAACTGATGCATCCAAAAGTGTCACCATTTAGCTCGGAACGCATCTACCATCAAGGCACCATTCCTCTCACGTCATGTGAGAGCCCACACCTACATCAAATACAATAAGGGTGAATTTTGGTACCCACACTTTCTTAAATCTATCGGGGCTAGCACCTTTCCTAACCCAAACAAACTTATTTGCAAAATTTGAATTATGTATTCTATCATAACAAAACTTTGTAAGGTGGCCCGTACGTCTACAATGTGTACAAGTGTACACATGAGCATACATAGAATCATGTGTGTGAGCATGATGAACATGTGTATGCCGTATTTTGTGTGCATGCATATGAGAAGCGTGTTTCTTGCGAAACATGGATTCCAATCGTGTGTGGTTCATGGCGCATTAGCTCAAAGTGGAGCCCAAACAATCTACACTATTCTTCAACATGCAAATATCATTTTCAATTGTTGAAGAAGTGGAGCATGCATTCTTATCAATAGATGGTATAACAATGGAATCATGACAAGAATGAGAAGCTAAATCATTTTTCAAAGAAATATTTTTCATTTGAGACACATTCCAATTCTTTTGAAATCAAAGTAATTTTATTTTTCAACGAATTGTTCTCCTTTAAAATAAAATCGAGTTTTGAAGACAAAATCTCATTATTCTTCAAAACATCATCACAATCATTTTTGTTTTTTAAAATTTCATTATCTTTTAAAGCAAGGTCAAGTTGAGTTTTAAAGAAGTCTCTTTCACTTGAAATCTCAACCCTCTCTTGAAAAACCATAATTAGCTTTGAAAACAAATCTTATTTTCTTTTTTTAATTTAAAACTTTTCTTTTTCAAAACTTTATACTTTGAAAGCAAGTCTTCACACAATATAAATAGTTCTTCATTTAATGCATGTGTATCCATGTTATCATCACAAGAAGAACTAACACTATCATCTAGTCGAGTGTCTGAAATTATCTCAAGGGAGTCATTCTCTTAGACCATGAAGCAAGCTTGGTCGGACTCATCTCCACTGGATTTCTTCTCTACATAGTTTGTCGTTTGTAGATCGAGAGAGGTTAATGTGTTCCACACTGCAAAAGCGGAATCACAATGAGAAACCGTATACAAATATTCTTTACTAAGTGTATGCTTTAGTGCATCTAAGGCTTGTAAATTAGCCTCAATGTACTTGTCATTACCAATATAGGTTTTCTTGGTAGTGGTAAAATAAACATGAAAACGTAGGGCTTTTAAATAAGCGATCATCCTAAACTTCCACATATCAACATTAGAAACATCAAACATGAGACGGGCAAGGTGATCCATGAGTGTATAAACTATATGTGTACAAATGTAATACTAGATTAGCAATCCAAGATCTCACTCCTAGGTGGTTAAACCTAATATCAGGAGGGTAGGCTCTGATACCAATTGAAAATACACCTAGAGGAGGGTGAATAGGTGTACTAGATAATCTAATGATAAATGATGAGGAATTAAAACTTAATTGCAACACACTATGTGTAACCAAAGAGTATAACTGTAATACCCCGTTCCCGGAATACGTACTTAATTTCGTATTCAGATTTTCGGTCGTATTTTTCGATTTGTTTCCCGTATTTATTCTGTATTATGAATTCCTTATATGATTGTTTTACCTTGGATGTGGATTCGTGGACTCGGAGTCAGCCCTAGTCTGAACCGAAGGCCCGATCATAGTATATTCTTCGATTTAGTCTTTCTGATGTGTAGAATTGACCGATTTCAGTTTCAAATATTATTTTCCATTATTATAAATTTTCTATGATTTTCTGGATTTTTCTTGAATTAAAAGGAATTTCTTCAAAACCGGTGTCGGCCAGTGCCGCTGACCGATTCCTGGATTTTTATTTCACAAACGGTTTGGAATTTCTCAATGATTCTTTAGACTTTATTTCTTAGAATAATATTTTCTACCTACATGCTTTTTCTGAGGATTTTATAATTTTATGAAAATTCCAACGGAGTCGGTAGATAACTGGTTCCGGGATTTTTAGTTTTAAAACTATAAAGTATTTCTTAAAACGGATTTCACCATTACTCTTAATATAATATTATGGACTTTTGATAATTATTTCGGGTCGTTCCGAGATACTTGAATTTCGGACGATTCCGGTATTTTCCGAATGTTTTCCGTATCCTCGATTTAAACCCGGGTATCTGTCCTTTCAATATTTTCCAATCCTAATTCCAAGAAAATATCTTCTCATTTCAATTTCTTTTCCATTTTTCCTTTTCCTTTATTTCCTTCTTTCCTCCACAAGCTAAAGCATTTCCATTTTCCAAAATTCCAATAATTCCACACTCTTCCACACACTTCCCACAAAAATATCTCTCTTTCTCTCTCTCTTCCATGGCCGGCCAAGTGGCCAAGAGAAGGACACTCACCCCCCTCCTCCACTTTGCAAATAACCCCCTCTCATCTACTCTAATTTCACTTCCTTCACAAATTCCAAATCATATATAAACATTCCTTTACAATTCCATCTCTTTTTTCTTCACTTCACCAAAAGAAATCCCCTTCACCAAAATCCTCCTCCCTCTCAACTCAACCTCCAACTTCAAGAGCTTCATCTAGGGCATCATCAAGGTCTTCATCTTCAACCACCAACTCCCAAAGCAACACCAAGATCATCTTCTCCACCTCAAGCAACTTCAACTTCAACAACTACTTTTGGATTGAGGCCATCATCTCCACCTTGGGATCCTTTCAAGACTACAAAGCTTCACCTAACCAATCCTTGTGAG
The DNA here is from genome assembly GCA_038442645.1 of Agave tequilana. NCBI lineage: Eukaryota > Viridiplantae > Streptophyta > Magnoliopsida > Asparagales > Asparagaceae > Agave > Agave tequilana. The sequence continues at coordinate 136,020 of JAVJIF010000072.1, forward strand.
TATTTTTACTCACCAAGACTTATTTCATTCCTAAGCATACTTGTATCTCCATATCTTGTGTTCATATGTCATAAAAATCCTATTTTTAGACCATCCAACACAACCAGCAGATTCTGCTCTGTATTCTGTTTTTCCCCACGATTAGTCGACTTGACCTAGATATTAGTCGACTAACCCTTCTGTTTTTAAACTTAGACTTTCAGGATTTCACAGTTTTAGTCGACTAGACTAAATTACCAGTCGACTAGAGACCCCTAGTCGACTACATTCTTGACCCTAGTCGACTAACCTTTCCTGAATCAAAACCTTAACTCTCTGTATCACAGTTTTAGTCGACTTAACATAACTGTTAGTCGACTTGACATGTCTGTTAATCGACTACTATTTCAACCTAGTCGACTAACTTTCCCTGAATCAGAAACCCAACTCTCTGTTACACAGTTTTAGTCGACTATACCCTACTGTTAGTCGACTAACCCTTCTATTAGTCGACTACTATTCCAACCTAGTCGACTAACTTATGGTTGTCTGTTATAGTTAATTACCTCCTTGACTTTGTATCTTATCCTTGATACATATACTATATATTGTTCTTACTTGTACTTCATAACTTGTACTTTATGACCTATTACTTGATGTATGTCATCTCTAGTCACTTCATATTTCCATTGATATGCTACTGCTTGTTTCATTCTTGTTCATGTACTCTATCTGTGTTATGCCTACTTTCTTATCGTACACTATGCGTGGTTGACCCTTCGAGGTCATTGAACTCTGGGTTTCTATTATATTATCATTGCTATATCGTTACTTCAGACTGTCAGTTTCATGTTTCCTTTTAACACATGTATATCACCTAACTTCCACTATGTTATCACCTGACCACTTGGCATGTTACTACCTAGTAAGAACCACTTGTTATGACATGACTTGCCCTGATTAATATCAATTTCTTGACTTGATTGGTTACTTGTTGGATATCATCATCTTGTCATGCTATCACTCTATACCCAGCATGATACACTCGACTTGTGATTATTATCCTTACGGGAACTTGACTTGTTATCTTGTACCATGATCAGTAACTTGTTTCCCTGCTTTATATGCAGTGACCTGACTATATAGTGCTTCTGTACTCCTTATTCCTGATCATGTCCATTTCCTGTTATTTCCCGTAAAGTGATAATTAAACTATTAAATCCTAAAAAGGACCAACTTGTATTGGGTCGGGGGAAACATGCGGATATCGATATATGTTCGTGTTTACAGTGGCATTAGGTTGTGCACTATATATCCGGTCTGACCTGAGGGCCACCAGGGGACCGAGGGGAGAGCTGGCTCCCTACATTCCTGTTTTAACGGGCATACATAAGTCCCTCCTCCTGGATAAGCCTTGCGGCTGGCTTCCGTTTCCATGCAACGGAGCAAACTTTGGCCGTGGTCCCGGGTATGTACGGGACCCACTGTAAACATAGTTCGTTGATACAACCGTTGTTTCCAATAACAACCTCGACTTTCTTATATATGGATGTATGTGAGTTGGGATATATACCGGGTATATACCGAGACACATACCTAGATATATGGGTTAGACGAGTAATAATAATAAGACACCTGTTATGATTTCTGTTATAGATACCTGTTATGTTATGACTCCTATTATACCTGTTATGTCATAATCCTTGTTATGATTCCTGTATTCTTGTTAGACTTGATATATGATGATTCTAGTTCCTGCTTTACCTCTTACATGTTTCTATCATAACCGCTTTGTTATTATTCCTTCGACTTACTAGTCTTGTAAAGCCGTAACTCAAGCTTGCACACAGTCTTTCCATCTTTATTTCGTTATACTTCCATTACTTGCTGGTTCATGTTTCTTATACTGATTCTAACCCTCTTATTCATGTTTCTTAGCCATTTGGCTGTAGCCTGTTATTATTGGGAGGTCCTGACTCCCTTGGATTTGTATGTTCAGGTTTAGAAGCTGGATCGAAGTGGAGCCATCCACAGTAGATTGAGCTTTCCTTAGAGTGCAGTCAGATTAGCTCCAGTTCCTTCGTACCAGCCATCTCTTTTGACTCACGAGATCTACATCCTTCTCGTGAGCATTTTGTGTTTATATTGTATATTTTACTTTTGGACTTGTTTATGATAAAGGATACATGTAGCGTGTAATACTTTATCATACTGTGATAGCTTTGTATTTGTACTGTTATGTTGGCATATGTATGTATACCACGCTTCGCGTTGTACTCTGTTTCCTTGTTGTACTTTTATGCTTAGCGTATATACGTGGGGGCTTCTTCTGACCTACGTATATATGTCGCAGTGACGTCCCCGTATCCGTGGAATCGGGGCGTTACAGGATGGTATCAGAGCCTAGGCTCTCAAACCTAAAGTACAATCAAGCAGCAAATTATCGTAATTTGCTAATGCCAACAACAACGTACAAAGTTATCTAGTCCTTCTTGATTTTTCTAGTTCTTCTTGATCTTTCCTTCATATCCTAAACTCCTTCCATTCTTCCAACTCTTTCCAGTTATCTTTCATCAACTAAGGTATGGACACTGGGCAAGCATCAAAGGTTTCCCGTGGAAAGGAACGACGATTGGAGAAGAAGAGTGAGAACCAAGTGCAGAACAAGTCGATTAAGAAGGCTTTGCAGTTGATGAGGAGGGCCTTGCAGTTGATGAATGAAGTGAACGAAGGAGGTGCGACCAGGACAATCAATGGCCCGAAGATCAAGCGACCGTTCAAACGTCCTCTTCCTGGGAACACATGCAATTTCTGCCACAAACCCGGACATTTTAAGAGGGATTGCCGAATGGCCAATGGTTTATGTTTGGCATGTGGGAAAGAGAGTCATGTGATAAGGAATTGCCCACACAGGAAGTTTGGACAGGTGGCACCAGTCAGACCAGCTCGTTCAGCCCCAGCTTTTCCAGCCCCGCCACCAAGGAGGAATCCAGAACCTGTTCCACCCTAACAGAATAATCAACAGCAGAGGGGAGTGAAAACTGGAACAGATCAGGCAACCGAGACATCAGACGGTGCAGCACTGTGTGAAGACCAGTGTCTAGATCCGGAACCTTAGGGATGTCATGGTAACCACTACCCCAGATCTTGTATTTGAGTTGGTTATCATTCTAAATATTTTTCCTTATCATTCTATCATTGTTCATTCTAGTCCCTCATGTGTTCATCTTATCCCCTGTTTTGGTTTTATGAGGCCTTTATTCCAGCCATTGTCCCCTTTGTATTCAATTTACCCCTTAGCGAAATTGCGAGGACGCAATTTTTGTAAGGTGGGTGGATTGTAATACCCCGTTCCCGGAATACGTACTTAATTTCGTATTCAGATTTTCGGTCGTATTTTTCGATTTGTTTCCCGTATTTATTCTGTATTATGAATTCCTTATATGATTGTTTTACCTTGGATGTGGATTCGTGGACTCGGAGTCAGCCCTAGTCTGAACCGAAGGCCCGATCATAGTATATTCTTCGATTTAGTCTTTCTGATGTGTAGAATTGACCGATTTCAGTTTCAAATATTATTTTCCATTATTATAAATTTCTATGATTTTCTGGATTTTTCTTGAATTAAAAGGAATTTCTTCAAAACCGGTGTCGGCCAGTGCCGCTGACCGATTCCTAGATTTTTATTTCACAAACGGTTTGGAATTTCTCAATGATTCTTTAGACTTTATTTCTTAGAATAATATTTTCTACCTACATGCTTTTTCTGAGGATTTTATAATTTTATGAAAATTCCAACGGAGTCGGTAGATAACTGGTTCCGGGATTTTTAGTTTTAAAACTATAAAGTATTTCTTAAAACGGATTTCACCATTACTCTTAATATAATATTATGGACTTTTGATAATTATTTCGGGTCGTTCCGAGATACTTGAATTTCGGACGATTCCGGTATTTTCCGAAATGTTTTCCGTATCCTCGATTTAAACCCGGGTATCTGTCCTTTCAATATTTTCCAATCCTAATTCCAAGAAAATATCTTCTCATTTCAATTTCTTTTCCATTTTTCCTTTTCCTTTATTTCCTTCTTTCCTCCACAAGCTAAAGCATTTCCATTTTCCAAAATTCCAATAATTCCACACTCTTCCACACACTTCCCACAAAAATATCTCTCTTTCTCTCTCTCTTCCATGGCCGGCCAAGTGGCCAAGAGAAGGACACTCACCCCCTCCTCCACTTTGCAAATAACCCCCTCTCATCTACTCTAATTTCACTTCCTTCACAAATTCCAAATCATATATAAACATTCCTTTACAATTCCATCTCTTTTTTCTTCACTTCACCAAAAGAAATCCCCTTCACCAAAATCCTCCTCCCTCTCAACTCAACCTCCAACTTCAAGAGCTTCATCTAGGGCATCATCAAGGTCTTCATCTTCAACCACCAACTCCCAAAGCAACACCAAGATCATCTTCTCCACCTCAAGCAACTTCAACTTCAACAACTACTTTTGGATTGAGGCCATCATCTCCACCTTGGGATCCTTTCAAGACTACAAAGCTTCACCTAACCAATCCTTGTGAGTATTTTTACTCACCAAGACTTATTTCATTCCTAAGCATACTTGTATCTCCATATCTTGTGTTCATATGTCATAAAAATCCTATTTTTAGACCATCCAACACAACCAGCAGATTCTGCTCTGTATTCTGTTTTTCCCCACGATTAGTCGACTTGACCTAGATATTAGTCGACTAACCCTTCTGTTTTTAAACTTAGACTTTCAGGATTTCACAGTTTTAGTCGACTAGACTAAATTACCAGTCGACTAGAGACCCCTAGTCGACTACATTCTTGACCCTAGTCGACTAACCTTTCCTGAATCAAAACCTTAACTCTCTGTATCACAGTTTTAGTCGACTTAACATAACTGTTAGTCGACTTGATATGTCTGTTAGTCGACTACTATTTCAACCTAGTCGACTAACTTTCCCTGAATCAGAAACCCAACTCTCTGTTACACAGTTTTAGTCGACTATACCCTACTGTTAGTCGACTAACCCTTCTATTAGTCGACTACTATTCCAACCTAGTCGACTAACTTATGGTTGTCTGTTATAGTTAATTACCTCCTTGACTTTGTATCTTATCCTTGATACATATACTATATATTGTTCTTACTTGTACTTCATAACTTGTACTTTATGACCTATTACTTGATGTATGTCATCTCTAGTCACTTCATATTTCCATTGATATGCTACTGCTTGTTTCATTCTTGTTCATGTACTCTATCTGTGTTATGCCTACTTTCTTATCGTACACTATGCGTGGTTGACCCTTCGAGGTCATTGAACTCTGGGTTTCTATTATATTATCATTGCTATATCGTTACTTCAGACTGTCAGTTTCATGTTTCCTTTTAACACATGTATATCACCTAACTTCCACTATGTTATCACCTGACCACTTGGCATGTTACTACCTAGTAAGAACCACTTGTTATGACATGACTTGCCCTGATTAATATCAATCTCTTGACTTGATTGGTTACTTGTTGGATATCATCATCTTGTCATGCTATCACTCTATACCCAGCATGATACACTCGACTTGTGATTATTATCCTTACGGGAACTTGACTTGTTATCTTGTACCATGATCAGTAACTTGTTTCCCTGCTTTATATGCAGTGACCTGACTATATAGTGCTTCTGTACTCCTTATTCCTGATCATGTCCATTTCCTGTTATTTCCCGTAAAGTGATAATTAAACTATTAAATCCTAAAAAGGACCAACTTGTATTGGGTCGGGGGAAACATGCGGATATCGATATATGTTCGTGTTTACAGTGGCATTAGGTTGTGCACTATATATCCGGTCTGACCTGAGGGCCACCAGGGGACCGAGGGGAGAGCTGGCTCCCTACATTCCTGTTTTAACGGGCATACATAAGTCCCTCCTCCTGGATAAGCCTTGCGGCTGGCTTCCGTTTCCATGCAACGGAGCAAACTTTGGCCGTGGTCCCGGGTATGTACGGGACCCACTGTAAACATAGTTCGTTGATACAACCGTTGTTTCCAATAACAACCTCGACTTTCTTATATATGGATGTATGTGAGTTGGGATATATACCGGGTATATACCGAGACACATACCTAGATATATGGGTTAGACGAGTAATAATAATAAGACACCTGTTATGATTTCTGTTATAGATACCTGTTATGTTATGACTCCTATTATACCTGTTATGTCATAATCCTTGTTATGATTCCTGTATTCTTGTTAGACTTGATATATGATGATTCTAGTTCCTGCTTTACCTCTTACATGTTTCTATCATAACCGCTTTGTTATTATTCCTTCGACTTACTAGTCTTGTAAAGCCGTAACTCAAGCTTGCACACAGTCTTTCCATCTTTATTTCGTTATACTTCCATTACTTGCTGGTTCATGTTTCTTATACTGATTCTAACCCTCTTATTCATGTTTCTTAGCCATTTGGCTGTAGCCTGTTATTATTGGGAGGTCCTGACTCCCTTGGATTTGTATGTTCAGGTTTAGAAGCTGGATCGAAGTGGAGCCATCCACAGTAGATTGAGCTTTCCTTAGAGTGCAGTCAGATTAGCTCCAGTTCCTTCGTACCAGCCATCTCTTTTGACTCACGAGATCTACATCCTTCTCGTGAGCATTTTGTGTTTATATTGTATATTTTACTTTTGGACTTGTTTATGATAAAGGATACATGTAGCGTGTAATACTTTATCATACTGTGATAGCTTTGTATTTGTACTGTTATGTTGGCATATGTATGTATACCACGCTTCGCGTTGTACTCTATTTCCTTGTTGTACTTTTATGCTTAGCGTATATACGTGGGGGCTTCTTCTGACCTACGTATATATGTCGCAGTGACGTCCCCGTATCCGTGGAATCGGGGCGTTACAATAACTAAATTTCCCGTGAAAGGCTCTGGACTATCTCCTCGAGATTCCTCTAGATTAAGAGTTGAGGTGCTATATGAAGCTCTCTTGATTCAACACAAGTATGGGAAACACATAAACAATATCTAGCATATGAATATGTGCAATATAAAGTAATGCAAGATATAAAAGGAGTAGAATTTAGAGATAGTGGATTAAACGCAAACACCAAGATATGTTTCGAGGTTCGAGCCACTGCTCTACGTCCCCGCTCCACACAGAAGGATTTTCACTACGTCCACACAGGACCTCCCACAAAGGGAACCTTCACCGAGGAATTTGCAATTACAAACTTGGACTATACAACTCCTTTCTCCAACACTACCACCTCTACTCAAGAGGTAAGGCACAAACCCAAAACTCAATCACCTCTACACAAGAGGGATAAGGCACTAAGCCAAAACACAATCACCTCTACACAAAGAGGGACAAGGCACAAATCCAATCAATAACCTCAATCACCTCTACACAAGAGGGATAACGACAAACCCAAACTCAATCACCTCTACACAAGAGGGATAACGACAAACCCAAAACTCAATCACCTCTACACTAGAGGGATAGGCACAAAGCTAAAGTAACGGAAAGATTACAACTCTTGGTGATCACAATAGACCACAAATAATTTTTCCCACAAAAACAAGATCCTATAGATAGGATAGATATGATAGCTCAAGTGTGAAAAAAACAAGTTGTTTGAAAATCAAAATCACAAAGAAAATACTTGAAAAAAATACTAGATAGAAATAGAAATAAAGATCGAAACCAATTTTCCAAAGACTCCATTTTTCTTTAATTTTTCCAACCCTTGAAAACAAATAAAAGATAGAGATTTGAAGTGCAAAAACTCTTTTGAAACTCTTGAAACCCAAAACTTTGATTTTCAATGGAATTGTTGTTGTGTTAAACTCAATCCTAATGACCCCTTTATATAGGGTTTTAGAAGAGCAAACTTAGTATAGTTTTACCAGGTTAAAAGAGGAAGAAATTGACACTAATATTCAACTCTCCTCGTTTTGAAATTAAACATGTTTTAAAAACCAGCTTAGAGAATTAGTCATTATTGCCAATCTGGCAGACTGGCGGTCGACCGACCGGTCGACCAGCAGATTCAAAAAATCTGAGCGTTAGCCCTCGGTCGACCGGCCAGTCGACTGGCAGATTCAAAAAATCCAACCGTTAGCCCTCGGTCGACCGACGGGTCGACCGTGACAAATAGAGACAAAACTGGTTACAGTCGATCGACCGCCCGGTCGACCGCAAGAGGGGACCAGTCGACCGGGACGTGCACAACGTGCACACCCCCAATTGCCAGAACTCTGATCGACCGTGGGGTCGATCGTTCTGGCCTGTAATAGACACGGTCGACCGCCTGGTCGACTGACCTAGGCCAAAAATAGATTCTTAGATATTTTTGAAGATGCAGAAAAAAAATTTCAAATATTTTTGTTTGAATTTTAGGAGATAGAAAACATGCTTAGCCATGAGATACAAATTTTAAACATTGATAGAAATATTTAGAAAAATATAGAACAAGTATCAAAACCAAACATGTTAAAAATCATTCTTTTGCAACCGTGCATTTTTTTGTGTATTTGTATTTTTGAGCCTCAAATCTATATTTTATCCTTTAACAAACTAGTTTCTTATAAGGTTCTGATTGGCTACATGAATCTTCAAGTGGGCTTCTCTGGTAGTGACGTTGAGCAACGTTTGGAGTTTGAGGTATGAACCCAAACTTAAATACCCTTGAGCCATCAACATTTTCCTTTATAAGAAGAACTTGTTCATCTTACGAACCCTTGAAATACACTCTTGAACTTGATTAATACCAAATAGGTTTATATGCTTTGTTATCATCAAAACACAAAATCGGGGATTGTAACTTTTGGCCAACACCTGATGCTAACCTTTTGTGCTCCCCAAGGCATCGGGGTTCGGTTCATGTGTGTGAGTCACACACAAATACAAATAAGAGGATCCCCGCGATGACACGTAAATTTGACCTCTTATAATTTCTTATAATATGTATGTGAGGTCCACACACATAACATATTATAAGAGGATCAATACACGTGTCAATATGTAATTGACGCTCTTATTGTATGTGTGGGTGACTCACACACATGACCGAACCCGGTGGGTATAAGTGCAGCTGATGAATTTTCTTTTATTTTTTTTAGCTTGAATTTTGGGGATTAAAATCCAGTATCTGATCTCGACCTCTGTAAGAGAGACCTGCGGCGCTCTCAAATTCACCCAGTTATCATTCAAATTCTCCACGACCCACTTTTGCTTGCAAGTTCTCCCTGTCTTTTCTTGATGGCAGGCGGAGATGGCGGCATGGAACCATCATCGGCAAACTCCAGCATTCGTCTCGGCGGCGGCTGCATCAGTTGAAGATGATGAAAGTTGAGTTACTGAAATATATACCTGAAACTGTTTCCATTAATTTCTCGTCAGCCATTGCAAGTCAAGATATCTGGCAGGAAAATGAAGAACCACTGACCAGGCCATGGGATCAAATTAAAAGAAGAACCAAGACAGTTGCCTAATAAAGAACCATTTATCTATTAAAACCCAGAAAGAAATTTTGTTGCGAGGAATCTGGGGAAAACCAAGAACAGGAGAGGGTTGGGGGATAGTTACCTGTAGAAATAGTCTATCGCGAGAGAGAGAGAGAGAGAGAGAGAGAGAGAGAGAGAGAGACTTCAAGTTGTCAGAGAAGAGCGGGAAAGTACCTGGTGTATCATTATATGGGGCTGGTTCCGGAATCTTCTAGATACTTTCAATCTGAACCAGGTTACATTTGATTTTATTGTTCTTTGTCTGGGAAAATGTAGGCTGTGGAGGCAACAACAAGTGGTTTGTAAAATTTGTTTTTGCTGATTCAGTATATTCTCTGGTTCTTTTGGTTTCTTCACTGAATCATCTACCCAAAAAAATTCACTTGATTTGATAAGTGCAGATTTAGTTGCTGGTTATGGTAAGAACACGACCTCAAACAGGTATTATTCAGTTAGCCCTAAATATTTCAGATTTTGGTTTTGGACCACTTAGTATTACGTTGTAGTAGCTCATTCTTTCTTGGTGATATTTGAAGGAAAACTAAATGGTCACGAGGTAATCTTGTAATCTAAATCATTCCATCTTTAAAAAGTAATAATAAAAAGGTAATTTAAACTTAGAACAAAATGGGAGCTGATGTGTTCATTGAAGGGAGAATACAAAGAGAAATAAGGAGCAAGGCCATATGTTAAAAAATCCTGAAATTGAAACTCATATGGATGCAAATGTTTCAAAGAAGGCGGCCGCTCCCTGTGACAACGAGTGCTACTGGCCACCTCGTTGACAGCTTAGCTTCGCTTCTCGCTTCCTATTATAGGTCAGTAGTGCCCTGGTCCATCACTTGGCAGTGCAAGCGTCTTCTGTGGATGCCAACAACCACATGTCTTCGAGACACCGGCTTTACTTTCAAGAGGAAGTTTGGTCTGTCACATGATTGCAGAATCATAAAGATCCCGTGGCTGTTCCTCGACAATACTACGCACTCCCTGTGCAGGAATCTCATAGCCCTTGAGCAATGCTCTCCCACATCTGAAAACTACTTCACTGCCTTTGCAGCGTTCATGGATGGTCTCATTGAGACACACCAGAAGGTGTCGACCTGGCTGGCGTCGACCTCTAACCTCTGCACTGAGGCTTCCTTGGGTTACGACCACTGCATCAACGACCGGTTCAGTTACATCGCGGTATACCACACAGAAAGATCTTTCGAGGTGAAATTCTGCCAGTGGTGGAAGCAACTTGTCCCTCGCTATTTCACCAATCCATGGGTCCTGCCATCTTTTTTTGCGGCGATCATCATCCTCATTCACACGCTTCTGCAAACTCTCTAATTGGCCTATTATTACCAGTCCAATTAGGTACAGAAAACCTGTTTGTCTCTGTGATTTGTCATGAGAAACTCAAATTTTGTCAATCAAATTAGACGTAAAGTATTTTGTTTTCATCTTATAGCTTGATCAGCTGCATGAATTGAAGTGCATTAAGCCCTATTTTGGTTAAAGATGAAACTGTTGATTCGATCAGCTTTCGCTTTCAAGACATAATTAAGAGAATAGTGATATTTTGCTGGGTTTTCACCCATTTTTTTTTATAAAAAGCCCTACCTCGTACCTCTAAATCCACGGAAAGAAGATTCTGTAGGGAGATAGGAGATAAAATGTTATGATGGAGAGTTTTTTAAAACTCATCAAGAAACATAGTGCAAAGATTGGAAATCAAAAGGAGCGAGTGCTTTAGAACGGAGCTTATATCAGACTAGCAGTAGGTCGGTCGACCGCCCGGTCGACCGGTGTGCACAAAGCAGGGCTGATCGACCACCCGGTCGACCGGTGTGCACAAACGTGCCCAGGGTAGCTCGGTCGATCGTCAGGTCGACCGTAACAGGAGAACGGTCGACCGACTGACATGATGAAACTCTCGGTTGCAAACGGTCGACCGAGCGGTCAACCGGGTGCTTGGATTGGTCGACCAGGCGTATCTGGGCACGGATCTGTCTCTCCTTTCGGGATTCGGACTTTGTTTCTGAATTGGAGACGAATCCAATTGAGGTTTTCTAAATTCCTGGGTCTCTTTGGCTATAAATAAAGGGGCAGAGCCCTCTTGAATTGAATGCAAGGTACAAATTATATTAGTTGTTGAATCAATAAAATCTCTCTCCCTTGCCCCGAAGACATAGGCAAATTGCCGAATCTCATTAAATATTGTGTTTGCTTTCTCTCTTATTTCTTGTTCTTGTTATTCTTGCGGTACTTCTCTGCTGCATCTATTGGGTTCCTCGCTAGTTATTGCCTCGCCCGCAATGAGTGGTACCAGAGCATCTCAGGTTCGTCGTGGGATCGTGTGTTGATTCTAAGAGCATTGGTTGCTGTTTGGCGGAGATCGTGTGTCGATCTCAGAGCAGCGTTGGGACTCTTTGTGGGATCGTATATCGATCTCAAAATAGCGTTTGCATTGCTCAAGGAATCAGATTCGGCGGAGTAGATCGTTTCGAAAACTCTTCTAGGGTTTCACTTTAAGGTAAAGATCTTATCTTTATCTAGTTTGTTTGATCTAACTCCATTTGCTTTCGCATTGCTTTGAGGGGACATTGAGAAGATGGCTGGAGATAGTACATCTACGGTGAAATTCATGAGCCCACATCCTTTGAAGATTGATATAGTAAAGTTCAATGGTAAGAACAACTTCGGTATGTGGAGGTGTGAGGCGTTGGATGCACTGACGACATCAAACCTCGAGGACACTCTACGATTAGAAAAAAGCGTGATTCTACTTCTGAAGAAGATTGGGACAAGATGAACTTAACAGCGTGTATTTGATCAGGTCTTGTTTGACACAAGACATCAAGTACCATGTGTTACATGAAACATCTGCAAGGCAGTTGTGAGAGATCCTAAAAAAGAAGTATCTAACGAAGAGCATTGAGTCGTAGTTGCAATTGAAATAAGGCTTTATCACTTCCAGATGAAGAGAGGACTCTCCATTGATGAACACATGAACAACTACACCAAGCTTTTTACAGATCTAGTTAATGTGGATGTCAAAATTGATGAAGAGGATAAGGCAGCGATTCTTTTGAATTCTCTCCCGAATGAAGAATATGAGACCTTTACTCTTACCTTGATCAGTGGTAGACAAACACTTAACTATAATGAAGTGTCGGCTGCTCTTGTAAACTATGAAGTAATGAGGCAAGATAGATTGTCTTCTCATGGGAGTACATCAGTAGAGGCATTGGCTGTAAGAGGCAGAGGTTCAAATAGGAAGGGCAAAGGTGATCACGGGATATCGAAGTCCAGACCAGGTTTCAGAGATCTGAAGAAGAACTAGTGCGCCTTCTGCAAAGAACCAGGGCACTGGAAAGTTGATTGTCCAAAGGCCAAAGGTAAGAAAAAGGAGTCAAAGACTTAGGCAAACCTTACACGGGTGGTCACTACTCATGTCAGTACTTCACAGGTAGGTGGATCAGACTCAGACTCACCAGGATTCTCTTGCTCTGTTACTACTCCTATCGTTGGTTACTCAGGAGATGCTGAGTGGATATTAGATACTGGAGCTACCTACCATGTGTGCCCGAACAGGAATTGGTTTTCTTGCTTCGAGAAGCTAGACGGATGTTCAGTTATTATGGGTGATGATCACCCATATAACATGGAAGGTATAGGAACGGTCCAGATCAAGATGTTCGATGGGATGATACGAAAATTGAAGGAAGTGAGATATGTACCTCAACTTAAGAGAAATTTTATCTCTGTTGGTGCTTTGAAAACATTGGGTCTTGAGGTATCAATAAAGGATGGAATTCTCAAGAAGGCCAAAGGCTCAATGGTGGTTCTAAAGGGCGTCCGTTAGAATAATCTCTACTACTTGAAGGGTAGTATTGTTACAGGACAAGTGATAACCTCTACGATACAGATGGCTTAACCAGGCTATGACATATGAGGCTCGGACACACAGGTGAAAAATCTTTGCAAGCTCTTGCAAAGTAAGGACTATTGAAAGGTGTCAGAACCTACAAACTGGAGTTCTGTGAACATTGTGTCATCGGAAAGAAGACCAAGGAGAAATTCAGTACAATGACTCACTGCACCGAGGGGATTGTGGATTATGTTCACACTAACGTTTGAGTACCTACCAAGACTGCAACTATTGGAGGTAACCATTACTTTGTGACTTTCATTGATGACTATTTTAGGCGATGTTGGGTATATACCATGAAGCACAAAGGGGAAGTCCTAGAATTATTTGTGGAGTGGAAGAAGAATTTGGAGAAAAGCACGAGAAGGAAGATCTAGGTCCTCCGTCAGATAACGGAGGTCATTACAAGTCTGATCCTTCTCTAAAATTATGTCGTGATGAGGGCATAGACGGTACTTCACAGTGAAGGAAACACCGCAACAAAACGGGGTAGCAGAAAGGATGAACAGGACTTTACTAGAGAAGGTCCATTGTATGTTATCAAATGCCAAATTACCAAAGAACTTTTGGGATGAGGCTTTGCATATGCTTGCTATCTCGTCCACAGGTTGCTTTCGTCTGCGATAGGAGGTAAAACTGAAAGTACACCTAGAGGGGGTGAATAGGTGTATGGCTAATCTAATGACAAATGATGCGGAATTAAAAATAAATTGCAACACACTAAGTGTAACCAAAGAGTGTAGCCGAATTCCCGGTGAAGGGCTCTGGACTATCTCCTCTAAATTCCTCTAAATAAGAGTTGAGGTGCTATGTAAAGCTTTCTTAGTTCAACACAAGTGAGGCACACAAACAATACCAAGCATATAAGTATGATATGAACGATATGAAATAATGCAAAGCACAATGTAAGAGAGAGAGAGTTTAGAGATGGTTGATCAATCGCAAACGCCGAGATATGTTTCGAGATTCAAGTCACTGCTCTACATCCCCGCCTTCATACAGAAGGATTTCCACTATATCGTCCACACAGGACTTCCCGCACAGGGAACCTCCACTGAGGATTTAGGTAACACAAATTAAGAGTACACAACTCCTCTCTCTAACATATACAACCTCTTCACAAGAGGCAAGGCACAATAACTATCACCTCTACACTTAGAGGGATGGGCACTTAGCCAAATACAATCACCTCTCACTAGAGGGATAAGACACTAAGCCAAACAACAAAGATCACCTCTACACTTAGAGGGATACCAACACAATCAAACACTCCTCCAACAATCACCTCTACACTTAGAGGGATAGGGCTCAAAGGCAACACTCCAACAACTACCTCTACACTTAGAGGGATACCAACACAACCTCCACACTCACCTCTACACAAGAGGAAACTCAAATAAAAGAGGGTTTACAACTCTTGGTGGTCTCACTAAATCACAAACAAATTGATTTTTCCAACCCTTGAAAATAAATAAAGATAAAATCTTTAAGCCCAAAACTCTTTTAAAAACTTACCGTTAAACAGTTAAAAAGATGGGAAATTTTTGCTCTCAAAAACCATGAAGAAACCAACTCAAGAGATGGGTATTTATACCCTCTCAAAATTCTGCCCGTTGCAGCAAGGAAAGGTCAGAAATGACCTTCCGGTCGACCGGCCAACGGTCATTTTTATGACCGTTGAGCCACTGGTCGACCGCCCGATCGACCGGAACTGGATATAGAGAGCAGCAGCTCTCGGCCAGTCGACTGTCCAGTCGACCGGGGCCATTTTCAGAGAGCAGAGCTCTCTGGCGGTTGACCGACCTGGTCGACCGCCCACCAACCGCTACTGTCGTGCACGTTTATACACGTTGGTCGACCAGACCGGGACGACCGACTTCTGCAGCGATCGACCGTCCGGTCGACCGGCAGAAGGCTAGGTCCAGCTTTTAAGAGATTAAAAAACTTATATTTTTAACTTCAATTAAATCCCATAAAATCACATAAATTTCACAAAAATAAGTTCTTATTAGATCTTTGAAATACAAATATGTGTGACTAAAATTCAGCACATATTACAAACTATTTGAACCATTTTTGTGATATTGAAATTTGCCTTTAAACCAAAATTGATATTTTCCAAAAACCAAACTTTGAAATGGAAAACCGTTTTCTCCAAAACTCATGTAAATATAAAAACATGATATTGAAACAACTTTGAAGCATATTGTATATGGATAGAATCCAATATACATAAAGGATATATATATATATATATATATATATATATATATATATATATATATATATCTATGTTTTTGACTAGAAATCCAAAACCAGTTAAATTGAAACTAAAACTAATAAACTTTAAACTTGTGTGTGTATGTGAACTTGAGCATATCAACACTATCTAATCTTTACACAAGATCTAAACAATCTAAACAAAACAAACTGAGGTCTTCTTGTAGAACTCCTTCTTCAAGTCGACTCGATTCAAACGCGATCCAACGAGCTTGACTCCAACCGAGTACTAGATGCGATCTTTACGCTCGAGCTCTGAATCAACATGTGAAAGCTCAAAAACACCTTTGTTGAAGCTAATCACTTACTAATATCTTGATCAAATATCTGAAACTAAATATCACAAGATTATTAGTAAACTATAACTACATGAGTTAATCATCATCAAAACTAGAGTGATGGGCCTTTGTGCCAACAATCTCCCCCTTTTGATGATGACAAAACTCATGAAGTTATATATGCATGAATTAAAGTTAAGTTTCATAGAAACTCCCCTTAGCTCATACATAACAATAAATAACAAAGATATTCAATGTATGCATAAAACAAATAACACATATTGACATATATGCTTTGATACCAATTGAAAACAAAATACATATGCTCTGATATCAATTGAAAAAAATAAACATGCATATAAATGACATAAACATGTATATATAAAACTCTCAATCTTTTAAGGATGCATATAAAAATTCTCAAATTTCTCTTCTCCTTTTTGTCAATCATCAACAAAGGGGCATAAATAAACTAAAAACAATTTTCTTCCTTTTGGTCAAATCAAATAAGAAGAATGTATATGCGATATACATTCATGAAGAGGAGAGACGTAAAGTTAACTCCCTCTGCATACATGCATTACATGAAAAAGAGATGATTAAACCCTAATCACATAGCACATAATATACAATGTATAAAAGGAGATGTGAAGCTCCCTCTACACACGTGTATTACATAAAGAGGAGAGGTCAAGCTCCTCAATATGAGATAACTCAACATGAATGTATATAAGGAGAAGATATTCCCTTGCATGTAAGCAATACAAATCAAAAACAATGTGATACCAATAGAAAAATATATCAATATGTAATAAAGGTATACATTGAAACATTATGATACAAATTTATGATACCAATAAAAATAAACAAAACATTTTTAATATGCCAATTGAAAGTAAACAAAATTTTTAAGATACTAAAAGATACCAATTGAAAATATCTTGATATCAATTTAAAATGTCCTATAATCTTTGATACTAATAGAAAATGAAACATTGTATGTTTTGATATCAATTGAAATATATATATTGAAAATCTTGATACCAATGAAAGTAACAACCAATTGAAAGTAAAAACCAAATTATTTTAGGTAAACATAATTTATATCAATATAGATACTAATTTAAAATGAAACATGATACCAATATTGAAAATGTTAGCATATACCAAAATAAAGTATTTTCATCATAAAGAATAGGAGTAAGATACCAATTGAAAATAAACTCGATTGAAAGATACATTTGGAAGATAAAACATGAATTTCTCCCTCTTTATGAAATACCAATAAAAACAATACATAAGCTTGCATAAGATACCAATTGAAAAATAATTGACATTAAGGAGTAAATCAAGCTTAGCATAAACATAATTTATGTTTTAAGATGTAAAGATATAGTAAGCATAATCAAATCACATATACATATATGAAAATGTAAATACCAATCGAAATTGATACTATTTGAAAGTTGAAGCATACATATATAGAAAAACAAAATATGAGTATATAGAAAAATTATCAATTGTGATACCAATTGAAAATACAATGAGGATCAAATGTATAACTCATAAATACCTCCCTTCATGCACATGTTTAAATAGATTTTCAATTTGAGCAGACAGGGCATGGTCGCCCAACCGTCCGCCCTTCGGATGGAAGGAGTTTTCAAAAATAAGATTTAAAAATAGTTTAATACGTTTGAAAACTCTATCAAAATGAAGAATATGAACTAGTTTAAAATAATTTGAAATAACTAGTTATACATTCTTCAAAACATGAAACCAAATCATATACTTCATAAAGCATGCATTTTGCACAAAATAGACACTCAAAATATATAAAGCTCAACAAGGTACTCATAAAACAAAGTAATGAGTAAACTTAAAATAATGTGAGTGTACAAGAGTCATGTGAAAATCATGATCATAGAACTAGGCAATGAAGCTCAAAGAAATTCCTTTGTAAACATGAAAACATGAAAATTTAATTTTTATCAAAACAATACTAACTCCAAGGCATATGTATGTTTCGTCTAAAATTAAGGTATACATACATATCCCAAACTCAAATGAGTCCATAAAGGAATTTGCATGAAAAGCAAGTGACTCAAGGGTATACATGTATATCTAAAGTTTTAAGCAGAATTATCATATACATGAAGCTAGACATATTAAAATGAAAACATGTATAAATAGGGAATACAAGTTGAAATGTAAGAATCATCAAAATAAGACCATACTAGTACATCTAATGGGTACAAATGAGCAATTAGGCACAAACATATAAGAATCAAATGTGGCCCATTAGTTGTACAAGTATCACACAACTTTAATGAAAACTACATCTAAACAGTAATCAAAACATGAAGTGCAAAACCATAAACAAATATGATTATTAAGGTAAATGCACATGTTTTAGAGTAATGATATACACAATAGCTAAACTAAAGCGAGAACACAAAATATGGATCCATATGAACATGCGTGTATCTCAAATACTATATACGTATGTCATAAGTCTAATAACATGGTATTTAATAACAATCATGAAAAACTAAACCATGCAAAAATCATCAATAAGAGCATGTAAACTAAATGGGAGTTAGAGATCATTACCAAAATCAAGGGCTAATTTCTAGATCTTCAAAGCATGGTGGTCCTCCTACCAAACTCCCCCTGAAAGTGATGCATCCAAAAGTGTCACTATATAACTCGGAACGCATTCACCTCAAGGCACCAATGCCCTCACGTCAAGCGAGAGTCCACACCTACATCAAATACAATAGGGGTGAATTTTGGTACCCAAACTCTATTGGATCAATGGGGGTTAGCACCTTTTCTAATCTAAACAAATTTGTTTGCGAAATTTGAATCATTTAAACTATCATAACAAAATTTTAAAAGATGGCCTTTACATCCACAATGTGTACAAGTGTACACATGAGCATACATAGAATCATGTGTGTGAGCATGATGAGCATGTGTATGCCGTGTATGGTGTGCATGCATGTGATGAGTATGTTTTTTGCGAAACATGGATTCCAAACGTGTGTGGTTCATGGCACATTAGCTCAAAGTGAAGCCCAAACAAATAACACTCTTCTTTAGTATAGTTATATCATTTTCAACTTTAGAAGAAGAGGTGGAGTATCTATTGTAACACTAAAGGGTGAAGTAAAGTTAGCATGGCAAACATGAGTATCTAAATTATTTTTCAAGAAAATATTTTCCTTAGAAACCAAATCCAATTTCTTTGAAATTAAAACAATTTTATTTTTCAAAGATTCACTCTCTTTTAAAACAAAATCAAGTTTTGAAGATAGAACTTCATTTTTCTTCAAAACATTATCACAATCATTTTTACATTTTAAGATTTTGTTTTCATTTAAGACAAAATCAAGTTGGGATTTTAATGAGTCCCTTTCATTAAAAATCTCATCCCTCTTGCAAAGCCATGTTAAGTTTTGAAAACAAATCCTTATTTTCTTCTTTTACTTTAAAAGTTTTGTTTTAAAAAGTTGGTATTTTTTTAATAATTTTTCACAAATAATAGATAGTTCTTCATTTAATGTATCGGCATCAATATGATCATCACCTGAAGAACTAGCACTGTCATCTAGTTGACTGTCCGAATTTATCTCAAGGGAGCCATTCCCTTGGACCATGTAGCATGTTTTTTCAGATTCACTTCCACTAGATTCCTCCTCCACATAGTTTGGCGTTTGAAACTTTGGAGAGGTCAAAGTGTTCCACACTGCAAAAGCGGAATCACAATGAGAAACAGTCATAAGATAATCTTTACTTAGAGTGCTCCTAAGTGCCTCAAGGCTTGTGCATTGGCCTCTATATGCTTGCTATTACCAAGATAAGATTTCTTGTTAGCGGTAAGGTAAACATGCATTCCTAGGGTCTTTAGGTACATACTCATCTTAATCTTCCATATATTGATGTTAGAAACATCAAATATAGGAGGGGTCATGAAGTCCATGAGTGTAAACTATATGTGTGTAAATGCAAGTCTAGATTAGCTAACCAAGATCTCACTCCTAAATGGTTAAACCTAATATCAAGAGTGTAGGCTCTGATACCAATTGAAAGTACACCTAAAGGGGGTGAATAGGTATATGGCTAATCTAATGACAAATGATGTGAAATTAAAAATAAATTGCAACACACTAAGTGTAACCAAAGTGTGTAGCCAAATTTTCGGTAAACGGCTCTAGACTATCTCCTCTAAATTCTTCTGAATAAGAGTTGAGGTGCTATGTAAAGCTCTCTTAGTTCAACACAAGTGAGACACACAAATAACACCAAGCATATAGGTAAGACATGAACAATATGAAATAATGTAAGGCACAATATAAGAGAGAGAGTTTAGAGATAGTTGATCAATCGCAAACACCAAGATATATTTCGAGGTTCGAACCACTGCTCTACGTCCCTGCCTTCACACCGAAGGATTTTCACTATATCGTCCACACAGAACTTCCCACACAGGGAACCTCCACTGAGGATTTAGGTAATACAAATTAGGAGTACACAACTCCTGTCTCTAACAAATACAACCTCTTCACAAGAGGCAAGGCACAACAACTATCACCTCTGCACTTAGAGGGATGGGCACTTAGCCAAACACAATCACCTCTCACTAGAGGGATAAGACACTAAACCAAACAACAATGATCACCTCTACACTTAGAGGGATACCAACACAATCAAACACTCCTCCAACAATCACCTCTACACTTAGAGGGATAGGGCTCAACACTCCAACAACCACCTCTACACTTAGAGGGATACCAACACAACCTTAACACTCACCTCTACACAAGAGGGAATTCAAATAAAAGAGGGTTTACAACTCTTGGTGGTCTCACTAAACCACAAACCATTGATTTTTTCAACCCTTGAAAATAATAAAAGATAAAATCTTTAAGCCCAAAACTCTTTTAAAACTTATTGTTAAACACTTAAGAAGATGGAAAATTTTTGCACTCAAAAACCATGAAGAAACCAGCTCAAGAGATGGGTATTTATACCCTCTCAAATTCTGCCCGTTGGCAGCCAGGAAAGGTCAGAAATGACCTTCCGGTCGACCGCCCGGTCGACTGGCCAACATTCATTTTTATGACCGTTGAGCCACCGGTCGACCGCCCAGTTGACAGGGACTGGATACAGAGAGCAGAGCTCTCTAGCGGTCGATCAACCCGGTCGACCGAGGCCATTTCCAGAGAACAGAGCTCTCTGGCGTCGACCAACCCGGTCGACCGGCCCACCAGCCACTATTGTCGTGCACGTTTATGCACGTCGGTCGACCGGACCGGTCGACTGACTTCTGCAGTGGTCGAGCGTCCGGTCGACCGGCAGAAGGCCAGGTCCAGCTTTTAAGGGATTAAAAAACTTGTATTTTTAACTTCAATTAAATCTCATAAAATCACATAAATTTCACAAAAATAAGTTCTTATTAGATCTTTGAAATACAAATATGTGTGACTAAAATTCAGCACATATTACAAACTATTTGAACCATTTTTGTGTTATTGAAATTTGTCTTTAAACCAAAATCGGTATTTTCCAAAAATCAAACGTTGAAATGGAAAACTATTTTCTCCCAAACTCATGTAAATACAAAAACATGATATTGAAATAACTTTGAAGCATATTGTATATGGATAGAATCCAATATACATAAAGGATATATATATATATCTATGTTTTTGACTAGAATCTAAAACCAGTTAAACCGAAACCAAAACCTATAAACTTTAAACTTGTGCGTGTATGTGCTTGAGCATATCAACACTATCTAATCTTTACACAAGATCTAAACAATCTAAACTAAACAAACTTAGGTCTTCTTGTAGATTTCCTTCTTCAAGTCGACTCGATCCAAACGCGATCCAACGAGCTTGACTCTAACCGAGTACTAGATGAATCTTGACACTCATGCTCTGAATCAACATGTGAAAGTTTCAAAACTCCTTGTTGAAGTTGATCACCTATTAATATCTTGATCAAATATCTGAAACTAAATATCACAAGATTATTAGTAAACTATAACTACATGAGTTAATCATCATCAAAATTAGAGTAATGCGCCTCTGGGCCAACAAAAACTCCTCTAGAGGTTTGGTCTGGGATAGTTGCTTATAACTGTGATTCGCTAAGGGTATTTGGTTGTCCGGCCTACTACTATGTTAAAGAAGACAAGTTAGACCTAAGAGCGAAGAAAGGAGTATTCGTAGGATTCAAGAGAGGAATAAAAGGCTACAATGTTTGGGATCCTAAGGACAGAAAATTTGTTCTCAGCAGAGATGTCACATTCGATGAGACTTCAATGTTGAAGTCTACAATCTCTCAGCAGGTGGTGATTGAAAGGACCAAAGAGGTATCGCAGCAGGTGGAGAGTGATGCTACTTCACCATCTCTAGAAAGGTCAGTATCTTTGGAGATCATACCCAAGATGACACAGGGTAGTGATCAAGTAGCCGAGCAGGATGTTGATGATGATAAGGATCAAGGACATGTTATGGCTAATGTCCATGAATCCGTTGCAATTGGAAGGCCCAGAAGAAATTCATGCAAACCAAATTGGCTCACTATAGATATGATTGTGGCCTATGCTCTCCTAGTCGTCGAAGAGGCGATCCTGTCTATATATAGGGAAGCTTCAGTTCAGAGTCGAAGATGTGGAAGGATACTATGAAAGAAGAGATGAGTTCTCTACACAAGAACAACACTTGGGAACTGAAAGAGTTACCCAAAGGAAAAAAGGAAATTGGCTGTAAGTGGGTATATGCAAAGAAACGGGGATCTCTCAAGGAAGATACCGTACGCTACAACGCCAGGTTGGTGGTGAAAGGCTACGTACAATGAGAAGGCATTGATTACAACGAGGTATTCTCCCCGGTTGTAATGAACTCATCATTTCAAATTTTGCTGGTGCTGGTAGCACAGTATGAGTTGGAGCTTGACCAGCTCGATGTGAAGATAGCCTTTCTCCATGGCAATCTTGATGAGGAAATTTATATGACTTAGCCGTTGGGTTCAAAACTGCAGGTAAGGAGAATATGGTATGCAAGCTGAAGAAATCGCTGTATGGATTGTAACAATCTCCTAAACAGTGGTACAAGCGTTTCGGCTGCTTCATCAGAGGAAAATGGTACACATGTAGCCATTATGACCCATGTGTATATTACAACAAGCTACTTAGAGGAGAGTACATCTATCTACAATTATATATAGATGATATGCTTATCGCTTCTAAAAGCAGATCCGCAATTAATAAATTGAAGAAAGACTTGTCTTCCGAGTTCGAGATGAAGGATCTTGGTGAAGCAAAGAATGTGCTAGGCATGGAGATTGAGCGAGACCGAAGGAGTGGCAAGGTGAGCTTGACACAAATGGGGTATTTGCAAAAGGTACTTCAGAGATTCAACATCGATGGTGATACGAAATCTATAAGTATACCACTGGCTCCTCATTTTAAGTTAAAAGCCACTGTCTCCAACTACTGTTAAAGAACGTGAGTACATGACTCGCGTGCCGTATGCTAGCGCAGTTGGTAGTTTGATGTATACAATAGTGTGTATAAGACCAAACTTGTCACAAGCTATCTCAATGATTAGCAAATACATGCATGATCCTGGAAAGGGTCATTGGGATGCAGTAAAGTGGGTTCTACGGTACATTAAGGGTACATAGATGTTAGATTGGTATTCGAGAAGGATTTCGCAGATAAACAGGAGTGTATCAGATATGTTTACTCTAATTATACAGGAGACCTTGACAAACGTCGGTCTATAACGAAGTATGTGTTTACACTGTCTCAAACACCGGTGAGTTGGCACTCTATTCTACAGTCTACCGTTGCATTGTCTACTACAGAGACCGAGTATATGGCCATGACGGAGGCTATGAAGGAGGCAATATGGCTTCAAGGTTTGCTCGATGACTTGGGGATTAAACAGGATTTATTAAGGATCAATTATGATAGCATGAGTACTATCTATTTGGCAAAGAACCAGGTGTATCATGCAAGGACGAAGCACATAGACGTCAGGTTTCACTTTGTTCGATTGATTCTTGATGAAGGTGATATTGAATTACTAAAAATTCATACAAAGGAGAATCCCACAGATATGCTTACTAAGGTAGTATCAGGAGTGAAGTTTACACATTGTAAAGAGTTGCTCCATATCCTTCCAGTTGCTTGAGCTCGTTGGAGCTCATTTGGATGAACTACGGATGACTTGATTCCTTGAGCAAGGTACGTAGGCAGCCACACTGATGCAGCCACTTTCGAGTCGACATGTACTATGATGAGTTCGGCTCAGATTTGATAAATTTTTACCGAGATGGAGAATTGTAGGGAGAGACGAGATAAAATATTATGATGGAGAGGTTTTTAAAACTCATCAGGAAACATAGTGTAGAGATTGGAAGCCAAAAGGAACGAGAACGGCGCGAGAACGGAGCTTATATCAGACCAGCAGCAGGGCCGGTCGACCTCCCGGTCGACCGGTGTGCACAAAATAAGGTTGATTGACCACCCAGTCGACCAGTGTGCATAAAATAAGGCCGGTTGACCACCCAATCGACCGGTGTGCACAAAGGTGAACATGGTAGCTCGGTTGACCGCCTGATCGACCGTAGCATGAGAACGGTCGACCGCTCGGTCGACTAACATGATGAAACTCTCGGTTGGACACGATCGATGAGCGATCGACCGGGTGCTTGGGTCGGTCGACCGCTCAGTCTACCGACAGGCGTTTCTGGGTGTGGATCTATCTCTCCTTCCGGGATTCGGACTTTGTTTCTGAATTGGAGACGAATCCAATTGGGATCTCCTAAATTTCTGAGTCTCTTTGACTATAAATAAAGGGGCGAGCCTTCTTGAATTGAATGCAAGGTACAAATCGTATTGATTGTTGAATCAATAAAATCTCTCCCCCTCTTGCCCCGGGACGTAGGCAAATTGCCGAACCTCGTTAAATATTGTGTTTGTTTTCTCTCTTGTTTCTTCTTCTTGTTATTCTTAGGGTACTTCTCTGCTGCATCTATTTGGTTCCTCACTGGTTGTTGCCTCGCCCGCAACAAATCCTAGTCATTATCAAATAAGTGTCAGCATTTCCTGATTCACTTCCTTCCGTTTTCTTTAGTTTAGAAACACACACACAAACACAACCTGAAGATATCGCTCGAAGACGTTACATCTAATCATCATTGCCTTCTTCCCCTGAAATACTCTTGAACAACAGAAAAGAAAGCCAATTATTAATAATCGATTACAGATTACAAAACCACCATAATTTTCAATGAAAAATTGGCAACTGGAACAATTTAATGCCATCACAAACAAATAAGATAGAATGCTTAGTGAACAAAGCATTTGTTATACAAGGGAAGCAATAGAAGTCTCTCTTCTGCTGAGACAGAAAGATCCTCTATTCACTTGTTCCTGCAATCTTTTTCTTCAGTTCCTCGATGTCATTAGCTAGTTCTTTTCGGCTTGACTGTGAAAAAAGGGAGAGAATCCATCAGATACAAAATATATATGAGGACTGCAAAAGAGCCTTCGCTCGGTAGCACTAAAAGTCCCTAGGATCAAACCAATCATTTTGATTACAAATTTGAACTTATCCTTCACAAAAATAGCATAAAATAATTGATTGAGTTATGTAAACATGAGAGGAACAAGTTATATTTCTTGATTTTCAAGATGGTAGCCGACAGAAATGCATCAATCACGAGACGTTCATCGCATTTCAATGTGGTACGACTACATTCACAGATTAATACATCAACTACAAGAAATTAACAGATCCTTCTCTTTTATCAGAAACCATCACTGCATCAAGAGCAAAGGAGAATGCTACACAATGCATGTTTGATATCAAGCATCAAGCTCCCCCGTACACGAAAATGAGAAATTTAAGGACATACATGCTTTTCATTTTTGTCATCAAACTTCCATGTCAATTTTCAACTTTAAACCCGTCATACACTTTGCAGCCGAGCCAAGAATGGGAAGATAGAACAACAATAATAGAAACAACAAAACAGTTATACAAAATTTTGGGGTCAGCCACATGAATCCCCTTCATCAATTTAGCTCTATTATTTTCATCACATTGGCAACTAGCATTTCCTTTTTAGCGGCATCTATTTATGTTAGTTTCTATCCCAAGTCCTTGATAACCCTATCAATCATATTTCACTCGCTCTTTGATGCACAAGCCCAAACTCTCTGTCAACTTATTTTCCCTGGTTTTTATCCTCAATAAGCTACCTTTATCAGATGCACTCATTTCTATCTTCTTTTAAGCATGTCACCACTAATCCATCTCATCTGATTTCAACTATGCTCATTTCTTCAACATGTTTCTTAATCGCCCAATTAAGGATGGGAAGATATGTCATATTAAGATTTGGTCGTAAAAAACATTTCCTAGGATAAAATTTTGAATGAAGGGATGTCAGAAATTTTTTCACAGAAATAATTTCAATATGATAAGAAATTTGCTCAAGTGACTTTTACCAAACTCAAGGTTTACCTTGAACAAGAGATAGCGGTATACAAACCACCCAGTGTATCCAAGCCCCACTAACTCCATAACTTTTGGAAGCTGTTGCAGCAAATGGAGAAGAAGTTAAGAAAATGAGTAGTACTTTGTTTAAACAAAAGTTACATGTCAGGTACAAAGAAAAAAACAGCTGGAAATTGTTAAGCAAGGTGAGATGAAGTAAGCACCAGAGGAACAGAGTTGATCGCTCCAACCACAGTATATGACAGCCAAACTGCAACAATAGCACCTCCTCCATAAAGGAAAACTATAGATTTGTTCTCTATAGCATCCCACTGAAACCATTGACAGAAACTTGTGAGTGAGAAGAGTATAGGATAAGAAGTGTTTTCTATAATAGGATGATGGACATTACCTTCTCCTTTAGATCGGACAGGAGCTCATCTGTTGAAGTGGATGCCTCCTCTGAGGAGGATGTAGCTCTTACCCGAAGTGATGAAAATCTGCATGCACCTATTTAAACAAGTAAAAGGAATTAATGCCTTTCATTACCGCTACCTATCGGTAGCATCATCGTTTGCTTCACACAGTATGGAAACCACAGGTGCATAAATGAAGGTTTGGAGCACAACTCAATAAACTCGTGAAGAATCCAAGCTTCCTCAACTAATAAACTACAAATAAATACAAATACCAGCTCCAGCCACATAAAAGATTAAGAGAACCTTGCAATAAAATCTAGCAATCCAGTGAATGAGATGGAAACTTGACTCTTTGTGAAACAATCTAAGCACACTCAGCAAGAAGCAACCTTTCAAAATTCAAATTTTAAAAAAAAAAAAATCTTAGATGAAGACAGTACACAGCAATATCCGAATACTTGCATTCATCCCACAGAAGCACTTTAAGAAAGATTAATCCCGACAATTACCCCTTTTTTCATTTTTACAACAAAATACAAGGGATTCATTTATTCTCAAATTTACTGTGAAGATGTTACATGTAACATTTATGCATAAGATGCATCTAGAGAGTAGAATAATAAGTGTCATCTCATAGCTTCCATAGATATCACCCAACGATGTTGAAACTCCAAGTAGAGACACTTTGAATATGTATTAAGGAATTTTGGCACTACAGATCTATTGCAAAAAAAGCAGAAATTATATAGTCTAGTTATAACACTAGGTCCAATTACCAATCAAAAACAACAAGGTCTTGTGTAGAATAAGACAGATGAATAATTGGATTTGGTACTACAAAAATGAAAATCAGATACATATCAGAAAATACACAAATTGGCTATTTGTCATGAACAAGTACATAACTACTAAACAAATTCTTAAGTTGGAATGCCAAAAAGATTATGCCTTTTGCTTTTGTTTAACCTATCCTCTGTATGTATCCCTCTTTTTTACCTTGCCATTGTCTGGACAAACTAAATGGCAAGGAAAGAGAAGCACAAAAATATACAATTAAAAGAAAAATGCCTCATAATTTAAAAAGGAAAAAAAAGAAATGAATAATCTCTACCCTTGAACATGCTATAATCTATCAACAGATGGGTGATTTGGGCACCACTGAAAATGCCCCAAAAAAATTGCTTGAAATTTCAATAACAAAGTATGAAGCTAAAATTACAGGAAAAATCCCAAGTGGGCTAGCTTCAAATTTGCAATATTTGAACTGGTTTTACCTGACAAGCAAGAGGCAGAGGAGGAGGAGGTGGAGAAAGAGTGGCGGGGGAGAGGAGGGAGGAGAGCGAGGGAGAAGCGAGGACGAGGAGAAGAGATACGAGCTCCGGTGAGCACCGCCGGTGACGCCGCCGCCAACGCCGCCATCAACAGCAGAGCCCTGCTACCAAAGACCAAGACTAAGACCAAGCAAAGCAAGCAGCAGCTGGGTTTTATTCAAGGTTTTTAGTTTCAAGTCTTTGTTTGGCCTTTGTTTTTCCTGTCTTTTGAGTGGTGGTTATTGACATTTGGGCTTTGGCTATCTTCACTTGTTCCTTTGAGGGGACGATTGGAACCAAAGGACCACACGGCAAGAAGGGTGGCTCTCATTGGCCTGCTCTTCATCATGAGAATCCATGGCTGATCTTGGGGCTTTTGGTTTCACTTGGCAACAAGATATTATTATTAATTTCTCAAAATTGAATCTGAATTACACCAAGTTCATTGATGACTCTTTTCTTTCTTTTTCTTTTTTGAACAATTCATTAATGGTTCTCAATTTACCATTATTTCATAAGGTCTAATTATATTGCTCATGCAATATTCTGTTCTCGAGAGAGTTTAAGATAAACTTTTTGACCCGGCGCGCGAAGCAAATGACACTGGCTATATCTCGTTTTAGCGCCAACGAATCCTGAAGAGTCTTCAGGTAGGGTCTTACTCGAATCCACGAGCAAGCAACTCGAATCCACGAGCCAAAAGAACAACTCAAATCAACGAGCGATGTGAGAGAAAACTCAAAGTTTATTGATTAAAAGTAATACTAAATACAAAGGATACAAAGGCATATTTATAAGCTTATAAAGATTCTTAATCTATATATGAAATCCTAAATTCAAAATAAAGAAAAAGAAAATAAATCAGAGTCCAATTTGAACCCAAAAATAAAATCCTAAATAAATTCAAAATTAGGCTGAGTCGACACTAGGTATTTCTGCATTATCGATCGACCGACTAAGAGGTTGAACTCATTGGTCTCGGTCTGTCTTTTGGCCAGTCGACCGAGCGTCTGGCCTCCTTCTGTCTCTACTATGAAGTTAGGTGGCATCGGACGACGCACAGCTCGATTTCTCGATCGACCAGGTGGTTGATCGAGGTCTGCGTTTGGTCTTGTGTTGAGCTCGGTCTTCTGGTTTAGCTTTCCTACATCACTAACTTCTTTCCAATATAGGTGTTTTTCTTTTCTTTATTTAGGGTGTCTCCATTTTTCTTTGCAATCTTCCTCTCCTTCATTATGTTAATCCTACCGGTCTTTCTCAAATAACAAATTTAAAACAAGTATTTGTTTTTATTAGTGCAACGATTTAAAGCTAGGTTTGTAAGATCTCTAATATAAGCGTCTCAAATATTGCAAAATAGAGCTAGATGAGGGACATTAGACTTGAGGCCGATTTAAAACCCCTTGAAACTTAAATAAATTTGGCAGCAGCTTTCAGACATCAAAATAAAAAAAAAGATGGTACTTTTAGTAGAATAGAGAGATCATACTCAATTATGAGATCGTGTTCTCTATTTTCTAAGAGGGCCTTTTTTTCAAAAACCCATTAAAATAAATAATTCCCAAAAAACCTCCCTAAAAAATAATTCTCAAAATCGACCTCTGATACATCACGTTTAGGGGTGGCCAACGGGACGAATCGGGTTGATTCGTCCCGTCTGGCAAACGAATCCATGACGAGACGGGTTGGACCCGTCTCGTCACGGGTTAAACGGGACGGGTTGAAAACCCAGGTAACGAATCGGGTCTCCTGACCCGATTCGTTACCGGATTCGGCGAGACGGGTTGGACCCGTCTCGCCTATTTTTATTTTTTTTTAATTCGATAATTCATAAATTTTAAAATTTAAAGTTAAAAAGAAAATAGGAAAAATTAGGAAAAAATAGGAAAAAAAGAGGAAAAAATTTTAAAAAATTTCTAAAATTATAAAAAAAAAAATAGAATTGATTTTCACTAATTACAAGTTTTTTTGTAAGGCAAATTATTTTATTAATATGAAAAAATCATATACATTGCTCATCACATATACAATGTACATAAAACTCATCTCGTATACATAACAAAACTCTGATGCTCATCTCATGCAATGTATATAAAAAACTCTGGTGGTTCTCTATTCGTCATTCTCGTCCTGTTCAAATTCTTCATCCAGAATAGTTTTTCCTTGTGTGCGTCTTTCTGCATCGAACCAGTCCTTTAAGCAAACCGCCATCTCCAAGTGTTTCGGCGTCAGCCTGCTCCTCCAGGGTGTCAAAACTCTACCACCTGCAGAAAACGCGCTCTCGGACGCTACTGTAGAGGCCGGAGGTGTTAGTATATCCCGGGCCATGGTAGAAAGAACAGGAAATTGTTTTCTCTGTTCTTTCCACCACGACAAAACATCAAATGTTTCCCATGGTTCATCATCATTTTCATTTATTTCAGCAGGCATTGTGTTCAAATATAAATTAAGTTCATCAAATGAACCTGCTCCTGAAGAGTGTTTCTTTCTAGTATTAGAGGAAAGTATACTTTTAAAATTAGATAATTTTTTACCTAAACTACTAGAAGAAGTTTGTGATGGTGTAAGTGCCCTAAATTCAGAAGAAGAAGGTGAAAATAACTCATCTCTGTACAATGAGTACATTTCTTCTAAAAGAGATCTAATTTCTAAAAGTAATTTATCTACATCTTGTTCATAATTTAAACATAAAATAAAATTAGATAATAAAAGTTTTAAATTATCTATTTTAATTCTAGGATCCATAATTGCAGCTAAGTAAAATAAAAAAGGCATATTTTCAAAATATTTTCGAAATTTTTCTTCCATATCATTTATAGCCTCTTCAAGACTATCATCATCTCTATATGCAGCAAATACTTGAGCAATTTCATTAAGATTATAAATAACTAAGTTACATGTGGGATAATACGTACCAGAAAGTGCTTTTGTGGCAGTGTCAAATTTTTCTAGAAAAGTACAAAAATTTTCATATAATTTCCACTCTTCATCACTAATATAAAGAGATGAACATTCGTTTATTGTAAAAAATTGAATTGCTTGTTTAAAAGGAATGCAATCTTTAATCATATAGTAGCTTGAATTCCAACGAGTTTTCACATCTGCTTGGAGCAGTTTTTCCTTTAGTCCACATTGTCGGCAGTAACCTTTAAAATTGTCTCCTAGGTCCACTGTGTTTTATATGTAAAATAATTTCTTTAACTTTATAAATATATTTGTCTAAGAGTTTTAGACCATCTTGTACACATAAATTCAATATATGGCAAACACATCTAATATGAAAAGTTTACCATTTAAAATTGGATCTAATATCGTTTTCAATTGTCTTATTGAAGCAGTATTTTCACTTGCATTATCGAAAGAAATAGAAAATATTTTATTTTCTATACCATAATTTCTACAAGTAAGAAAAATTGAATTTGCTACATTTGTAGCAGAATGTTTCTCAGAAAATTTAGAAAATGATAAAATACGTTTTTGTAAAATCCAATTATCATCAATAAAGTGAGCAGTAACACATAAATAATGAATAAGATTAAGAGCTTCCCATATATCGGAAGTTAATGAAATTTTTCTAGCATCACTAGTAAAAAGAGCCTTCAAAATAATTTTCTATTTACAAATAAATCTTCAATTTCTCTAGTTATAGTTTGTCTGCTAATTCTCTTATAATCAGGAGCAAAAACAGATTTAAGATAATCAACTAATGCATCTGATTCAGTAAAAGAAAATGAAAGTTCTGCTCGAACAATAAATTCAGCTAACTTATGTTTATTTACTTCAGGCTTATATCTCCAAGTGATGAGTGTGCCTGAATCAGCTAATATTTGTGCTTGTTGTGGTGGTAAACCGTGACTTTTAGCATGCTTTTTTTCATAGTGTTTATTAAGAACACCTGTACCGTATCCTTCTTTATGATCAAATAGTTGATGACAGTACTTACATTCTGCCTTTCTTCTACCTTCAACAATTTTTTCTACAAAATGGTTCCACACTGCAGAAGTTTTGGCTCTTGCTTTAGTGGTTATGCTTGTGCTTGTGCTAGTTGGTTCAGGTTGTTGTGTTTCTGGAACTATAGTGTCATACTGTGTTGGTTGTGTATCGTGTTGTTCTTGTGTTTCAGTAAAAAAGGAGCAATAGATTGTGCGTGTATTGGTGATGTTGACATTAAAAGTTGAGAATATGAGGCATATTGAGGAGGGAAGGAAATAGAATGCCGACCTGTACCACTATCACTGGCATATGCAGCATGTGTATATGGTGCAAAACCACTGTAGTCAAATGCATAGCTTGACGAGCTGTGATAGGGAGCAAATGCGGATGTTGGTGGAGCATAGCTGTATGGTGGGTAAGCGGTATATGCTGACGATGAGCTACCGCCAACATCGGTGTAAGGTGCGGCAGCTGACGGATTGTGTGTTGATGAAGAGCTACCACCGGCTTCGGATGAGGAACCGCCAGTACTCCAGTTGGGCTCCATTAGACTAGACTGAAAGTTGGTAGAGATTTGTAATTGTAAGAGAATAAGAGTGAATTAGAAGATGAAAATAGAAGAGAGAGAGTTGAGATGAAGTGAGAATGTGAGATGAAAATGAATGAGGATAGAGGGTATTTATAGAGGATTAGAGGTTAGGGTAAAAATTTTTTTTTTTTTTTTAATGGGCCAACGGCTCATTTTTGAGCCGTTGGGGTGAAAAAAGAGGGTGCCACGTGGCACCCTCTTTTTTCACCCCAACGGTTCATTTTTGAGCCGTTGAGGGTTTAAAACAAAAATTTTTTAATATAGGGGGCGCAGAATAATTTTCCCCTCAACGTTCTTTTAAAATTATTGGACTTAAAAAAAAAAATTAAGAAGGGGGGTCGGGGAAATTTTCCCCGACCCGATTCGTCCCGTGATTCGTCACGGGACGAATCGGATTCGTCCCGTGACGACGGGACGGGTCAACCCGTTTGGACCCGCCCCTAAACGAGGCGGGTACGGGTTGACCCGCGACCCGTACTGTGCGACTCCGACGAGTCGCACAGTACGGGGCGGGGCGGGTCGACGCGGGTTGACCCGCCCCGGTGGCCACCCCTAATCACGTTAGTGTCAAACGAGCAGCAGTTTCGCCTCGCCAACGTGGTACTAGTGGGCGCGGAAGCTGGTCAAAATTTGCGTTCTAAATTGTCCAATTCAAACGTAAAAAATAGCTCAAATTTTGGGTGGGGGTTTGCCAAACACGAACCTAAACTGTTGCTAACTTCTTTTTTTTTTTTCCCCTTTCTTCTTCTTCTTCTTCCCACCCCCCCCCCCCGTTGCCGCTGCGAGCAGCAGGGGGAGGAGGGGGGAGTTCCACCTCCCCCTCCCTTGCTGTTGCAACTGATGCAAGGGCAGAGGAGGGGGAGCGGGGAGGGCGACGGAGGCTGAGAAAGAAGGGGGAGGAGGTGGGGGCGGAATCAGCAAAGAGAAAGGAAGGGAGGGGATGAGGGCTAGGAGGCAGAGAGAGCCACAAGAGAAAAAAATTAAGTTACTGTAGCATTGAGGTTTGGCAAATTGAACGCAAAAATTAAGCTTTTTTTTTTTTGTCCGAACATAATTTTAACCTTTTTTTTTTGCGTCCGAGTTTTCCAAACCTGAATATAATTTTCACCATGTAGGAAACTGACGTGATGCTAATGTGGCTTGTCAGAGATCGGTTTTGGTAAATATTTTTTAAGAAAAACTTATTTCTCTAATTATTTATTTAAATTGGTCTTTTAAAAACCCTTCATCAGAAGAAAAAGAGTATAAATTTTTTTTTAAAGCTTGGAGGGACTTTATGTTTTGAACGGTCTAAAGATAGTAGTGGGCTTGACAAAGAAAGAGGAAAAATCTCTCTAAATCATTCATTTCTAAACAAATTGTAATTTATCTGTTCAAAAAAAAAAAAAAGGTTGGTTCTCCATCCAAGAATCAAGGCTACAGCCACAGAAATTAGATATAGAATTTATATACAGGTACACTGTTTTAATTGGAGAGCTCCTACAAGCACTTGAACCATTCACAATGCCCGAGCTAAATCCAAACTGTACTTCGAATCACTGATTCTTTCTAACCATTGAGCACTGGATATTTCATTTTTCAACGACAGTCCTTTGACAAACTTTGTATTCCATCAATCAAACAAAAATTAACAGAGCAAGCTGTACATAAGAGCCATGTAAAGCCCAGTTCCAATCAAAAAAGGTTACCCAACATCACAAATAAACTCATGCAAACAATATATTGTTCCAAGTAACGATTCTGACCAAGAAAATTTTGCCCCAGTGGTACGAGATGAAATGGCCAAACCCACAAAATCTGATCAGATGAGAATTTAGGATACAAGAAATGGATCAGCCGTTCGATGCTCACAAGTTGTTTCCCTAAAATTAGATAATCAACTTCCTGTAGCCTCCACACACCAAAAGACAAAAAACATCGAAGCCAGCCGGGTTCTTTCAAGCCGGTGAAAATTGCTGAAAGCCAAAGGATCATGAACTTAATCTTCGTCCATGCCGGCAGGTTGATCTCTCCTTGCAGGCCCTCCTGCTGGTTTAGCCATTATGATCTGCCGAGGATTCAAAGTGTTGGAGTCAAGGAAAATGATAAGCTGTGGTTAGAAATTTAAATGGTGAGGAGCACAATGATTGACTCACCTGATCAACCCGGAGAACGGTGCAAGCAGCATCAGCAGCATATTTGAGAGCAAAGAACCTGTTGGAAATTTTAAAAAGAGGTTGGATATTATATAAACAACACATACTAAAAACACACGTAAATAGGTATATGAATATTCTAGAATCTCAGAAAAGGCCATAAACGTCTCTTTATAGAGAGGCATTATTCTCATCACACACACGCACACGCACACATATCAAATGCTCGAACGTTACGTGCACAAGAGACAATGGCGCATTCCGACCTAAAAATAATTAAGAATCCTACTGCAGCAAGATGGATACGGAGATTTGAGTAACATTATGATATATCTCGGTTTATTTGATCTTTATGTGCAGCATGTGTATCTGCGTAACCATCATATGCATCATATGTTGACAAAAGTAATGAACAATGGTAGAATTTAAGCATTTTGGAGAATGCCACATAGAATAGTGCCCAGAAGAGTGCATCTCACTTGAGAAACATTGTGATCATAAAGAAGTAACCACCTTAACTACTAGGACCTCTCATTTCATGGGAGAGATTTTCTGGTTAGACTTTAAGAAAAATTAAGTTCCTGTTCCTAGAAAGGTTAGCCTTTTCCCTTCGGTTAGATTCATCTCCGTTGGTGGTTTTATTCTTCATCAATTCCTATCAAGCATCCATTTCAGCAGTTGCGTCATCTTTGTTGCTACGGTTGCAGCACTTGCACATCAGAATCAGTGTTACCAAACTTTGGTACTGTTGGACTTGTACCGCACAACAAATGCTACCAAATTAGCGTATGCTTGGGGTTCATGTACGAGGACAATGTCCTAATACTTTGAACAGTAGGCAGTACAAAAGGAACTGTACACTTGGGCTAAAGAGTTTCTGGTACATTTGGGAGCTACATGGGAGCTTCTGCATGTAAGTGTGTATGTACAAAAATATATACATATACATTTCAAGACATGAAAAATATATTGATTATGGCAATAATAACGCACATTGTTTGACATCTATGACACCTTAATTTGATGCTCATTCAAAGCTATAATTCAAATACTTAATATAATCAAAAAAAACTGCAGGGTGACAAGTCTAAAATTAGCTCGAACTTTAGGTAGCAATCAGGATTGGAAATGCAGAAGTGCACCATGAATCAGGTAGCATGACCAGAGTTGAAATTCAGGTAGGTGGTGTGAATTAGGTATACTGTTCACAAACCCCAAGTAGGTGATGTTTGGTAAAAACATATGTTATGGATGACTTAGAAAACAACCATGATTGTGGAGCACTGGAATTTCCTTTTAAGGATCAAGTTACAGGTCTTTCTTTTGAGAAAAATTATATGCCCTCTGTTGCTGGAAGAATAACATCTCTTCTGGCGGAAAAGATTAGCTTGTAAGACAAATATACATTGGGAATTGTCCAGTATTTGAAGTTCTCAAAACTGTTTCAAGAATCAATAACCCTGTCCCATCATGAAGGCAACAAAAACTCAGTCCTAAAAATTGCACTGATTGAAACTGAAAAAGAAATGGAAGTAGCCACTATGGCCAAGCTTACGGGTCAAAGGTTCGGGTTAGGTTAGCCCCACGTTCAAGTCCCCACTATGACCTTTCATCATCATCCACGAGGCGCTGTACCCCGTACTGTCATGAAGGCAATAAAAACTCACTTCTAAAAGATGCACTGGAGTGAAACCAGCAAAAAAATAAAATAAAAATGGAATTGCCCACCGAGGCTTAGGAGGCGAAGAGCTTGAGATAGGTTTGCCCCGTGCTCAAGTCTCAGGCTATGACCTTTCATCAACATCCAAGAGGGAATAAGGTTTGGGTTAGGATAGCCCCACGTTCAAGTCCTGGCTATGACCTTTTTCATCCAAGAGGGGGGACATAAGTGTGCAACACATAATTTTTTCTTTTTCCTTTTTTTTTTTTTTTTTTTTTTTTTTTTTTTTTTTTTTTTTTGAGTGAAGGAAGGGGGGGCATTGCAAGCCGTAGATAATCAAACAACAAGAATTTATATAAAAAAATAAAAAAAAAAAACAAAGGCATAGATATTTTTTTAAAAATAATAAAATTAAGATATGCTAAAGCAAACCTCTAGAAAAAAAAAATTGTGTAAAAGAAAAAAGATCCTCACTTGGTGACATAAAGATCCCAGATATTCAGGGTTGAAACATCCTTGCAGACCCCTGCCTCCAAATCAATACCAACCTTGGGGTTTCCAGCTGCATGTTCAGCATACAAAGAAGAAATGATCTCCATTGCATTAAGCCCAGCATTTTCAGCCAGGGTGTTGGGTACCATTTCAAAGCTTTCAGCAAATTTTGTTATGGCATACTGATCTAATCTGCAGGAGTTAAAACTAGGAGTCAATACCTAAAATCATTTAGCAAAAAGAACAAAGAGTGTCCAGGGCTACATTAACATTCTATCCTCTTTTTTGAACTTTTGCGCTCATTTGCAGACTAGTTCTTTCGTATATCCCCCAGCAAAATGATAGCATGCAAGGAACAAAAATCTAATATAACAATAAATTAATAATGAAAATACCAATAAGCTGTGAAGATCAAATGTGGAAAATACCAATCTGATCAACCATACTGAATGAACTATCAATGGACACAAATAGATCTAACCAAACTGAGTGAACTAATAGCAAAAAGACCAATCAGATCTAATCAAACTGAATGAACTATCAATGGACACTAACTAACAAATCTGGAACAGCCATGCAAGTGCAAACTAAAAATAAGAACTTAATCCCATGAATATCATGAATTAAGCTACAAAACAATTGTTTTGGATGGTAATAGTATAGCTATTTAGACCCACCAGATAGGATAGATCCAAAAAGAATCCCATGCCTGACTTCAATTACCAAATTAAATTCATGCATAAAAGCAAAAGTATCAACTAAGTAATATACAATGAAGTTTATCTTTACTAAAAGCCAGAAACTAGAACGGCAAAGGAAATCAAACGCCTTAGGGATAAGCAGTCTCAAAGGTTCAAGCTAAGATTACCACCTAAAAACAGATGGTATTATGCGCAAGTGTTTATAATCTAATAGAGAAAAGAAATTTTCAATACCATGAAAGCCTTTCCCCATGAAAATGGGTAACTATGGAGCTCAAGCGTCGACAGGTAGATAGGCCCAGGTCATACCGTTTAAGTTCATGCAACAAAAGATTCCCATAACCAAAGAACAAGAACTGTATGTCCTTAATTAACTGGTCAATGGGCGGCAAGAAGTAAGGAATTGAGACTACAGGCCTTTTAAAATTACAAGAAAGCCAGTTATAATGACTGAATCACCCTCCATCAACTTCATCTCACAAACAACAAAAATAAAAAAAATAGTAGTCCCATTCTGCCTTAAGAGAGGTTGTCACACATTAAGAAAGCACCTACATCAAACATTAAATAGTACACATGAACCAAAATTAAGATATATGTATTAAACCACAAATTTATTTTGACACCATGTGCTATACAGCTCCTCCGTTTAAATGCTCTAATTTATTTGTATTTTATTGAATCACAGTGGGACAGAGTCAGCAACAGTACCCTGGAGTAATAAAAGCACTGGCATACGGACGGGGAACAAACTGAAGCCTTTGAACTAAAAAAGAATTGATTTGTGCGCGACCGTGCCTGCCATGTGCATGTGTGTAAATGAATAATGTGGAAAATTCCTTTAAACATACTCCCAATCCAGCCTGCATCGAACATGACTACTCCCACTATAAGCACGCATTCTAACTTCCTCTTTAAGAGATGGCGAGTTAACAGGTATCTATTAGTTATTGCATACTGACGTAAATGAAATAAACAGGAAAGGTGAAGCGTATAGGGGCATTTCATGCGAAAGTAAACCATGCAGATGGGGCAAATGAATGTTTTATAATCAAGTAAATAGTTGTGACAGCAGACAATAAGATGAAGAAGAAATGGCAGGATAATCAGTATAAATTCATAATTATGTTTATACGTCACAAAATTGAGGCACAAAAAATTTGCCTTGTCCTACATGGTACACTGTGTAGCTAGCGCACGTGCTGTAGCATACTAAGACCCTGCTCCTGTACTACATGGGTCGCTACAACATCTGCTGCCCCATTTTAAGGGCCCAAGAGGGTATTATTTGCAATACCAATTACATCAATGCATAGTTACTAATATTAATACATAAGAACAAATCAGTTCTAATCCGATAGACAAACATTACAGAAGCTATGAGAATTAGCTAATGGTAACTGAAATTATGTAGTTCTTCATTTAAGAAGCGCAGGGATCAGCGACACTTATTAGATCTATATATGCCATGATGCCAGCACAGAGATTCATCATACTCGAGAACTTACCCTGTTTCCTTAAAGGAGAACTCCTTCAATTTTCTGGCTAGTTCTATTTCAGTTGCAGCAGCCCCAGGTACTATGCGACTATCTCTGCACATTGCCTGAATAGTGATGACACAAATAAGACAGAAATAATATGGATCACTGATAAACATTAAACTTACACATCATAGAAAGACAAACAAGCTCATCCAATAGTAGAAAGATACCTTGTATGTGTTAACGCCGTCATCAACTGCCCTCTCAAGGTCATCAAGTATACTATCAGTGCTGCCTCGTAAAACAAGCGTCGAAACTAAGTTTCCACCTTCTTCATTTTTCACAACAGTTACCTGCATAACAGAAGAACAATGAGTAGCTTAGAGAGCAGAGAATTTATCTAGGAAAGACTATTACGGGAAAAGAAAAAGATATATTGGTTATTGCAGATAATAAGTATACCCTGGAACCACCAATTTCCTCCACTGAAACAGAGTCCGCATATCCCAGCTCATCTGGATTTGGCTGGCTGAGTTTTAGCTGTAATTATAAACAGAGATTATAACATGAGATATCAGGATTATTTGAACATATTTTCTTATCCAAGAAGGAAAAAAAACAATTCCAGACTTACAAGAGCAACAGCACCAGTTGTACGGCAAAACCTCCGTAACTCAAACTTCGAACTGATCTTTAAGACCATGAGTCTGCACTTAGCAAGATAGTCAAGGTGTAAATGAGTTCATAGTACATGCAACCTATAGCACACTGTCAAAGGTTGATGGCCTTTGGCTCCAAAAAAGCCATTGTTGCAACATGCACCATACCATAAAGCACACACCAGTAAATGCATTTGAAAACAATGAGACTGAACTTGTACATCATAAAAAGCCACATTTTAGATTACAGCAAAAGTATTCATCAGATATGATTATCATGCATCTGCGCTTGCATTTATATTCAATCATCAAAGTCTTTTAACAAACTGTAAGAAACTTATATCCCGTATAAAATCCAAAATTGCCATGCTGGAATTCAGGCCCAGGTGGGGTGTGAAAAAATTACTCTCAAGTGAAAAACCAAACTTCATGAATAAGAGACAATTAAAAATGTAGTAAGCCAGCATAATTACGTAAGATCGTAGCATGCCAAAGCATCATTAACTAGAATTCTGTCCCTATACTAGAAAAGGGATTGTTGTATCCTGGACTTCCAATTTATTGACATACTTCTGTCCTGACACTAGGTAGTAAAAGGAGTCAGCTAATTGAAATGAAAGAATTATGCAGTATAAGAAACAGAAGAGACGCCCGCTTCATGTAACTAAATTTACAACTTGTGGCTTAAAGTGGAACAGTCTGTCATGCAAAATCACGTTGTGAAATAAGCATCAGATTACATGTCCCTCCCACTGCATTCTGCCCAACAAGGAAGAAAAAGAGAAAGGGCTATAAACAAGATTATTTAATTTAATGCTACATAGAAGAGGACTAGACAACCCCTCCAGCTAAGTTCCACATGCAAACAAGGGTCATTGTAGCACGGACATCTAACTTCAAAACGTCTGTACCCACTACCATAGTCACAAGTTCGGCATTCAGGAATAACCTGGCAAGGTTTAGGAGTTCAGATTCAAGAAAGATCACAACATTCAGAATAGTTCAGCAAAAGATCAGGAGAAGAAAGAAAGAGAAAATTGTAATAATTATATGCTGTCGCGCGCGCGCGTGCGCACACACACACACACACATAGAGAGAGAGAGAGACTTGCGTCATTCTGGAAGGATTCGAGGCCGAATCCTTCCCACTCAAATACAACCCTAGACATCCAAGTGCAAGATCCACTTCGTTGAAGTTGATCTACATTATTTCAAGTAACTAAAAAATCAAAAATCATGTATTTTGAATACTTTTTGCCCATCCATCAAGTAGACGCAAAATGAACATCTGAAATAGTGAGTTGGGTAGTTTAATGGTGTAGATATTTGAAATCTAACAAAAAATTGGTGTGTAAGGATTTTTAAGTGTTTAGATCATGATGAAATGATCAGATCGCAAAGTCGTATGTCTGAAGACGTAGATCTAAGCAATATGCTATTTTCAGCCGTCCATTTTGCGCCTACATGATGGATGGACAAAAAGCATTCAAAATACATGATTTTTTTATTTGTAGTTACTAGAAATAATGTAGATCAACTTCAACGGAGTGAATCTTGCCACTAGATGCCGTAGGTTGTATTTGAGTGGGAAGAATTTGGCCTCGAATCCTTCCCGAATGACACAAGTCTCTCTCTCTCTCTCTCTCTCTCTCTCTCTCTATATATATATATATATATATATATATATATATATATATATATATATATATAATCATTGTTCCCTAAAAACCACAAAAGGAAAATAGCTAGCTGATTAGAGCCTTTAACTCTGTAGCCGAAGGACCAGAGTTCGAAGCTTCATGTCCCCGATTCGGCATAAATTTTTCAGACAAGGGTAAAAAGATGCGAAGAAACCACGAGTGATGTGAATAATTCACATTTTGTAGTGTATACTTGGAAATAGTTCGTTGAACCGTTTTAAACACGGATCAGTCCATTCTGTAACAGATTTGCGCATTATTCAGTGAATTTTTCAAGCAACTCAAAAATTCTGTGACTATGCCCACTATTATATATAGTAAGACTAATTAATTAGTTAATTGAAATGAAAAAACTGATGTGATATACAAATAGAAGAAATTTGAAAATAACTTAATTTCCAACAGATGATCTAAAGTGGACAATTTTGATGGAAAATTGAATTGTGCATAAGCATCTAACTGAAGTTGTGCATGATCCAGAAAGGGAATGGAAAATTCCAATTTCAATATGAATGCAACACATATCATAGAAGTCAATTGTAAGGGATAGGCAACAAGAATAGTTTACTTGTAACGTTCACAAAAATGTAAAGCCATCTCTCCGACTGCAGCTCCACTAACAATAACCTTTGCACCCGAATCAGCAACAGCCTTTATTAGCTCCTCAACTTTGGCTTCTTCGGTTTTCGCATAATTCTCTAACTACAGATAACAAAATAAATGCAAACATTATTATGGATTTACAAGAACATCATAAAGCATGTACTAGTTACAAGCATGCATGTGAACTTAATACTTCACTCAAGATTAATGATAATCATGAAATGTTTTTAGCACAACCAAAAGATATAAGCAACAGAATACTAATATGAAATGAAAATGAATATGCCCATGAAACTATAAAGAATTTCAAATAAAATTTTCCAAACTACCAAATAACAAGACCAATCGGCCACAGTAAAATTTACATTTAGGATGTGATCAGGCCCTACATCAAACCCGTATTTAAATACTGAGATTCTTACTAGTAACTTAGCCCCAAAAGATAGGCATGAAAAATGAGAAGAAGAGTAAGGTTATATAGTAAGTTTAATAGTTCTTTTAACTTAAGAAAATTGGAATGATTTCTAATGTTATATTTCATACGGATACATTTTTATTAGATACTGAGATTCTTTTTTGTAGGTAACTTGGCCCCAAAGATGGATATGAATGAACAAGAAGACGAGCAAATCTATATGTAAGTTAACATTTATTTTAGTATTAGAATAATTATCTGGTGTTATATTTCATACAAATCGAAAGAAAAAAAGTTTTATGCTGGCTACTGGCCCCAAATAAAACTCTTATCTCATTGTTCGGGACCATCAGTGATAACAAAACATTAGGCATGACATAAAGCAGAGATGGAGGTAACTACACTTTAACTTACAAACGTAAACTAAGAGGAATATGTCGTGAACTATTCTTCAATATTTGTGGGAGAACAAAGTTTGAGAATTGTTTGAAATATGCGAAAGAAATTTAAAGCAGATACCATACTAATGGAATTAGAAGACTGTTTTGCAAGGTACAGATTCCTAACTATACCATATAGTATAAATTCAGATATAACATCTCCTGTGTACAAATTGTTTTCCTATTATAGGTGGATACTAACTATTTATTCCTATTAT
The DNA here is from genome assembly GCA_038442645.1 of Agave tequilana. NCBI lineage: Eukaryota > Viridiplantae > Streptophyta > Magnoliopsida > Asparagales > Asparagaceae > Agave > Agave tequilana. Next base: position 179,308 of record JAVJIF010000072.1, read on the forward strand.
TTATAGATTTCTTGCTTAGCAAAGAAAATAGCTTAAAGTGCTTAAAAGTTCTAACAATAGACAATTAGTTTTACTGGTCGTATGAACACTTCCTAAGCTTATCTAATAGCATTCCATTGTGTATCAATACTAGCATATCCACATTTTGTGTTCATGCCATGCCTATCAGACAGACTGTAATATGGATCTATTCATGAATTAATAATCAGAGTTATGCACTCATTCTAATCTACTGGGTTTAATTGGCACATACATTATACTGCCAGATGTAATTCTGGTTTACTCCATCCAAACTAGGTATAGTTAGCCCCAGTGATTAGTCGCAAATTTGAGAAAATCATAACCATAACAGAAGAGCAGGAACAACGGTAACATAAGTGGATATTGCATGCAAATCCTAATATTTAGCTTTCCCTACTTGTTCACTGTACAATGAGCCAATAATAAACAAAAGTATCCAGAGTAAAGACATGATATTTTGAAAGATTGAGTTATTTTACTAAGACAAAAGAAGAAATAACGAATAAGCAAAAAAGAAGAAGGGATAGGGCAAAGCATATATTACTTACCTGTTCCGCACTTTGAATTAGAACAGTTCCCTTAGTCTCCGTTGCAGATGTATCAACACCTCCAGCAAACACAGCAATCTAAACAAGATGCAAATATGAAGGATTTTAACAAACTGCATATTCAGTATCATAAAACAAACAGTGCAAGTGCAATTACTTTGGAATAGTAAGTATACAGAAGTACAAACCTGGAACGAATGAAGAAGCATAAAAAACTGAACTTTCCAACCAAATTCTCAATCGTAAAACTGAACTTTCAGCCAATTAGTAAAATTCTGATTTTGATGTTTACTTGAGACAACCTATGTGTGAAATCATTCATATAAAAGCCTCTAAAGAAGACAACATAGCAAGAGATTTCCCAAGCATAAGGAGCCCAAAGTGCATGATAATTCCAAAAGAGCTGAAAATTTAAGTCTTGAAGTAATGCCAGGCAATATTACAAGCACGCACATATTTGGTGCTATCCTTAAACAATCTTATTGCTAACAATGCTCATTAAAACAAAACTCCATTTCACAGAACTTTTAATTTCTCCCTGTTATTTCCACTACTGATGACTTGGGTCTTCCACTCCACTCATATCCCTTGCAAACCAAACACCTTCCTTAACAAAGGAATTGTCAATTCTTCTTTTTATATGCCTATCCATTTATATAACTTTTAATCAAATTATCCTCCATTGACTAGCACTGTCTTGTCATATACTTATCCCTCCCTCTCCCTTCCCAATTTCAGCAGATAAGATAAACCTCTTAATATTCCACTACTGATCCTGACCATAACGTTTATGACACTCCTGCAATTACAACTCATACACCGACATCTAGTCCAATTTGAAATGTAATCACATTTATCTCTCAATTTTGTTATAAAATTCATCCAAGATAGGCAAATCAATCACATACTGAAAAGCTAATCCTTCTGGTTAGACCTAATTATAGAATAATAAATCAATTATTTTTTGCTACCAATACAACTAAAATTGCATTAGAAATATACCCTCACTGCACGCATGCGCGCACGCGCACACACACACAAGGGGAAAAAATACATACTACCAAGACAACAAAAATGCGTTAGATAATAAGTCAGCCTTCAGTTTTACAACCCTCCCCCCCCCCCCCCCCCACCCCACCCAGCCCACCCCCCGAGGGAGGGGGGTGTGTCAAAACTGGCTAAAAGACATGGACCCTATAGTTTGATGATACTCACCTGATCAAATTGGCTAACCAGTTGTCTCAGCGTGATGTTCAAGGACAGGGCAAGTCACACATTCAAGGGGGATAGTTGGACTAACCTACAAAGCCAAAATGAATATAAAGGTGAATGGTTGAACTCGTTTACTTTAGAGGAATTATGCGAAGTGTGTGATGAAGATCAATTACTTGGCTTTTTAAGAGACTTCTAATTGATCCCATCTCTCTACAAATTATTATCACCAATGTTAGGATCATCCAAGTTTTGTCTGGTGTGGTCAACCCTATAATTTGTATGATCATCCAGGTAGTTAACATCAATATAATATTTATTTTATTTCTGAAATGGACCCCTTTTGTATCAAAAAGATTAAAAAAATTATTCAATAAGCCTCTGTGATCTGCATTTGATAATTTGGGACCAAAATTTGACACAGGCCCCCATAAACTTGAAACCATCTTGATTAAATTATTCATTCTTATTTCAACATTATAAAACCTATGGTTTGTGTGCATGGACCCAAAACATGCTGTTTTCAACATGAAAATTAGCAACATTTAGACAGTGACAACATGTGTAATGTGTCTTCCTTGTGATGATACATATATTTGAATACTGGACTCATATGTGTTGAATTAAATTTTGCATATAGAAGAATCTTAGAGCACAGAATAATGAAAAAGCATCTAGTACAAAAATGTCTACCTAGAAAAATGGGGGAAACACTTCTATGCATAACTTTTAAATAGGTTTGGAAGATTCCAAACCAGTGTTTGGCATGTATGTAAATGCATGTGATATTGACACATATTAGCATCTGAAACTCTAGTAAATGTGCAAGCATACTAAACTTTACTAAATAAAATACATGTAATAAGCTTTTCTACTAAGTTACCATGCTGCAAAATGTGCCCTCTCATCACTCTCATGCAAATAAGGTAGCATCTTAATCTTAAGTAAAATTCTAGACGAGAAAAACCTAAGTGCAAACCAAATTATGTTGATAATTTTAGGCCAAGGTATGCCCCCCCCCCCCCCCCCAAAGTTTACCCGTTCACCAAACAGGGACATGCTTACCTGGAAAAGGAATCAAGGTGAGTTATGCTACGACTCTGGTTGCACATACTATTGTCCTCATCCAAAAATTGTCGCATCAAAATTAGAACGTGCAGCAATACTAAATGCAATTAAATGTGTATAAAAGAACTCAAATATATATATATATATATATATATATATATATATATATATATATAGAGAGAGAGAGAGAGAGAGAGAGACTTGTGTTATTCCGGAAGGATTCAGAGGCCAAATCCTTCCCACTCAAATAGTTGACCCTACGACATCTGAATGCAAGATTCATTCCGCTGAAGTTGATCTACATTATTCCAAGTAACTAAAAATTAAAAATCATGTATTTTGAATACTTTTTGCCCATCCATAATAGGAGCAAAATGGACGGCCGAAAGTAGCATATTACTCAGATCTATGTCTTTAGACATATAAATTCTCGACCTGACCATTTCATTATGATTTAAACACTTAAAAACCCTCAGACACCAATTTTTGTTACATTTCAAATATTCTACACCGTTGGAAAAAAAATTGATAGCCAAAAAGATCCAAATCAAGTTGGAGAAGGAAAAAACTTGGAAAAGAAGCAGATCAAAGAAAATAGTGTGGCGCTTAACAGGCTTGTCGACTGCAGACAATGGGCAGTCAACAGGCCTGTAGACTGCACACAACAGAGAAGAAACGCGGCTAAGTCTGCAGGCACTTTCGACAGACTGCATATCTTTTGACAAGTGCTCGGGCCTATGACAGACAGAGGCCCAAAATCGGATTTAGTTTTCCTTTTCGGATGCGTTCAGGTTTCATTTCTGGTGGACTCCGAATAGAACTCAAATTCTATTCATTAAAGAATTTATTTCTAAAAATTAAAGGGTCTAAAATTGTTCTAGATCAAGAAAACCAACTCCTACAAGGATTGATCAAGTTCTTCAAGCATCTGACAACCAAGATCGTCTCATAGTTCGAATAGAGTTTGTATTGTAAAACTCTATAAATAAAAGTTGTAACCTAGTATATTGTAATACAAAAAATTTATAGAAATTCAATGCAAAGAGAGAGGTAGATGACATTACAAAAAGAGAAGGATTACTCTTGTAATCTTGAGAGATTCAACGGGAAGGTGAATACTACTGTGGGAATCAAGGGGAAAGTTAGATTTCTTGTACCAAGTTTGTTAATAAAACTCTCTCAAGTTCTCTCCCCATGGACGTATACCAGGTTTGGCCGAACCACGTTAACTCTTCGTGTTATTTCTCTTTTGTCTTGGTATTGTTACTTTGCTTTACTAGTTTTCTTTTGTAAGTATTACATATGGCCACGGTTTCACAATGTCAATCACGGTCTTGGACGCACAACAGTTGGTGTCATCGCCTGATTGTTGGTGTGGTCTCAGCAATTAGTATTAGAGCTTAAGGTTGACGATTAGGCAATATGTCAAAGATTGAAATTTCTGCGAGCAAGCTTGAGGTCGAGAAATTCGGATGGCAAAGGAAACTTCGATTTATAGCAAAAAAGGGTGAAGACATTGTTGGTGCAACAAAGTCTTCACAAAAACCTGCAGGAAAAGACAGCAAAACATGCGGGCATGTCATATAAGGATTGGGAGGAGTTGGATCTGAAAACGGTAAGCACAATCCAATTATGCCTTGCAGAGGAGGTCGTGTACAACGTAATGTATGAAGAAACGGCTACAGATTAGTTAAGGTTAGAAATGTTGTAAATGACAAAGAGCCTCTTCAACAAGTTGTACTTGAAGAAACAACTATATGGGCTATGCATAAAGGAGGGACAACATTGTTAGAGTATCCGAACTTCAATAAAATCATTAGCGAGTTACTGGCTGTTAATGTGAAGATCGACGAGGAGGACAAGGCGTTAATATTTCTCATTTCAATTCTGGAGTCATAAGATCACATGGTAACCACCATACTCTACGGAAAGAATACTATCATCTTGGAGGAGGTCACGGCAACTCTGTTATCAAACAGCATCAAGAAAAGGCCAAATCAAGATGAGCAAAAAGGTTTAGATTTGATAGTAATGAGAAGGAAGAGAAGGAAAGAAAAATCCGTGTTCGTCAAAGTCATGTCACTTTTGTCACCAAAAAGGTCATTGGAAGAATAATTATAAGCATCAACAAGAGTGGTTGAAGAAGAAAGGGCAAACTGCGGAGGCAAAATTAGCAGAGGGTTTATCGGACACCTGTGTTAACCGGCTTCTATAGATAACACTTCTACAGATAAAGATTGGATATTATATTTCTGATAGTGTGGTTCATGTATGTTTCTAAAAGGAGATGTTCAACTCCTTAATTGCAAAGGAGGAAAGACTATCAAAATGGTGGATGGCTCAACTTGCAAGGTCATCGGTGGGACAGTCAATTTTACAAGTAGTAATTGGACGATGTGTGCTCTGGAGGCGGTCCGGTGTGTCCCAGAGACACGCTACAATCTAATATCCATAGGGGTGCTCGACTCAAAGGGATGTTGGATCAAGTGCAACACATAGTCGTCACGATTAGCCAAGGAACAAGGTAATCCTAGAAGGAGAGAAGTGTGAAGGGATATACATGCTAAAGAAGGGAATCTCAGTTCAAGGTGAAGTTTAATAACAAGCTTGAAAAATAGCTTATCGCGAGGTGGAGCTTCAAAGAAGACTGATAGGACGTGAACCGGGTCAAAGTGTTGCGGAAAGAGAAAACACGCATTCAGGCAAAGACCGAGATGGCCCAAGGCATGGTGGTGAATCAGCCCAAAGGACCCAGAGAGGGGACAAGAATAAAAACTTCACGATATGTTACAATCAAGAAAAGAATCAAGGTACCAAAATTTCCAATATGTTTTACTAAATGCTTGAAAAGTAAGTCAAGATGGAGATTGTTGTGAAATTGCCTTGTTTTCAAGAGGAGATGATGGTCAAAGAATATTCAATCAAGTTAGAGAGGAAAAAGAACTTGAAAAAGAAGTAGATCAAAGAAAATAATGCATGTCGACCGCACACAATGGGCGGTCGACAGGCTTGTCGACCGCACACAACAAAGAAGAAATGTGGCTCAGTTGCATGTAAACAGACCAAGAATAAAAGCTTCATGATACGGTTACAATCAAAAAAAAGAATCATGGTACCAAAATTTCCAATATATTTTACTAAATGCTTGAAAAGCAAGTCAAGATGGAGATTGTTGTGAAATTGCCTTGTTTTCAAGGAGATGATGGTCAAAGAATATCCACAATCAAGGTGGAGAAAAAAAGAAGTTGAAAAAGAAGTAGATCAAAGAAAACAATGCGGCGGTCGACTGGTCTGTCGACCGCACACAATGGGCGATCGACAGACCGGTCGACCACACACAACAGAGAAGAAACGCAGCTCAATTGGCTGTCGACAGACTATCACACCTTTCGACAAATGCTCAAGCCTGTCGACAGCCAGAGTCGCAGAATCGGACTTAGGTTTCCTTTTCGAACGCATTTGGGTTTTCTTTCTAGTGGACTCCAAATAGAATTCAAATTCTATTCATTGAAGGATTTGTTTCTAAAAATTGAAGGGTTTAGAATTGTTTTAGATCAAGAAAATCAACTCCTACAAGATTGATCAAGTTCTTTAAGTATCTGACAGCTAAGATCATCTCATAGTTCGAACAGAGTTTGTATTGTAAAACTCTATAAATATAGGTTGTAACCTAATTATTATAACACAAGAAAATTATAAGAAGCCAATGCAAAGAGAGAGGTAGGTGACGGTACAAAAGAGAGAAGGAATACTCTTGTAATCTTGAGAGAGTCAGGGAGAAGGTGCATACTCTTGGGGAATCAAGGGGAAGATTAGATCTCTTGTACCAAGTTTATTAATAAAACTCTCAAGTTCTCTACCTGTGGACTAGGTCGGGTTTGGCCAAACCACATTAAATCCTCGTGTTATTTCTCTTTTGTCTTGGTATTACTACTTTGCTTAACTAGTTTTCTTTTGCAAGTTTTATATATTGCCACGGTTCCGCAGCGTCAATCACGGTCTTGGGCGCACAACAATTGGTGGCATAGCCCGATTATGGGTGTGGTCTTGACACTATGCCTAGTTTGAATATTTACAAGTTTAACAAAGACATTTCTCAAAAACCATTAAGTAATAGTAGAACCATTTAGCTGACAAGGTTTAAATACTACAAAATAAACACAGTATTCACAGGACATGTATGATTAAAAAATCACATGTATAAAAGACTTGAAAGGAATAATATCTCTAGCATATTGATTTAAGCTAGGCCCCTCAATACACTAATAAATAACAGCTTTCCATTTCCACCAAGACTGTTAGCTACTATACAAGCATTACCATTGATTGCATTTCACCATAGCATATGCAAGTGAAAACATTATTGCAAAACATTACCTTGGCCTTCTCCATTCTTTTTATGCTCCCAACTGCATCATTTTTCAAAACCATGCCACGAATGATTGAACAATTGTGGAGACCACCTCCAACCAACTTAGCAACTCGAACATTATCAACATTAAAGTTTGCTGGATTCTTGGGGCAGACTTGAATGCAAGCCTGAAAATTAGTGGTGGCTATACCTTAAATTTTTTAACAGGAGGAAAAAATAGAGGGGCGAAAAACAAGGAGGGAGAATTAGCACAGAGGTATGCGTTCCAGGTACTCACATCAGCAATAAGTGGGCACAAAATATCTTCTTGACCAAACTGCTTGCTGGCAACTGCAGCCTTTATACGGCAAACAACTTCATCTTTATTCCTTACATCCATAGTTTCTGATCCCTTCTCCACCAATTCGTCTAAGATTTCCACTGTCTGACCATGATCACAAAATAGATAAAATAAGAACATGAATACCATGGCTCTCATAAACATTGACCAACAAAAAACTTACAAATTAGGCATTGCGAAGAGTTTTATAAGGTTTAAGTATAGGAATTGAGAAAAACATAAAGATAGAGCTTCAGAAAGAACTCAGCAAAATCTTACAACAACAGAATATTCATTCCCAATATATTTGCATATAGGCTTAGACAAGGCAATCTATACTATAGTTGATTGGAAAAAAAATCTCTTTCTTATCAATGCAGAAAATCACAAGGAATAAAATGTGCTCTATATTTCAAGTATCCATATTATGATTAACTTTAAATATCCACATTACAGCTTTCAGATTAAATGATTGCTAAAACATAATCTTACAAACCATTCAGTTCATGAGAATTACAGGTGAAACATTATCCTTAAAGTCACTTATCAATGAGAATTATAGGTGAAATAGATCCAATAAAATGGAGAACTTTGTGAAGTAATACCTTAGTAATTGATGCATGCATATATACATAACATCCATGAGATGAAAAAATTTGTGAATAAAAAGCCTTATGCACGAATTGGTAACGGAAATATAATAGGAATGTACCAGGAGAATAATAATATTATCATTAACATCCTATTAAATCACAAGCAATCCATTAGATTCAAGAATGAACCTTATTAATAGCTTTCGTATAGCCACTAATGATTTCACTAGGATGAAGGCCCATCCTAATAAGCTCCTCTGCATTCTGAAGTAGTTCCCCCGCAAAAGAAATAGTGAGATTAGCACCATCCCCAATCTCCTCCTGTTGAGCCTTCCCAGCTAAGACCAGTATTTTGGCAGCTGGATGCTGAACCTCAAGCTCATTCACAATAGTAGCCGCGTCATTGGTGACAAACAATTTGTCTAAATGATTGATGACCATTTTGTTCATACCTAGACAAATATAAAGAAAAAAAAAGAACCAGGATAAGGGTAGCGAATCAGAAACTGAAAAAAAAATTTAACTCATTTATTTTGAATTGTGTTCGCATATTAATGGATATAAAAGAGATGCAACACTAGTTCCTTTTTAAAATCCAAATACTGCTAACAGCATCTCCTTACAGCACCGAGAAAAAAGGTGCTAAACATACTCAAAACTTCTAAAGGTTTTTCACCTTTTCATCCATTAATAATAAGTGATAAAAAAAAATAATCATTCATCTTCACTTAGTCCGACACAATTCACAATATTAAATCCCAGAAAAAAGAATTGAGCATTCTTAGTGACATTTTCCTCCTTTTCTGTCAAAAGAAATGGCTATTAAAACTTAAAATAGATAAATGGAGGGTGAAAATAAACGAACCAGGATAGAGTTGCAGATTGAAATTATTAATACTGCTGGCAGACATCTCCCCTTTTCTATCCAAAAAACATTAAAAATACTTGCATTTAAGTGTTTTCTTATTTTGTAACTATTAACACACAATACTAAAGATCTCTTCTTTCCAACTAAATCCTGCCCAATACTAAAAGTTTTAAAGAGTCATTTTTATGTCAAAATATAGAGATCATGGCATCAGCAGAGAGTGATAAAAACTTTAAAAGAGAAAATTTTCATCTTTGTGATGCAAATCCCTCCTTTGATCACACCTGATATTATCGATCCAAACAAATGAACAATCCTACTAATACTCCCCACTTTTTCACTAAAAAATTCGTACCTCTCTACACCCAACCTTGCCTAATAAACGCCCACAAAATTTAACTATTACGAGTGATACTTAGGGCTTTGAAGCTATTTAGAGTGAGTGAGCGAGTGCAGATAGAGAAAATGGAGGAAGAACGAAGCAAAAATCGAATGATACCATTAGGGCCAAGAGAGGTGCGGGTGATTGTGGAGAGCTCTTTGCAGGCATCGATGTTCTTGAGGACAGCCTCGTCGAGGCCCGACAGGTGTTTGTGCCCTTCCTTCAGCATCGACTGGATGCCATAGGATTGCAGTTGAAACCCCATTCTCGCACGAGAGAGAGAGAGAGAGAGAGAGAGAGAGAGAGAGTCCCGAGATCACAGAGGGAAGAGCTGAGAGGCTTCTCGAATGCTTTTGTTGTTTTGGGAGAGAAGGGGGTTTATGCTGCCGCTCGGTTGAGTTTTAGGGTTTGCCAAAAGTGGCGCGGATCCATTACAACTTTTGTAGGATCCGTACCCGGACGAAACCCACTAAGAAACAGTGGCGAAAAAGATTATTGTTGCAGGATAACTTATCCTCATGTCACGCCCATAAATGACAGTGAGCCTTCGGGCCTGTTTGGTTAAGAGTGGAAGCATAGAAGTAAGGAAGTGTGAAAGTGATAATAATTCCCTTTGAAACTTAGAAATTGGTCAGTAAGTTTTCTGATGTTTGAATGTTGTTGGGAAGTGTGATGTGGAAAATATTATGTCTTTTTTGTTGTTTGGACGGTAATGTGAAAGTGAAAGTAGAAAAGTTGATATTAAAATAAAAATTAATTAAGAAAAATAAAAAATAGACTATAATTAGAATGTAAGTGATTTACTTAATCAAAAATTAATTGTTTTGTGCTACAACTTATTATAAATGAGATTTACATGATCACAAAATTAACTTAGCACTCTGGAAGTGAGGAAATGTTTGTGTAAAAGAGAAAAGAAAAAAGGAAAAGTGTTTTCTTATTTTCTTTTTTCGGTGTTTGAAAAGATAGAGAAGTGAGCAATTATACTTCCTCATTTTCTTACTTCCACTTACTTCCTTGCAATCAAACACTCCAAAATTCATGAAAAATCAGTAACCTTAGCGCTTTGTGAACTCAAATTGTTTTGGGAAGTAGCAAATATATTAGTATATTTCATCTATATTACACATCTATATAATAGGTGGCAGAAGAATACTTTTTTTTTTGTTTGCATAATACAAAAGGTCATTCATATCTTAACTGAGCATTATATATTGCATAAGGATTCATGTTCAAAATTCATAACTTTCGATTGAACCGACCAATCTTAATTTATAATCTATTTATAACTACTCTTAAAAGTACATAATATAAAATACGTGCACGATTTCTACACCCCTCTCTTTTGCTATATTAATATTTTCCTATCATCTATATTTAAATATTTTTTATGTATAACCTTTTCAATAAAAAAGAATATATCAAAAAAAAAAAAAAAACACACAAAACTCAAAAAAAACACATGTACAATTCTCTCTCTTCTCTTCCTCTCTTTCTCTTGCCTCTTTCTTCTTTCTATTTCTCCTTCTTTCTCTCACTATCTTTCTCTAAATCTTTCACTCAAATTTAGGCTCTTAAACTAATCCAGTCTCTTATTCCTCTAATCTCACAAAACTATTTTTCTTTCCTCATTATCCTAAACTAAAAATCTTAAACTCGAAGTTCAAGTAGTGTGGTGATTTTCTACCACAAGTAATTAGACCGCAGATCCTCACCACAAGCGAGAAATGAAATAGAATAGTGCACAACACAGAAAAGAGAGACACCGAAGATTTTCGTGGAAACTCTTAATCGCGAAAAAAAACACGAGGAGGAGAAGGAACTTCACTATAATTCTCAAGTAACAGAAATTACAGGAGTTTAGAAAATGTGTACAGAATGGTATCAGAATCAAGGTTCCAATCAGGTTTAGACTAGAACTCAGTCTGAATTCCTCCTGCTCTTTTGGAGTGGAAGGTCTACTTATACTTGATTGAGTTATTGGCATGAATGCAGATGGGTACGAGCGAGATCTGGGTAATTGCATGATTTGCACATGTCGAGTTGTTGTACTAGCCGCGATCAGTGGTGCTGGTTTATTTGTTGGGATTGCATGTAGAGAAATCTACCACTATGCCCGCGTTGAGTGCTTTTGCACTTTATGAACATGGAGAAAAAAATAAGGTTGTGTAACTATCGGCAGGAAATTGGGGTGATCTATTTAATGGAGCTGCTTGGTTCAGAGTAGAAGTCTTCGGAATGGATGGAACCTCGGAGCGGAGAAGATCTTGAGGAGGTTGGGTATAGCATGGACTTTAGAGGGGAGCTCTGATGTTACTCGGAGGGTTGAAAGATGAGCGACACGTGTTGCCATCTTAGACGGGCTCAGATTTTGACCACTACAGATGCCCCCGCTCTTTCACTTATCAGAGCCTGCGGAACGAAAGTTAGAAGAGCGAAGTTGCTAGGAGATCTTTCAATGCCTTGAGTTCATCTTGATGTTCATGGGCAGATGAGGATCTGGATCATAAGCGGATTTTCAGGATCTGATTGCAGGTTGTACAGGCTGCCAGTGGTCGCATCGGTCAGCTAAATCTCTCAGGGTTTGAATCATGTGTCTCTTCAAATCCAGGAGTCATAATGACTGGGAAATAGATTTTCGTGTTTTGACGGTGATGGTTAATCTTTTGCTGATTCAGTTGACGGAAAATATTGGGACGTGGACCAACTTTTCGAGGATTGAAAATTTGAATTGGAGACGGTTCGGCTTCTCTTTCATATATAATAAAGTGGAACCCTTTGGATAAAAATCATTTCTGTTATCTTCTCTAAGGAAACCTTGCTTTAAAATTCCTCTTATTTCTTTGTTGGGTTGTCATGTTTTTTCATTCTTCTACATCAGATAGAGGAAGGAAAGGTAGAATATGGAGGAAATGATGGTCAGGCTCTTGTCATGCGGGAATCTAATTGGTGCGCCATATTAGCCATCCTGATGAGCCTATTACAACAGATCAATCATCATGACAAGGCACCTTCATCGGGAGTGATCATGAGGACTCTTGCTCCTATTGGATCGGGGTGATCTTGCTCCAGGTTGCTCGTCTTTTTTAGGGAGCGAGGTTTGTCAAAGTAAAATTAATGACACAATGATTGACACTTTAAGAGAATTTTAGAACTCAAGTGGAATCTCTTTAAGGAAGGAATGAGTATTTGCTTGAAGGATTCCTCAAATATTTCATCAATATAGAAGTTTGAAAAATCATGATTCTTCACGTACCTCTTTGCTATAAGGGGCCATCATATAATTCCTTGAAAAATTGCATTGTCGCTTCATCTATGAAGTAATGTACCTCGTCACTGATGGAATTGGGTATTGATTCCTTCTTCTTTCTTTCAATGCTCTTCTTTCTTCCTTCTTTTTTCCTCTGGCATCTCCAAAGTGAGTCTAGTCAGATGTTTCAAGACACCTCTCTTCAATTGTTTTCTTCGAGCTTCGACTCCAGAGAGGAGAAAAGTGGGTTCAGATCCAGTGTGGCCCGAACCTTTCATGTTAGAGTAATCCTCTTCCACAAGGAGAGAGATTGGAATTTTTGTATAGATTTTAAGGGGAAGAAAATGGGTTCAATTGTTTTAGGTTTGGGAGAAAATAGTAAGAGGGATGAAGGAGAAGTGGGTACTATGGAAAAGTGTGAAAGGGGATGTGTTGTTATTGCTGGGTGGTGCAGTTACAAACAAAATTAGTTAAGAAAGAAAGTGTGGCAGCAAGTCTTTAGAGTGAGTAAAATTTTTTGTGAAAGAAAGTGTGAAACAATCTTTGGAAGGGGGGAGAGTTATCTCTAGTTCTGCCAAGTTTCTTTACTAAAGTTTTTGAATTCTTTCAAGTTGAATTCCATTTTTCATGTTGTCCTATCTTTCTAGGAACACACACATGTAGCATTTATAATTGCTTGTGCAAGCTTGAGTTACTTTCATGCAAGCTTCAGCATTGGATATAATTGAAGGAGAATAATGTAGCTGAGTTCCCTAATGTTGTAGGAGATATAATGATATTGAATGATATTGTAGGGTTTATTGATGGTGTGTGGTTGCAGGATGCTGACAGCAAATAGACTGGCTTGTGAATTCATCTGCATAATCAAGAAAAGAAAGAGAATTATATGAAGATAAAACTACCAAAAACTTTATACTTTCTTGTTAGTGGGGAAATAGCTGGTATTGATTCCTGGTACCTGCAGAAACAGAAGGAGAGAGAAGCCCACACCACTGTATTTTTTTTTTTTAATACAAAATTCTCTTGCCATCACTAATGGGAAAATTGCATACTTCAATACCATTTCTTTGATGCTTGGGTAAATTGCCTGTAGACTAACAGTGGTGATTGCATACAAGCAAAATCCTCCTCTTGTTGATGTTAGCTGCAGGATATTTTGGGATTTTTTCTTTAATGAAATATGATTCCATCACATTTTAACTATTTGTACTGCTGAAGTTTACTTCAATGTACTGTTTGTTTATTTCATGACTTCAAGTACAAGATTTTTTTGAGGAACTATATCCTTGAATTGAGGTGTACATACTACTATTCATGTCATTTGAACGAGTTATGTGCCATTACAAATTTGAGTTTCTCTCACATCATGGAAAGCTAAACAAAATAAAATGGAAAAGCCAAAGCAGAAAAATTGTATGGATATTTGTTGACAGTTCTGGTTACATAATCGCCATTGTGATATCATTTCTATGGTCTTTAGCTCCATTTCTCTCAAATTAAGAAGTCTAGTGTCAATTTTGACAATTCAAAGTACAATATCTTCGAGTAGTAATTTTGGATCGGATATTGTTGACAAAGTTTAAGCATCACGCGTGAACTTTAGCTGTGTCTGTAAGACTGATGCTGAAGTCTACTTCCTTCGTTTCAGGTGAGGCTGACACTGGTGGCTGTGGAGAGTGCAGTGACATCCATATACATATGTTACACAGAGGATCCTTCTTTAATATTTAAATCACTGCTACAGTTAATTTTTATGGTCAACTTCTTTCAAATGTCAGAGACGCTTCACCAACGGTTGCAGTGCCGAAGCGCCCGGGCAAGACAGGTCATGATCAACAACAGACTTGATCAGATGTCATCAGAAAGAATACAAACACCTCCCATTTGAGCTCAAAATCGACAGTCTAGAAGATGAAAAAATGACCGTGTATCTGTTACTCACATTCCTAATTCATTCAATGAAGTCCCCTTTTTTTCAAACTATTTTTCTTTTCCTTCCAAATTTGAAAGATAATTTTACAAGTTAGGTAACATGTGAAGTGCCTTTACAAGTTGTACAGGCAGAGGCAGAACCTGAGTGGAAATATTGCACCAAGTTTCCTTTGCGTGTCATCAAACAGATTTCTTTTATGCTAGAAGGCAGAGGATCCCATCATTCAAATAAATAAGAAGAAGAAGAAGAAGACTTATTTGTGTACAGACAAGATACCATTAGTTATGGTTCTTGGTTTTATATATATATATATATATATATATATATATATATATATATTGGTCACATATTTACACTAATTTAGGAGATACAATAGGAAAATATTGACTGATAGAAAAAATAGGAAAATATTGACTGAGATAAAGAATGAGAAACGCATGGTGTATGAATCTCATGAGTCCCATGTGTTCCTATAATCGTAGAGAGGTTTTAAGATCTGATTGATCACATGTTTCACATGAGTCACGTGTTGTCATTGATATCTCTAACACCCTCCATTGCGTAGAACAAGCAGCTCTTTGATATGGTAAAATCTTGTATTCATCTATCCTTGTAAGCCATTAATTCTACTCAATTAATGCATTCAACACTCCCCTCACTAACTGTTTTGTTGGTTGTCAGTGGTGTCAATGTGGCACAGCGTATATCTTGCTGTGCAAATTCTGTTTGGTTGGTTATCATTGGATTTATAAACTGCAAGAGTCCTAGGATCTCGGGGTTCGGCTCATGTGTGTGAGCCACACATGCATACAATAAGAGAACTAATCAACATGTGTATTGGTCCTCTTATAATATGTCATGTGTGTAGACTGTTAATTTCACATTAAAGATGGACCAATAACCTTGGTTAATTGACATTGGATTCCTATTAAAGTTAACTGATATAATATTATGCCCATATTAAAGTCACATTTATATAGTTATATAGTCTCTTGAAATATAAAGGGTACCATGATGGAAAGATTTTATTTCAAGGGGTTTATTTGCAAATGTGCGACCCACTTTTCTCCTCCTGCAAAGAAATACAAAACTATCGCTCATTTTTGAGAACGCCATCGGTAAAAGATTTTCTGGAGGTTTTGTGAAAGGAAAAAGGAGACAGAGAAAAGAGGATCATTGCATTAGGGTTTGCAGGATCAAAAGGAAGGAATCAAAGTCTTCTTCAAACTTCATCCTATCTTCTTCAATGGCTTCAGGTATGGAGATTTAAGTATTAGGGTTATTTGATTATGCATTCTAATTTTGAGATGTTCTATGATTCTTGATTCATGGCCTATTTTATCCGCATTAAATCTATTGTATTTCCAACATTTGGTATCAGAGCCGTGTTAAGAATCAATACAATCTTGGATTAAAGATTATGGTAAATTAGGGTTTTGATTAATGTTTAATAAAATCAATTTTTGATCTTTTAATTGTGGAATTGATAGAGGATTACATAACCCTAATATCATGTTCATACTCCTCTAATTATGCAATTAATAGGGATCAAAAATTAGGATTAAGAAACCCTAATTTTCCCTAATTTTTGATTAAATCGTCGGAACAGGAAATGCCTCAAATAACTGTTTCGTCGACTATTAGTCGACTAGCAAGAGTTTATAGTCGACTAATTTATTTTCCCGAAAGTTGAAAACTCTCTGTTTCTAACAGGAGTCGACTTGTACTTTGGATTAGTCGACTAGTAAAGTGTATAGTCGACTAACCATTTTTGCCAAGTCGACTAATTTTTAACCGAGAGTTGTCTTCCAACAGGAGTCGACTAATAAAATTTTGTAGTCGACCAATAAAAATTTATAGTCGACTAATTATATGGGTATAGTCGACTAATCTTTCTTTGCCCTAGTCGACTGGACCTAAATGTGTAGTCGACTTGACTTGACCCAAGTCGACTAATCCTTCATTGTAGTCGACTAATGCTTGTTAATGTTCAATCATTAAAGTATGTTACACATTTAAGTTATTGTGTTAATATTGATTGATGCTTGGTCAAGTAATGTATTGAGGTATTATGACTTTACTCAAATAAAAGGATTAGAGAATATTATTGGTTAGTTTTGTATTCATATGGCTTATTGATTTAGTAGTTGCCAAAGTGACCTATGTTAGTAAACCTATGAATATATAACTACATAAAAAGACTTGTCAATGAGGGTGGCATAAAAGACAATAATATTCTCGATGGCGGTTCTAGTTAGGAGATTGGGACTGGCCCAAAGGAAAGTCTCTTTCAAATAATTATGAACCGGGGTAGGGTAGTGTAATTTATGTAACTTAGTGGTGTGGAATTAGATACCCAAAGGTAACATGACTTACTATCTAAGTGACATAAATTATATTAGACCTACGTAGGTGATAAAAGTTCTCACCTAAAGAGTGAACACTAGATATGCTTAGGTTTCGCCCAAAGGAGAAATCAAAGTGATATCAATAGTTCATCTTAATTAAATTTAAGGTTATTGTATTGATAAGTGACCTAATGTGAGCAATGTCCTATTATGTTTCAGTGAACGTCCCTACTTCCCTTCACACTCATGCCACTAGCATTCCAGCCCTGGATGGTACAAATTTCTCTGAGTGGTTTGAGCATGTACAGTTTACACTGGGTGTCCTGGACCTAGACATGGCTCTTTTGGTAGAGAAGCCTGATGAAGTGACTGCTGAAAGTACAGCAGAGCAGGTTAGCCATGCCAAAGCTTGGGAAAGGTCGAATAGAGTCAGTCTCATGTTCATAAAGATGACCATAGCCAATAACATCAAGACTTCCCTCCCACATACTACTAGTGCATCTGAACTTTTATCTGCTGTAAGAGACCGATTTAAATCTGCAGATAAGTCATTAGCTGGCACCCTCATGGCTGAACTTACCACCATGAAATATGATGGTAATAGAGGAGTTCAACAACACATTCTAAATATGACTGATAAGGCTGCTAAGTTAGGATCACTGGGTATGAAAGTGGATGAATCCTTCTTGGTACAGTTCATCCTTAACTCACTTCCTTCTCAGTTTGGGCCATTCAAGATTCACTACAACACTCATAAAGATAAGTGGAATTTGAATGAGCTAACTGGTATGTGTGTACAAGAGGAAGTGAGACTGAGGCAAGAAGGGCATAACTCAGTATTGGCAGTAACTCAAGGAGGTATCCATAAGAAAGGTAAATATGGAAGAGGTAAGAGATTTCCATCAAAGAAAGGGCATGACCATGGAGAAAGTAGCCAAGGTCATGGAAAGGTCTTCACTGTCAAGTGCTACTTCTGTGGCAGAAAGGGACATGTGAAGAAGGACTGCAACAAGAGGAAAGCTTGGTTCGAAAAGAAAGGTATAAATCTTTCTTTTGTATGTTTTGAATCAAATCTTGCTGAAGTTCCTTCTAATACTTGGTGGATTGACTCTGGAGCCACAACTCACATAACTAATTCAATGCAGGGATTCCTTACAACCCGAAAACCGAAGGAAAGTGAGAGATTCGTCTTTATGGGGAACCGTCTCAAAGTGGAGGTCGAATATGTTGGTACTTATCGACTACTCTTGGAGACGGGACATCAGATGGATCTTGAAGATACTTTTTATGTACCTTCGATTTCTAGGAATTTAATGTCAATATCCAAATTAGATGTTTTTGGATATTCTGTTTTATTCAGTTGTGGAAAACTCAGTTTAATGTATAATTCAATTCCGGTTGGACATGGAATTTTATGTGATGGTTTATATAAAATTTCATTGAATGATGAGTTTGCACAATCTTTATTATCTCTGCATTCGAATGTTGGTATTAAACGTGGCTTAATAAATGAAAAATCCTCAATCTTGTGGCATAGAAGACTGGGGCATATCTCCAGGGATAGAATTATAAGATTAGTGAAGAATGGGATTTTGGATAACCTAGACTTCACTGATTTTGATGTGTGTGTGGATTGCATAAAAGGAAAGCAAACCAAACACACTAAGAAAGGTACCACAAGAAGTAAAGAACTCCTTGAAATAATTCATACAGATATTTGCGGACCACTCTCCATTCCATGTTTTACGGGAGAGAGATATTTCATTACCTTTATAGATGATCTGTCACGTTATGGTTATGTGTATCTAATTAATGAAAAGTCTCATGCTGTTGACATCCTTGAGGTGTTCATTACAGAAGTCGAGAGACAATTAGATAGAAAGGTTAAAATCATAAGATCAGATTGAGGTGGTGAATTTTATGGTAGATATGATGAGTCAGGACAACATCCTGGCCCATTTGCCAAATTTCTAGAAAAGCGTGGTATTTGTGCTCAATACACAATGCCAGGTACGCCTCAGCAGAATGGTGTTGCTGAAAGGCGAAACCGAACACTTATGGATATGGTTAGGAGCATGATGAGCTTCTCTAATGTACCCATTTCATTGTGGAATGAAGCCTTAAAGACTGCTATGTATATCTTAAACAGGGTTCCTAGTAAGGCAGTCCCAACAACTCCTTTCGAGTTGTGGACTGGTAGGAAACCTAGTTTAAGACATTTACATGTTTGGGGTTGTCCAGCAGAGGCTAGAATATATAATGCACAAGAAAAGAAATTAGACTTAAAAATAATATCTGGGTATTTCATTGGTTATCCAGATAAGTCTAAGGGATACAAATTTTATTGCCCTAACCATAGTACAAGAATAGTTGAAACTGGTAATGCCAGATTCCTAGAGAATGGTGAATTTAGTGGGAGTGATGAACCAAGAAAGGTAGATCTTGAAGTAGTAAGGGTAAATATCCCAATTACCTTTTCTTCAAGAGAAATTGTTGTCCCTCAGCTTGATCATCAAGTTGAGATACCAGAACAACATATTGATATTGGTTCACCACTCCATGAGGATATCGCCATTGAAAATATTGTAGAACCACCACAACCGGCAGCTTTGAGAAGATCTCAAAGGGAAAGAAGATCTGCCATTTCAGATGATTATGTGGTGTATCTACAGGAATCTGATTATGATATTGGGATTAATAAAGATCCAGTTTCATTTTCACAAGCCATAGAATGCAATGATTCTAGTAAATGGATTGATGCTATGAATGATGAGTTGAAATCTATGGACCAAAACCAAGTCTGGGATCTCGTTGAATTGCCTGATAACTGTAAGAAAGTCGGGTGTAAATGGGTCTTTAAGACCAAGCGCGACTCTAAAGGCAATGTAGAACGATATAAGGCCAGACTTGTGGCTAAAGGTTTCACTCAGAAGGAAGGCATTGATTATAGAGAAACCTTCTCTCCAGTATCAAAGAAGGACTCTCTTAGAATCATTATGGCACTTGTAGCTCATTATGATTTGGAGTTACATCAAATGGATGTGAAAACTGCTTTTCTGAATGGAGATTTGGATGAGGTAATTTACATGGAGCAACCTGAAGGGTTCGCAAATGAAGGTAAAGAACACTTGGCTTGTAAATTAAAGAAATCCATATACGGACTTAAACAAGCTTCCAGGCAATGGTATATAAAGTTTAATGATACCATTACATCTTTTGGATTTACAGAAAACACTGTTGATCAGTGTATATATCTAAAGATCAGTGGGAGCAAGTTTATTTTTCTGGTTCTGTATGTGGATGATATCTTGTTAGCCAGTAGTGATATTGGTCTGCTGTATGAAACTAAAAGCTATCTTACCAAGACTTTCAGATGGTTGATATGGGTGAGGCAGCTTATGTCATTGGCATAGAGATCTTCAGGGATAGATCTCGAGAATTGCTAGAACTGTCTCAGAAAGGTTATATCAACCGAGTCTTGGAAAGATTTCATATGGAAATGTGTTCAGTCAGTCTTGCACCCATTCAGAAGGGTGACAAATTAAGTGGGAGCCAGTGTCCCAGAAATGACTTAGAAAAGGGTCAAATGCAGAAAGTTCCGTATGCATCAGCTGTTGGGAGCTTGATGTATGCAAGCACTTGTACCAGGCCAGATATCAGTTTTGCAGTTGGGATGTTGGGAAGATACCAAAGCAATCCAGGAATGGAGCACTGGAAGTTGGCTAAGAAGGTTATGCGGTATCTTCAAGGGACGAAGGACCATATGCTCACATACAGGAGATCAGATCAGTTGGAGGTGATCGGCTATTCGGACTCAGATTTTGGTGGTTGCCCAGATAGCAGGAAGTCTACCTCAGGATTTATTTTCTTGCTAGCAGGTGGGGCAATATCGTGGAAGAGTGTAAAGCAGTCTATCATTGCTTCATCCACGATGGAGGCTGAGTTTATAGCTTGTTTTGAGGCCACAAATCATGCATTATGGTTAAGGAATTTTATCTCAGCACTTGGTGTAGTTGACTCTATTGCCAGGCCGCTGAAGATATATTGTGACAATACAGCAGCCGTTTTCTTCTCTAAGAATGGTAAGTACTCTAATGGTTCTAGACACATAGAACTTAAGTACTTGGTGGTTAGAGAAAGAGTTGAGAAACAAAAGGTGTCAATTGAAAGTATAAGTACCACTTTAATGGTTGCTGATCCAATGACAAAAGGATTGCCTCCAAAGACATTTAAGGAACATGTTGTTAGAATGGGTCTTTTGGGCAATCTGTAATGTATATTTTGGTACTTATGTAATTGACATTATTGTACAAATAAAAGTTTGTTTCTGTGTTTCCTGTTATCCAATTATGTGTGCACATGTTATGTATGGATGTTTGTTAAACAGGAAATGTCTTTACAAGACAATTACAGGGGTCATTTTGGGTATAGACTCAATTAGTAAGGGTTATCAATGTTGTGGTACATAGAAGGGAGTATGACATAGATGTTGTATAACCGCTATGACTCGCATTGGTGGTCCAAGCTAATTGCAGTATTACAGTATTTTATATTTGGGCTTATCAGTTGTTGTTTTTAAAAATTCGTGATCACGTGTCAAGGTTTTTCGGTATGGAATCCAATGGAGTCAAAATGATTTACAAATGAGTCTTTTCTTTTATTTGTTTTCTAAAGTTTTAACCTAATCGGTTAATGGTCCAAGTGGGAGAATGTTAATTTCACATTAAAGATGGACCAATAACCTTGGTTAATTGACATTGGATTCCTATTAAAGTTAACTGATATAATATTATGCCCATATTAAAGTCACATTTATATAGTTATATAGTCTCTTGAAATATAAAGGGTACCATGATGGAAAGGTTTTATTTCAAGGGGTTTATTTGCAAATGTGCGACCCACTTTTCTCCTCCTGCAAAGAAATACAAAACTATCGCTCATTTTTGAGAACGCCATCAGTAAAAGATTTTCTGGAGGTTTTGTGAAAGGAAAAGGAGACAGAGAAAAGAGGATCATTGCATTAGGGTTTACAGGATCAAAAGGAAGGAATCAAAGTCTTCTTCAAACTTCATCCTATCTTCTTTAATGGCTTCAGGTATGGAGATTTGAGTATTAGGGTTATTTGATTATGCATTCTAATTTTGAGATGTTCTATGATTCTTGATTCATGGCCTATTTTATCCGCATTAAATCTATTGTATTTCCAACATTGACCTCACATATATATTATAAGAGATAACAAGAGTTCTAATCCACGTGTCAATGCGTGATTGGTTCTGTTATTATATGTATGTGTGGCTCACACACATGCACCGAATCCTAGGTTCCCGCAGTTAAATTGACAACAAAAATCCAAGGGATGACCGCCTGGCTCACTGACAAGAGTCCTAGGTTCGAGTCCAGTTATAACCAACTATTTTAAAAAATAAAGAGTAGAATGGCACCACTTGCATCATCTTTTGTTTTTAGTAGTGAGTGAGTGATACCCTCTTCTTTCGATAGCACTTAAATAATCATGGTTTTAATAGAAGCAGATCATTAGAAACCAAAACATTAACTTTACTTGCAATAATAATTAAAAAAAACAAACAACTTGTGACACCACTTACTATAACACTCCTCATGACTACACCAGTTACGTGTGTCCGCAGCCAACTGATCGAGAGTAAACATTTGTACTGTACCTGTAACTCTAGCTTGTTATATCACCACTGGGCCTATTTGTTTCGCCGCAAATCGCCGTAAAGTCGTAAAATGAGAAAAGAAAAAGTGAACTGTAATAGAAAAAATATATTATGCTTTACCGTATTTGGTTGAAAAAGTAACAGTGTAAATGAGAAAGTATATTGATTTTTACGGTGTTTCGTTGGTAATACAAAAGTGTAAGTGAAAAAGTTGACCACAAAATTAACTGTAACAGTGATTTAAATATGATAAATACTATTATATTAAATATACTATTGTAAATTAAATTATATTAATAAATTTGAGATAAAATATTAATAATCTTAATATTTTATTTATAATAATAATATTAATAAAATATTAGTACAATTAGTAAAATATTACTAAAATACTAACTAAATAAATAATATAAAATTTTAAGAAAAATATAAAAAATATAATAAAATTTTAAGAACTAATAAAACATAAATATTAAAAAATAGTAAATTAAAATAGTAAAATATTAAATATGAAAATAATATTAAAAATAATAAAAAACTAAAAATATAAATATAAAATAATTAAATAATAAAATCATTGAACACTATAAAAAATATTTAAAAATATTAAATATTTAATAATATTAAATTATATATTGATTATCAAATAACTGCTTTAAACTGCAAGTGAGATTTACATGATCACAAAATTAACTATAGAACTGTAAGTGAGAAAATGAGAGTTACATTTTATAAATTGTTTTTCAGCAAACAAACAACAGAAAATAGAAAAGAAGTTATACGACTTACGACTTGTGGCATTTTGAGGCGAAACAAACAAGCCTTGTCAATAAAAGAACACTATATCTTTTTCCAATCTATCTCTCAAGATATCGAGTTTTCAAAATAGATATGTCTGCATGAAATTATACATAAATTAAACTGATATTTAATAAAAATATACAAACAAGTTAAGCTCAAATACTCTTTTATTTCTTTTTCTATTGATTTGTACTTCCAAAAGTTCTCATTCCCACACCTTTATACGAGAGGATACCCTCTTGACTCACAGATGGGATGCCGAATTCTTCATTCAAATTTCAGAGTTTAACTCCACCAATGCTTGCAGTATCGGAATGCATATGCCACAGAGGGCAGACTCTATCAGAATGTCATCAGAAATACTATTGATACCTTTCATCTGAACTACAAGCACGACATGTTTGCTATTCTGCCAGTTGCTCTGCTGATTCCTCGTCTTTCCAAGATGCAATTGCTAGAGTGTGACGTCCACCGCACGCGACAAATCTGGCACACCACCGGCCGCGAGCATCACTCTCACGATTCTTTGGGGGAGGGAGGTTTATGGGCACTTCCATTGGGTGTCCAGTTGTTACTTTCCTTCCGTATCCAAGTCGACCGTGATCACCACGTCCAAACTGACCAAAGAAACCAACTGTCAGACAATCGACGACAAATATACTGATGTACCACTTCCAGCAATCTTGCTGAAAAGCTTCTCAATATGCATAGAAATAGTTACCGAAAACATCCGCCCATCCCGCGTGCACGCCACTGAATGAGTGCCCCCACAGGAGACCTGAAACAAGATGATTCAGTTGTTAGATATGGCTCCAGACTGGAGATATCAGGTTTATTTCTCATCACTCAGATGCCATGCAACTGTGAATACATGCCACAGAGATCAACAGGACAGCAACGGGGATTAGAATCAGTAGGTGACTTTACCTGGACAATATCTTCCCAGCGAGGAGTTGGACCTTCTGAGGAACCATTTTACTACTCTTGTCGTTGTCTCCAAATCCTAGCCTCCATGCTCCCCTCTTCCCCATCCGTATACCTGGAAGAAAGGCAAAGAAATGAACTGGTTGTGGCATGTATAGAAATAATTATGCACTTACTATGGTACCTGTATCAGGAAGCTCCAATAATTCTTCGCATGAACAGAAATTACAGATGCTGGGTGAATTATTAATTTGCAATATATTTATATTAAGGAATAGTCATAGCAAGAAGATAAAACAAATTGTTAGGAATAGGCAAAGAAAAATAACAATCAGAATTCAGGAACAGAGACCATGTGAAGGAGAAAAATAATCTGTAATTAAAGGAATTCTAGAGAATCTGTATCCTCAGATGCGGCAATGGTGTTAAAGGTCCATATACTTTCAATGATGTGAATGGTCCTGTACTTAGTTTCTTTGTTTTATTTTCTTTTTTCCCCTTCCTTTTCTGGACTAAATAATTGGTAACAAGACCATCTGATGGATGAGAAGTAAGAAGTAAATTTTTGAATACAAACACAAACAAAGACAATGTCGGTATCAAGCAGAAAACAGCTGCAAAGCCGAGTAAACCAAAATGATGTAGTATAGGCTATATAATAAGCTGTGCCTCTCAAACCTGGACACTAAATGTTGAGAATGACTCCAGATGTGTCAAAGGAAAAATTAAGTCTCCCTCTTCGCATATATAATGATAAATCCTGTACACAAATTTCTAAATGGGTGGAAGAACTAGTTCATTGTCAGCTCTGATCTGTATCGTAGCATGAAAGTTAGACGAGATAGGATCCCAAGTAAGAAAAACAGTTGCAGAATAGGCTACCTATGACCAATGTACTAAAAGTAACAAGAAGGTAAATTGCACAAAAGAGGAGCACTTATACTCTAGTAAAATTGGTAATTAGCGCTTGGCATCCTTGTTGATGATAATAGTTGATGAGAAGTTATATGCAACAACTCTCTCTCTCTCTCTCTCTCTCTCTTTATTTTTTTTTTTTATTATGTCTCTCTGCTCTCCTCTTTCTCCACTCTTGTCTCTCTATCCCCCCCTCTCTCCCCTTTGTCCATTCTCACGTGTCTTTTTTCTCTCTTCTCGAGTGTACCTATGATCAATGTACTAAAAGTAACAAGGTAAATTGCACAAAAGAGTAGCACTTATATCCCGGTAAAATTCGTAATTAGCGCCTGGCATCCTTGTTGATGATAATAGTCAATGAGAAGTTATAGGCAACGACTCTCTTTCTTCATTTTTTTTATTATGTCTCTCTGCCCCCCTCTTTCTTCACTCGCCCCTCGCCCCCCCCCCTCTTTGCCTCTTCTCGCGTGTCTTTCTCTCTCTGCCCTCTATTCTCTCCCCTCAATAACACACACACACACACACACACACACATATATAGAGAGAGAGAGAGATGGGAACATTCAAAATAACATGCATGAATTACCAAAAGAGTAATTGCAAAAATTAAAATTAAAAGTTTTAACGTCAATTCTCTTGTAGTGTTTGGTTCTAATAATTAAGTTTAAGGTGCCTAACTACTTCGGATAAACCATGGTTTAAAATCTCATAATCAAAATCGGTATCGACCAATGGTTTTCGATATTAATATCATGAATATCAACTGTCAATATCGGAAATATAAGGCATGTCGGTAATATCAGTCCCGATATCAACCAATATTATAGGGTTAATATAGGGTTAGTTGTTGTTGTTGGCTTAGTTGTTGTTGTTGGCTTAGTTGTTGTTGTTGTTGTATTATAGGGTTAATATCACATCTATTACCGCAAAACCCGATATGATATTACCGATATATATCAAAATCACCCAATATTTGAAACCATGGGATAAACTAACAAGGGTATTTTCATGCAATTTACCCTTAATGGTATGTATTAGATAATCACTACACTAAAAATTTTAAGCTTAGAGACTACAAGTTAACAATATATACCAAGCACATTTAAGACTCATCCTCACTCGGGAGTTTGGCCAGGAGAGAGATTTTAAGCCGTATCTCTTATAGAGAGAATAAATTCAAGTAAATCAATATACTTCAGATAACAAACAACAATATTTGAACTAAGGATCCTTTGAAACAGGGCGTGCTATATAACATCAGATGATCACCTACCCAACTGCTTAAGCTTATTAATGCACTTTGTTAGGGTTTTAGGAATAGACAGTTTAACCCTACATTAGGGTTGCCTTTCTTTATATAGATGAAAAATGAATAGAAAAATATAAGAATACTCCTACACACTCTAATACACTCAAAAGAGCGGGGTTACACTTAGAGGGAGATCTGAGGATTGTTTTTCTTTTTCTTTTTAAGAAAGAACATCAGCAAAGTTTTGCGGCTATTGAACCAAAATACCAAGGAGAAGAACAAGTGGAGATAAGGATGAAAAAAAAACACTAATCCATTATACTTCTCAACTACTCAACGCTATACGAATTAGCCTAATTTATAGGCCTTACCAGTCTAATCAGAACAGGAATATCAAAAACCTAATCCTAATTAACTAAACAACTAAAACAATTTCAACTAACCAATTTGCACTAGCTGATTGCCCCTTATTTAAATCAAATATAAAACAACTTCAAATCTTAAATTCATACCCTAACAGATAAACATACTATTACTTCTATCAAACCAAACTAAATCAAACTCAAGATACATTAGTCTCACTCTGCAAACCTTGCATCTCATGCAATACAGATTACTTGTGGTTGTGTGCTCATGGTCTAAGAATGTGCTTCTGTTGGGACGTACAATGATCGCTAGCTAGTTTGTTATTTAACTCAGCTTCATGTTAGCCACAAATCCAGATGGTGCAATACAGAACTTTATAACAGTGTTGACAGCTCCGAGTCAAATTTATGCGGGTAGAATGTTCGACAAACTACAGAGTATCCTCATCATGGACACATCTAAACATGAAACGGTGTGGTGAGCTGAAGAGCATCATTGTACTCATTGCAGAATCTTCTGATTTAAGAGAGGGAGCACCAAGAGTCATCATCTCAATGTGCGGGGAGAGGACGACAATAGAATGAAGCTATCATCGTTTCTTGGTGTTATAAAGGCTAATGCTCTCTTTTGTATTACTTGCATCGGGTATTTTTATTTGCCTCAAGATCTACAATTTGATTGATGGGGTGAGATTTTTGCAAAATTTATAGCACTAATAGTATGGTAAATGCAAACCGTTAGCGGTTGCAGAAGCAATGGAAAAAGGGTGTGACAAGCAACTTCATCAAGGTAGTGAACTACTTGTTGCTTATTGTCATTCTCGTACCCCACCGTGCATTTCTTTGACGACTTTGAGCCATTGTTTCAAGGTGGGAAAGAAAGGCTTCAACTTGGGATGCTTGACTATTTTGCCATCGCCGTCAGCAAGAATTTGCAATAGCCTCTTTGAAATCCGTCTCCAAAGTTGTCAATTTAAAGTTTCTCTCTTTTTACCTCTCCAAATAGTTAACCATTTAATTACTTAATTGGACTCATTAGAACTAGCCCAGAACATTTTGTTGCAATACCGCTCAGTTTCTAACCTAAAATAAAGACGTTTAAATATTACTCTAAAGACACCTGCTAATATTAATATTTAAAGCAGCAGTATTATCACCCCCTTGTACTTACATAGATCCAGTCACTATGATGAGTTTATGTATTTCACCACCATATCAAACTAGCAGAAAATCGCCTACACATAACTCAATGACTAATTTCCTAGTGCGATAGTGAGAAAATTTCCGGGCTGCTTATCAATAGTTACAAGAGGGCAGTAAAGTTTTTGGGTACATCCTTTAAAACAACAACAACAATATTAAGATGTGCTTTCATCATAAATACATCCTTTAAAACAACAACAACAATATTAAGATGTGCTTTCATCATAAATAGAATGAAGGCATGATCAACGTTAATCACCATACAAAAATCTTATAAAGGGAAATAGAAACGTTAATCGCGTTCCTGAGTCGAAATATAAATTCCATGAACAAAAAAAAAGCTTACACGTTTGTTTTTTGTTTTTGTTTTTTTTTAAATAGAGAAGATTACATCAGTGGCGGAGCTAAGGCGTGGCACATGGTGGCACGTGCCCCCGGTCCGCAACAAAATAATACAGTTGTAGTAATATTTCCAAACTTTTTTTTCCCCTTTTTCTTTCTTTATTTCCCGTCTCTCTCCTCTAGGTCTCTCTAATCTCAATTCCCATCAAACCAATAGCCCTCAGCCCGTCTCTCTCCTCTCAGTCTCTCCGATCTCGGCGTCCTCAGCCCCTCCGCCTTCGACTATGATGACGAGAGCCCGCCGGCGATTACGGTGACTCTGAATACGCCCCTCCGCTCTCGCAAAAATCCCCAAATTTCGAACCCAAAACCCTAATTTTTTTCAATCAATCTTCAACAAAAATTTCTGTAGAGTGTTAGAACCTAATCCATCTACTTCTTCTCTCAGGTATGAATCTCTCCGCTTTTTGGAAATTATTTGGTGTCCTTTTGTTGCTCTGATCAATCTGATTCAGATTCTAAGTTTGTTGGGTCACTTTTATTGCAATTGTGTATTTGATTGAGGACCAGGTTGAGCGTGTCAATGAATCTCAGTAATTACTAATTAGTGATTTGTGAAATTTGTACAAGTGTTCTGTAAATATTGGATTTTGAGCAAGAATTGAGATTGTTAAATTTTGTTGCCATTCTATAGTTTTCTGAATTATTCTAGTTATTGTGTGATACTTTCAATTTTGTTGTCCTTCATTGAATTTTTTTTTTAAAATAATGTGAATTAAAATGGAGACTTATGTCATTGATTTTCCTTTTTTTTGTGAATTTCTTCTTCTGCGGTCAACTCCTTTGTTTTTTCTCTCAGATCTGATCCTGGTCGATTAATTGATCACTTCTATTTGTATCGTTTGTGAAAAATCAGGTGGCTCGTGCTTTGGCTCTGACCTTTGGGGTTGTCTACGGTAGTTTCAAGCTCTCTTATCTCAAGGTACGTTGGATCTGTCTCTTGACTTTTCATTAGATCTTGTTTGTTCTTAATCTCAGATATCAATTTAGACTGAAAGTGATTTTCTTTGTAAATTTTGATGTTTTTAGCAACTGAGTTTGAAATATTTGCCACTGATTTTTTATAATAATGCCTCTCATGATGCTTGCTTATTCAAATCTGAAGTGTAATTGATGAGAACATCTTGTGTATTCAGCATCTGTATTTGGTATTTGTGTTTGTATTTGAGTAGTTAGTATTTGTGTACATGTACTATGTGGTGGTAGTTATAACCATCATGGGGAGTGGGTAGTTATTGGTGTGCGCCTATATATAGGCTATCTTGTTGTATTTCGAAAGAATGGATAATGATAATGAAATAAAATTGAAAAGAATCCCTCTCTAACCTGCTACTCTCCCCTCACTACTCTGTGAAGCAAATGCAATGAAGAAAATCTGAGAACTACTCCCCTCCTACCTGTTTATTTCTGTCCTCTTCTCTCCCTCAGCTTTCCCCTCACTCTATGTTTCATGTAAGTTCCATTGCCCTTCTCCTCTTCATAATACATCAACATCCATCTCTCTAGTCTTCTCCATGTCTCCAACAACGCAACCAGCAGAACAACAGCAACAGTACCAGCAGAACAACAGCAACAGTACTAGCAGCCAGAACAGCAGCAGGAATGGCCGCAGCACTGCAGCAGCAGTAACAACAGAATCTGCAGCAGTAGCAGCGCAGAAGCAGCAACAGTTCCGCAAACGCTGCAACAGAAGCAGCAGAGGCAATAGCAGCAACGCAGTAACAGCAACACACCAGCAGCAATGCTACATCAGCAGCAGAAGCACAGCAATAGCAGCATAAACATCAGCGCAACAATAACAAATTAGCCAACTGAGTAATTGTGGATCAACAGAACAGAGAATTGATCATTCACAAATTCAACTGTTCAAGATCAACACAGTTACCTGAAAACAAGCTTCTCAGTCGGTAAAGTTTCTTATTCAACGCTCAGATTATTAGTTGGGTTATGCATCAGTTTTTTCTCTAAAATATTATCATCATTTCCTATTATCCACTATATGGTGAGATGTGTGAATCTGTAACTTGTGATTACTTAGTTTTGATATTGACTTTAGAACTTACGTTACATAAATATAGATATTGTTGTTAAAGCGATTGAGAATAGAAATCTGCAAAACTACGCTTGCAATCTTGGTTAAATCCATTTGTAACATTGTTAGTTTTGAGTTGCTTTCCTACTTTAAATCGTTTAATTTGGTGAAACGTAGTGACTTTGAGTAAATCACTAGTTTTTTACATGGCATGCACACACTGTTTCACATCAGTAATTTGTTTTGTTTTGCTTTAAGTTAAATTACTAAGTTAGTGGCATTGATTCTTGATAGAAATTGTGTTGCTAAATCTTCTCTTGTTGTTGTTAATTAGATGTAGTTTTGTTAATTTGATAACCATGAAATTGAGTGTAAATATGATATGCTTGTAGGAATGGACAAATTTCTGATAAGAAAATCAAAACCAAATGAAAGTTCAAGTACAGGAGGAAGTGTTTATCAACTTGCGCCCAAGTACCCAAACACTTCTATAAATGACAGAATCTAAACCTCCATAAAAATAAAGGTGCATTGAGACTAATTTAAAAGAACTTTCAGCGGATTCTGAATTAAGAAAATCAATATATGATAAAGATATTTCACCTAAAGAGCAAGATCGAAAAAGAAGAACATATGTACAGAAAGATTCTTGTTAGTCTCGTATGAGTAAAGATGACTATTCTCAAACTTTATTTAATAATATATATTAGCGATTCAATCCAAAATAATTTGACATGTATCCGAATTGGTTTGAGTATAATATTGAAAAGATGCAGTATTTTTCTTATGTTGCTATCTTTTTCAAAGATCAACATGAGCAATATGGTGTAGATGTCTTACAATCTAGCAGTGGAGAAGTTTGCGAACTTGTTACGACAAGACCAACACATTGATAGTGTAATCTTAAAGACTTCACAACTTGAGTTCAATATCATACTCAATTGAATGCCTCGATCAATTCTATTCTGTATCTTTTGCGACAAGGATTAATTTTTCATGGAGATGATGAATCTTACAATTCTAGAAACCGAGATAACTTTTTAGAACTTTTGTAAGTTCTTGCAAAGAACTGTGACAAGATAGAAAAAGTTGTCATGCAAAATGTTCCAGAGAATCAGAAAATGACATCTCCTGATATTCAGAAGGATATTGTGTGTACCGTTGCAACAGAGATCAGAAATGCTATTGTAAATGACATAGGGAATGAATATTTTGCCATTTGATTGATGAATCATAAGATGTTATCAACAAAGAAGCAAATGGCAGTTGTATTGCGTTATGTGGAAAAAAAAAGTCATGTAATTGAGCATTTTCTGAGAATCTTACATGTTTATGACACTAGTGCCACGACATTGAAGCAAGCAATTGATGCTATGTTTGCTACACATGAATTGAGCATCTCAATATTACAAAGACAATGCTATGTTGGGGCAAGCAACATGAGGGGTCAATCAAATGAACTTAGATCTCCTATCTTGAATGAAAACAAATCTGCCTTTTATGTTCATTATTTTGCACCCCAGGTTCAGTTGGCACCGGTAGCTATTGCAAAAAGTAATTCTAAGGTTGATGTGGTGTTCACAGTTGTTGCAAATATTTGCAATACTGTTGGGATTTCTGCCAAACGTCGTGACATTCTTCGAGAAGCAAACTAATGAGATTCTAAACGGACTTGAAAGTGGTTAACTCGGTAGTGGGAGAGGTTTGAATCAGAAAATGAAGCTTAAACGTACTGGTGATATGCATTGGAGCTCTCATTATCATGCAAAGCTAAACTTGATTGTTTTACACACATTTATGATTGTAGCACTTGAGCTTGAGAGTGTAGAGAAACATCATGTGCTGAAAAGAGAGAAGCTGTGTTGATTTTACAAATGATTCGAACCTTTGAGTTTGTATTTTCTATTCATTTGATGAAAAACGTGTTGGGGATCACCAATGAGTTGTCTTTGGCGCTTCAGACAAAAGATCAAGATACTGTGAATGCCATGGACCTTGTTAAAATAGCCAAGCAATGATTTCAACAAATGAAAGATGATGGATGGGATTTTTTTTCCTTAAGCTTGTTTCTTCATTTTGTGCCAAACATGATATCGAGATCCCTAATATGGATGATATGTTTATACCCACAAGGAGATCACGCTGCAATGCTCAGAGCTTTACCAACTTGTATAATTATCCCTGTGACTTGTTTTATACAGTTATAGATTTACAAGTTCAAGAGCTAAATAATCGCTTCAGTGATGCAAACACTGATTTACTTCTTTGTGTAGCATGCTTAAATTCTAGTGATTCTTTTACGGCATTTAATAAAGTGAAGTTACTTCGTGTTGCTGAGTTTTTCCTAATGATTTCTCAACAGCCGAGGTCATGGCTCTAGATGGTCAACTTGATATATTCATTCATGACGTGGGATCTAAAAATAAATTTCTGCAACTAAAAGGGATTGCAGGTCTTGCAATGAAGATGGTCGAGATGAGAAAAGATATGGTACATTCTTTTATCTATAAACTTGCAAAGTTTATATTAATTTTACCTGTGATAACTATAAATATTGAGAGAATATTTTCTTCTATGAATATTGTGAAATCTAAACTTTGCAACC
This sequence comes from Agave tequilana, assembly GCA_038442645.1. Lineage (NCBI taxonomy): Eukaryota > Viridiplantae > Streptophyta > Magnoliopsida > Asparagales > Asparagaceae > Agave > Agave tequilana. The sequence continues at coordinate 212,402 of JAVJIF010000072.1, forward strand.
ACATGGGAGATCGGTGGATGAATGACTGTTTGGTAACATATATCGAATCTAATGTATTTGATATCATTAGTAATGGTGTAATCATGGAATGGTTTCAAAATATGTCAAAGCGTCGAGGCAGTTTGTAAGGTATTGTTGTTACCTCATTTCACTTTTGTTTTAGGTGATTGGATTTCGTAAAGGTATTATCGTTATCTAATTTCACTCTTGTAACAATCATTTTTATGCAATAGAATATAGGTTGGGAGATTTTGAGTTTGAGACCCCTTCCTTTCTCCTAGTCTTTTAAAAAAAATTTGTTATTATTTAGTATTACACGTCATGTTATTTTGCGCCCCCTACTTTTGAAATCATGACTACGCCACTAGATTACATCTAAAATTAGTACACTCCCCTGAAATTAACGGGGTGTGATATCTTAATGCCCTTGATCAGTCTTCATGTCGGCAAGTGTCAGGTTCACAGTCCAATTTTTTTCATGAAGAGCTCTCACTACATACTAGATTTAGGAAAGATATATCCTAGTAACATGTAAACATGATTCCACTACCATTGTCAGCTGAAATAGACTATGGCACTGCAAAAGACTAGAGATATTTTATGACCAGATTTCAACCTCTTCCTGGGCCAAGGAAAGGGAGCTTCCATAAATCCTAGAAGGCTACTTATACTCCATCAGTCATGCAGCTTACATTCCCTTGAAATTAACGGACCGGGTGTGAGATCTTAATGCCCTTTTCAGAGTTCATGCCTGAGAGTGACAGGTTCACAGTCCAATCTAATTCGTGAAGAGCCCCCACAACATACAGGATTCAAGAAACATATACTCTAGTATCATGTCACATATGCTTCCTCTACCATCATCATCTGGAATGGATTATGGCACTACGGAAGACTCAAAATATTTTATGACCAGGTATCAGTCTCTTTCTCCGCCGAAAGGGCTTCCCATAAATCCTAGAAGACTACTTATTCTCTATCAGTCATGCAGTTACACTCCCTGAATTTAATGGGGTCTGAGATCTTAATGCCTTTGATCAGAGTTCATGCTTGAGAGTGTCAGGTTCACGGGATATTTGTGACGTCAAGAAACATATAACCTATTATCATGTAATATATGCATTATCAACCATTGTCATCTGGAATGGACTATGGCATTGCGGAAGACTCAAGATATTTTATGACCATATGTCAAGGGCTTCCCCTAAATCCTAGAAAGGCCACTAATACTCTATCAATCATGCAGCTTGTGCTTCTGTAACCAAGGAACAACACTCCAAGATTCTTCTAAACTAAGATAGTCAAGAAGAATCAGAAAGAGAATAAATATGCTATAGGGAATCACACACAATCCTGAAGTACTGAGTCAAGGAGTTGTTTTGCATACTCCAAGAGAGTCTTTCATGCATATCTTCCATTAAGAAACTCTTTGAAGATGTTGCAGATGTTAAGAGATCAATTACTAAATCTAATACGCTCTATATGTTCAATAGGTTTTGTTCGGGTTTTAGGTATAGACGGCTTACCCTAAGGGCCTGTTGCATTTGCTGCAAGTGGGAGGAAAAAGTGCAAGTGAGAAATAGGGATGGAAAAGTGAGAGTTTAAATGAAAAATTAGGATTTGTGCAAGTAAGTTTTTCGGTGTTTAGTTGTAATGTGGAAGTGTAGGTGAAAACGTATTTTGTGTTTTCCGGTGTTTAGTTAGTAGTGTAGAAGTGTAAGTGGAAAAGTTAACAACAAAATTAAATGTTTGGTGATTTAAATAATATCAATATTATTAAAATAAATCTGTTATTAGAAATTAAAATGTATAATAAATTTGTAAATTAGATATTAAATAGTAATAAATTTGACATTTTTAATATTTAAAATTATATATTCAATATACAAGTGAGATTTACATGATCACAAAAGTAACTGTAGCACCCTGCAAATTGGAAAATAGGGTAAAAGCGAAAAAAGGTGTAAAAGGAAAAGGGAAAAGGAAGATGGGTTTTTCCATTTCAATTTTTCGGTTCAAAACAAACAAGGAAAATGGGAAAAATGAGTTTTCCCACTTCCCATTTCTGATTTTCCAGTTGAATCTAAACATGCCCCAAGTTGAAGTAGCCTACTCATATAAATGAAGAATAATTACAAATTATAAGAATACTCTTAGTTACATACTCTGATATTCCCCCCTCAAACTAGATTATATCATAATGCCCAGCTTGTGACAAAGATTAGAAAAAGATTTCCTAAATAAAGCTTTCCTTAAAAAAATTGAGAAACAAATAAATATTGAAACTATTAAAAACAAATATTGAATTGCTAAAACTAATGCTGAACTGTTGAACACTTGAATCATTAATCTTGATGTCGAAGTTGCAAACCAAAGAAAGCTGAGCAGAGTCGAATCGAACACTTATAAGAAGACTGTGCGAAAAGTTAAATATTCATCTCTTTGAATACATTTAGGAACTTAGATTTTTCCAAATTCAGTAGACAAGAAGGTTTTGAGATATCCTCAAACTCAGAACTCATCTCTGAACTGAGTAGAAGATGAGGTTTTAAGAGATCCTTAAACTCGGTAGAGGGAGAGGTTTAGACCTAGTTGAGTATGAATAATAGACACCTACAGTAAGTAGATGAAGAGGACATCAACAACAGATGAATATAATCACAACAACATTAGTAGATGAAGACAAGACTAGTGAAGACAACAACATAACAATAGTAGATGGAGAAAAAATAAATGAAGATAATAGTAGATGAATACCAATATTGTTGTAGATGAAGGACAATAAGAGTAATCGGCAACACAACAGTCAACAATAATCGGCAGCCACAACAGAGCAATAGCAACAATAATAGACGTTGGCAATCATCAACACATTACAACTTGCAACAGAAGTAGATAAAGTAAAAGAACAACATGCAACGACAAATGCTGCAAAAAGAAATGGTAACAGAATTTGCAAACAACAGCAACAAAGTCAAGTGAAGGAGCAACATGAGTTGTAGATGAAGAAGATAGAACAATAGGTGTGAAGGCAATGTTCCTATGAGAGAATAGGGTGGCAACGGGGCTATTTTTGATGAAAGGGTGGCAGCTAGCATTTGGGAACAAGGATAGGGTGCAGTAATTTTGAGAAAGGTGGACGGTGACAGCTAATTTTTTGATGGTGGCAGTGGTTGTGGAGGAGATGGTGATTGATGAATGATGATGGAGGCATAGGTGGTGATGGAAGATGGATCTCATGATACCTAAAGGCGTCGCTTTAATACATGTTATGGTTTTAGGAATAGACACTTACTCAGATTGAGGTAGCCTCCTCTAAGACACATGAAGAATAGTAACAAATTACAATAATACCCTTACTAGTACATACTCCCTGATAGATTTTGAACATAAAAATAGGCTTTTTGCCTCACTATTTAGTAGTTACATGCTCTGATACATGTAATATTTTTAGAAACTACACATTTTACCTTACTCTTTCCATGCCTTAGGAACTTGAGTTTTAGGGGTTATTTTGTAAACATATCCTTCAATCGGGCAATAGTTAACCAAAATGAAAGAAAATTCAAAAAAAAATAAGCTCTACATTATATAGACTATAGTTGATGTGAAACAGTGACGTGTGTCTAAAAATCAATAATAAAATACTAAATCAACGTTTCACCAACAAAAAAGTTCTTGACTATGTGGCAAACAGATTCTTGACTATCATATTTTACTAACTTTATGGCAGTGATATGTGTATAATTGATGTGAAACAGTGACGTGTGTATGAAAATCAGCAATAAAATACTCAATCAACGTTACTAACTTTATACATGATGTTATGCAAGCTATCATATTTTATTAACAAGAAAGAAGTTCTTGACTATGTGGTAAACGGATTCTCACAACTCACAGTTTATGTATACAATAGATCAAGATCGATAAAAAATCAGAGATGTAATATCAAATTTGTAAATAGATATTCGTGAATTGGATTTGTACCTTTTGATTACCTTTTAGTTTTTCTCTGTTTCTTGCTCTAAAACTCTGTAATAGTATAGCTCTTTCTTTTACGAATTTAATGTTTCAAACTGTGCGTGATTTGAACTTCGAATGAGTAAGTTATGACCTAAACAAAGTAGCTTGCTGGTGGCTGAATTTTGCTCACGAATCTGTTCTTTTTTAGTGGAAGAAATTTGTTAGTGACAGATTGAGAGAGCATTAGAAGAGGATTTTTCTCGAGGAAAGAAGAGAGAATTGGGGCAAGGGGATAAACTAATGGGTTTCACACCACTAATCTAGAGTTTCTCTAACAGCTTCACACACAGAGAGAAATTTAGAGAGATTTAAAAAATTCACACAAATTTGAAGAAACATCTTCATAATCTTCATTGCATTGATTGTTTGATACAAGGTCCTATATAGGCTTTACAAAATTTGAATACAACTAAAACTCCTAATCAAAAAAGAATTATAATTTCAAAAATAAAATCCTACAATTCTAAAATAAAGAAACTAAAACTTCTAAAAGAAATAAAAAACATAAAAAAAGTCAAAATTACAAGAAATAGAAACTACTAATCCTAATACTATTAGAACTACTAGATCCACATTGAATTGACATGTTTTCTCCAACAATGCTAGATGCTCATGTCTTTGGTGTCTTGATGTCCACATCATGCTCCTCGGGTTGAAGAGAGCTCAACTCCCTCGAGTCAGCAATAGAAGTGATCTTATTTTGCTCCAACAAGTTGGGATCAATCTGTCGTAGTGCACTTTGATCTTTCCATCGAACCAAATCTACTAGTCGTGATAATTTCATCATTCAAAATTTTATTAATCTGATCCACTGAATTGAGTAAAATATTTGAAAGTGGTAGAAGAAAGGATCTCTAAAAAAAAGGCTCATAAGATGGCTCATCATTAAAGAAGTTGCGGGGGTTTAAATCAATACATTTGTAATCAACTAGATCTCCAATATTGAAAAAAGAACTGATACCAAAATCTTTTAGAAGATACATAACATAAGCATTACAATTTAGTTTCTTCAAGATTTAAAATAGATCAATATTAAAAGCATGTAAAACATCTCTAACATTAAAAGTTTTAAACAATTTTATTTGTCAATTCGAATCTTATATGGATGTTGTTTTGAACAGTTTTCTTCATGACTTTCTTGTGTAATTTGTTATGTGATTTCATGTGCACATGTGATGCAAAAAATGATGCAATTGATGATGTAGACTTAGAAACTCTATAGTGATCAGCTATGAGGATAAAGTATGTGGATTGTTTAAGCCAAAAGCCATCAACAATCTCGTGCGGGCTTTTACTCGTTCTACTTACAGATGTATCATAGACAAATTCAACATTAAACAACTTGAAACCTAATTTTTCAACATGCTCACATACGAGAGTACGCATGAGAAGTGATAAAACAAAAGAGAAACGCGACGATGTCGGTAGTAAAGGAGGAAGGGTGTGGTGACCAGACTGGCCATGACAATAGGGGAAAAAGAGGGGGCAACAACAAGTGGTAGAGTGGCAGATGGAGTCGATATCAGAGCCAAGGAAAAGGATGGGTGATAGTTGTGGCAGTGACAATAGGGACAACAACGGCGATAGCCGGAGAAACAATTCTAAACTCCTTAATCATGAGAGTGATTTTCAAAGAAATAGAGCTTTCAGACTCAGAAGGTACAGTGAAAACTCTGTTAATAATGACAATCTTAACAGGATTGGTGTAGTTGATTGATAAATACCCATAACTTTGGCACTTGTTGCATTTCACAACGGGGCCAATCTTGAAATTTTTTCTTTTGTAATCTTTGTTTCTATCATCTATTTCGACGTTCTTATCTTTAACCATTCTTGAGGGGGGGTGAAAGGGTACTAGACTTATGAGGCTGGGTAGGGGGAAAGTCTATGCACTGTTGCTCTTTAGTCAGTAGCGTGTTGAGGGCCACGATGGTATATGGCTGCACTGAAGGTTGTACAGTCGTAGGTTGTTTACTAGCAGGAGCACATATTTTATGTCCTTGGTTGAGGGTGTAAACGAAAACACCAAGTTTAGCTATTAAGTTATCAAGTGTCGTTATCGATTGGGCTATTATGTCATCAAGTGTCACTATTAGCTGGGAATCCATCGGGGTGATAGGGAACGAACTAGACTCTCCTAAAGATAAGAGAAGACAACACTAAACTAGATGCTAAACTAATTTTTGTTTGCCTTTTTTTATTTTTGTTTTAAATTAAATCTAAATCCTAAATACAAGAAAACAAATAAAAGCGTTTAAGCTGATGCAAATCCTATGCTAATTGTGCTCTGATACCAAATTGATGTGAAATGATGACGTTTGTATGAAAATTACCAATAAAACACTCAATTAACGTTTCACCAACAAGAACGATCGTTGGTAGAAAATGATTAAAATAGGTAATATTAATGATGATTCAATAACATGCAATTACTTTAATCTATTTAAAATATCAAGTTACTAGCTTTATGCGTGATGTTACATGTTATCATATTCTACTATCAACAAAGAAGCTATTGGACTACGTAACAAACAGATTCTCATAACTCACAATTTATGTGAACAATAGATCAAGATCGATAAGAAATCAGAGATATAATATCAAATTTGTAAATAAATATTCGTGAATTGAAATTGTATCTATTGATTGCTTGTGAATAAAACCTAATTTTACTCTGTTTCTTTCTCTGAGATTCTGTAATAGTGTAGTTTTTTCTGTTACGAATTTAATGCTTCGAACTCTGCGTGATTTGGACTCCGGATGAGTAAGTTATGGCCCGAACAAAGTAGCTTAATGGTGGTTAAAAGAATCTGTGTTTTTATTGAAATAAATTTGTTTGTGAGAGATTGGGAGAGAATTAAAAGAGAGATTTTTCTAGAGGAAAAAAGAGAGAATTTTGGCATGAGGATAGACTAGATAGAGTTTCACACCACTAATCTAAGATTTCTCCAAGGGCTTCACACAAAGAGAGAAATTTGAAGAGATCTCAAAAACTCACACAAATTTGAGAAAAAATCTTCATAATTTTTATTTCATTGATTGTTTAATACAAGAGGGCCTTATATAGGCTTACAAAATTTGAATACACCTAAATTTTTTATAAAAATAGAATTACAATTTCAAAAATAGAATCCTACAATTCCAAAATAAAAAACTAAAACCTTTAAAAGAAATCAATAACCTAAAAGAAACTAAAATTACAAGAAATAGAAACTATTAATCCTAATACTGTTAGAACTGTTGGATCCACATTGAGTTGACACGTCTTCTCTAACAATGATAAATGCTCCATGTCTTTGGTGTCTTGATGTCCCCATCAACAGTTTACTATCTATAGCACAAATTTACTCTTAAATTACCCATTAGAAGTGTAGCATCAGCATATATGTGTGTGTGTGGAGCTGATCCCCTAAGAACGGTTCTCACGGATTTCTGTGAAAACTTTCACGTAGGCCGTCAAATCTGATAGATCAAATTAAATAAAATCAGATCTCTGTCAGATCCGACAACTCACATGAAAGTTCTCACAAAAATCCGTGAGAATAGTTCTTAGGAAATCAACTCACTATTTATACACACACACATATATATAAATACACATACACTTGATTTAACACAGTGCATATGCTGATAAACTAAGACCATCTACTATATACATGGTTCTAAAATGGATAATGACAATTTTATTTTTAAAGTGCATGATTTTTAATTTGTTTAAATTGATTAGTTCATTTCTATTAACTTCTTGTTAGTGAAGGATATTTTTAACATAATTCAAATCATATTTGGCAAGTGTTTGTAAAGAAGCAAAATATGAGAAACATGTAATTCCTCGAAAACAAAGGATGGATACAACGTTCTAAATAGCAGAAAGCGTAGTATACCGAGCAAACGCCACTAAGGGCTATGGCGGAAAATGGTCGCTAAAGCGGGATAGGTAAAAATAGATATATGTAACTAATATATACAAGATTTATATATATGTACAAAATTTATATATGTGTGCATATTTTATATGTGGTTTTAAAAAATAAAAAAGTAGAAAATTCAAATTAGTGAAAGAGATAAAGAGATAAAAAGTATTAGTCAAACCATAATTGGATAAGGTAATGCCTTATGAGCCATAGATGGAAGAAAGTTAATTTCATTGAAGCTTCATCACTGCTCGCGATCAAAAAAATCAAATATCAAACTTAAAATTGAAACATGAAAGTTGAAAACATTTAGAAAATCCAATATGTAAGAGAGAAACTATGAAAGTTAAAGTGGTGCTCGCCTTTTTAAGATGAGAATTGGTAGTAGGTGAGATAGTTTCCTAAAGCGGGTCGGGATTTTTGCATTTAACAGGTTTTAAGAGGATTTTTTGGCTTTAACCCATTTTTTGCCCGCTTTTTTTCTTGTGGGTTTGCGAGTGCTAAAGCGCCAACTACAACTTTCACTCGCACTCCTATTTCGCATTGGGTTAAACTACTGCTACACTAAAGCGGACGCTAAAAACACTATTTAGAACACGGGGTCAATAAGCTAAAATCTCGTAAAAGACTAAAAGCATTAGATGAGGATGGAGGAAAACCCAATCCACAATGGTCAAAACAAGTATCAGTTTTTTGCTTCGGCCAAACAGAACTCAACACATCCAAATTAATATTGCAGGTTATGAATGATGATGAAAGGAAACTTTGACTCATTCTGAGCTACATGTGGTATTAGGTGCAAAAATTTATAAATCCACCATGCCACCATGATAAAGTTACAACTGCATCCACAATTGTGTCAGCTTTTCATATACGGCTAAAATTGCTTAGCTAAGAGAAAATGCTGACCATCTAGAGCCTTCAAAAATGCTCCAGCATAATCATGGTTCACAGTCGCGGTCTCGGCCGCTGACTCGGCGGGTACTGAGACGGATCGGTCTCGGCGACTCGGATAGGTATCGGGCGATACGCGCAAAACGCTACATAGAAAACTCAAAAAATTCTGAAAAAATCACGACAAATCCTAAAAAAATGTAGATATCCACATTCATGTATTACATGTCCAAAATATATCACCTAGCACACTAAACATAAAGCGAAAGTATAAATACACGCATCGTCGATAGAAGTATATCAAAATACATGCACAATATAGTAAATTGCACAAACTACATTCATAAATACATGCTAATGTAGTTATTTTCACATTAAATTGCGATGAGGTACAAAATCATCATCATAATGCCAAGTCGACCGAGTCAACTCCGATTCTCGGTCGAGTCGGTCTCCTCTGAGTTGAGTCGACTGACTCGTGACTCGGACTTATCTCGGAGCGGGTCGAGACGGATACGACTCGGCCGACTCGTCTCCGACTCGGCTGAGTCTTTGAACCGTGAGCATAAGTCAAAATAATCTAAAAGGTGATGCCTTGAGAAAGAAATCCAACTAGAAGGCAACATACTCAACTCCAAATAATTCCCAAGCTAGTTTCTCTTAAACCCAATTAAATTTGACCAAAACCATGTACTTCTATTAGAACTCATCTCCACTAAAAAAATAAATAAATCTGAAGACATTATAATAGGGCTTTTGTGAGGATTGCATGGGTCAGCGACACAAAAGGTCCAAGATAGGAATCTTTAGAAGGCCATACTGGATGTAGATTCATCACCATTTAGCTGTATAAAGCTGAATCCAACATGAAATCCAAATCCATAAATCATCAGTAATGTTTTCTCCTTTTTTTAGTTGCATGATTACCACATACTCAACTGCCTTGACCCATTAATTGGTCACCTTAATGATTCTGGCCGCACATTGTTGATGCCACTGTGAGCATTATCACCATTGCCTATGCCCACATTTTAGGGCCACCACTGCACAAGCTCTTCACCTAGTGTCAAATGATGGCTATCATCCTTTCCAAGTGTTTGGTTGCCATCACAACATATCTTCCACGATTGGCCATGACTAACGCTTGCTAGAGCAGGTGTGTCATAATTCAGTACCCCCACTTTGACAATATTCAACCACGGGTCATTGTCTAGAATAGGTTCCAACATCATGAACACAACTACAACATCTGTACAATGACCACCTGCCACTGATCCAGCCAAATTTCAAGTTTCCTGTAACATTTAACTATTTCAATTGAGATTCATCATAACCACCACCGCAACCCACCATAATGTCTCTGCTATTGACAACTACCATGGTCCACTGCCACAATTCTTCATCACCATAATACATGGACAATAGTTCCCTTCAGATATAATCCCCATGACCACAATCATGCAGCCACAACAATTTTACCTACCACCACAATCTCACTTGTACCTTTTTTTCCCATTTTTTTCATCCCTAAATGATACCTCTGCTGCTTGTGATCACATTGATGACAGTGTCACTGATGCAGTGTCGTCATTAACATTAATCTTGAGTGTTCATCCCCATCCAATGGGCTATGGCGCCATTGTTATAAACGCAAGTGATGCCCCAATCTAGAAGAACACATTCTGAAGCAAAGGAAAAGACAACAAAGAAAACGCAGAAGGCAAAAACTTGCCTACATCCACAAAATGCATGAAAGGTGGCTTTTTGATAACATTCAATTGCTTTGTAAATAATATCCCTATGAACCATTTGCAAAACCACAAAGACTTGATTCTTTATAATAATAAACTGCTTATAACATTTAGCTTCATGTCGTTGATTGCTCATTACTTCAGATAATGTGTCATATGTATCAAGACCAACATAGTCTCCAAACCATGCCATTTAGATTATATGGTGTGCCACCTATCCAATTTGGCACCAATTCACATGATTGATGAAAGTATCATTTAAGGGCCTCTTTTGGTGAAAGTTTTGTTAGTCACATCAATCTAGAAGGCTACATACATTAAAGTTTGGTCATTCGTTCCATGTAACCTTATCAATTTAGACCTATCATGATCATCAGACCGTCACGCAACAGACTATTTTCCAAAACCAAAAATTGTAATTTTATACATTCTAAACTCTGTTAGGGGAAAATATCACATACCTCACCATTATCGGTCAATGCAGTGGAATGCCAACCTCCTGCAGCAATATCAACCTATAAATAGAAATCATTAAGGCCAGATTAGAATCTGCAGATTACAGTGGCTGAAAAAATAGCAGGAAAATGCCAGGATCTGGGAATTTAATTACTGAAAGCATGCAGGACAGGTCATGGCTCATGAGAATGATAGGAGATGTAAAAAGTGGGTGCAATTACACTCATATATTTGGACAAAGTAATACCATCCAGCAAGACAGATGACTACACTATAAGACAAACAATGCAGATTGTACTTTGGTCTAATTATGCAATAAAACAAACGATACATCTCTCATTATCTCAACATTTTGTGTAAATTAGCTGTAAAGCTTCACTTAAGCTTGTTGGACCACACCATAAAGCAGAAGAATGTTTAAGAGACATGACTGTTGTGAATTAAATGGTTTTCAACACTCTTGTCCTTTGTAATGTAGCAATATGATATTTGTAAGTGCTGGCATCTTATAGATAAAATGTTCATTTCTCTATGGATATATTCTCTTCTTCATCCATCTAATGCATCGATATAAACAACAGAACTCTTGCTATTTGATCCCATCTTCACATCCGGGAGATCACAGCAAGTTCAGATCCGCTATTTTTGTACTAATGCTGGAATTGAGAAGAAGAATGAAAGGAAGCATCTAAGAGGATAAGTTGTTGTGCTAAAGCAGCAAACATCATAGTAAAGGAGAGGTTCAAGCTTGATCAGCGACTCAAATTCTTTTGGCTTTAGGTCGGTGGATAGGATCCATGAGTTGCTCATAAGTTTTTGGGTGTGCCAGACGCATTGGTGGGATCTGATATAACAGATTCTGTTGTTTTCAGAAGTTTTGGGCAGTTATTCATTGTTGAGTTTTCGATTTCAGATCAGCTGAAGAGATTCAGTGGAGAGTTTTGAAGTATTTCAGATCAGCTGAAGAGATTCAGTGGAGAGTTTTGAAGTTGAGAAAATAAGTAGTCATAGCTATTGAGATGTGAAGGATCACCAAAGGATGTAATGGTGGAGCTGAACATGGTGCTCCAGGTCGGTCTAATGCAACCATAAAATGACCTTGCACGCCTTTTGTACTCATCTAGCTCATCTTCTGTTAATTTGGTATTTTACAGGTATGACCAATTCTACTGCCCCAGGTATATCTTGCTCTAACTGGATGTTTGATTCTGGTGTCTCATCGTATGACTCCCATTGAGTCTGTGTTATAAAATTATATTTCCAGAAACTAGTTGAGTACTACAAATGGGTCGCCCATGTATCTTCTACCTGTAGGCTCTATATCTTAGTCACACTTATCTACGCGAGGTGTTCTTCATATTCCTTTACTCACTATTACTTTACTATCAGTTAGCTCCCTTATTGACAAAGCTATCATGTCAGTCACTGATTCTTGTGTGCAAGATCCACAGTTCACTCTGCAAATTAGGTCAGGCAGTAAGAACAGCGGGCTATGTATTAGAGCAACATCATGTGCCATTTGCGATTGTTGTGGCATCTTAACCTGGTTTATCCTTCTTTCGTCTTAATTTTGAGTCCTCGGAATTTTATATGTGGCATTCTCATCTAGGCAACGTGTCAAAATCTACATTATAGTACTTTGTCTCTGCTAATGTGTTGCTTCTACATAATCTAATGATATTTCTGAGTATAGTGAATGTAAGCTCTTAAAACAAATATTTTCAGTTGATAAGCTTCAGTTTCTAGTGTACCTTTTTTATTTGATTCACTCTAATGTTTGGGGATCTTTTCTTGTGCTATGATCAAAACTAATTTTAGCAAATCAATCAAATACTTCCGGTCTGATTCTGGAGGTGAGTGCATGTCCAAAGCCTTTCATAAACTTATAGTCTCGAAGGGTATAATTTATAAACATTAGTCCTTATACACCAGAAGAAAAAAGTGTTGTTTGAGCTCTAACATGGACACCTTGTTAGAGAGCTCAGTCTCTTACTTTCTTCTCGTGTTCCTTCAGTCTTTTGGGTGAACCCATTATACAATAGCTTATATTTGATTAATAGGACACCACTCATCTTACTTTTGGTTTGTCCCCCTATAATTTATCACTTCAGCAATGTCCAAATTATTCAGCTTTTAGGGATTTTGGGTGTACATGTTTTGTCTTGGTTCTTACTACTAATGCACAAATCTGTTTGCTCATTCTTGTGTCTTTTTAGGGTATGGGATAAGTTAAAAAAAAAGTTATCGGTGTTGTGATCCTATATCCCAAAAGTTGTCTCCCCTCATGTTATCTTTTTGGACTGCATTCCCAATTTCTGAACACCAAAAGAGTCCTGACATCAAGTGTAGATGTCTGAACTTCCTTGATGAAAGCTTAGCTAAGAATTCTCCTGACCCATCAACTTCTAGTTCAATACCTTGCATTTTTATACTCAAAGGAACAAAACTACCATTACCAGTCACAACTCTACTAGGACATCAATAATATAATTCACTTCTTCCACAGCTCACTCCTAGTTTGTCTCCGGCAGCTGATCCTGCCGAAGTATGTGTGTAAGTTGTTTCGGCAAACCATATCCTTCCTACCCAAGATCATCATCCACCCCTTTGCATGGTCTTAAGCGGGCACCACGTGCTTGGTTTAAGAAGTGCAATGTAGCTTTGTTTGTTTTGTTTTGTTTTGTTGCTTCAAATTATACAACCATGTTCACATAGCCATCTTTGTGGACACATTTTTTTTATTGCTTTATCTTAATGATATAATCATCACCAATGCCTTAAAAAGCAGGCATGGGTGGCCCGCCTAGACCCACCTAGGTGGAGGCGGCCCCCAAGTCGTGTCAATTAAGGCATAAGCACCTATCTTAGGCGCTGCCCAGAAAAAAAAAAAAAATACTAACATGTACCAAAGATGCCTTCAGCCTCTTCGACGCGCCTCAGAGAGAGAGAGAGAGAGGAAGGAGGGGTCCTATTATACTTTAAACAAAGTGATTTATTTTCGACTCGCTTCAAATAAGTTAAAACTCGTTCTTTCGTGAGGGAGGCAACAACCTCCAAAGGCGCAATGGAGAGGCCGACGAAGGCATCTTTGGTGGCGCGCTGAGTCCAGCCTCCCAATTTCAAGTTCCTCTTTCCCTAGAAAGCTTATTCCATATAGGTAAACCCCTATGTGCTTCCTAGCAGTTAAGCTCTCGGTGTTGGGTCCACGGTTGCCTGCCAATCGCGTTTTAACGCCATGATCATTGCTGAAGATTCATAGGGTACTCATATGATCAAGCAATATTTATATACTATTTGAAATGAAACAAACGCTTTTGCTATTTTCTTAGAATTGAGATGACTTTGTCTACTACAGTTATTTGATGTCTATGCTGAGTCATGTGTGATCTGAATAGTCCCTCATCGGACAATTGAGTAAAAGTTAGAAACATAAATAAAAAGTTAGGCCTCTGCTAATTGGTTTAAGATTTTGAGTCATATCTTCACTTTTGTGTCTCTCCAATAGGTCATTTATAATAAAAAATTTGTAATAGAGCCGTTTGTGACCCAAAGGGGAGCTTGGATCTGATGTTTATAGCCATGGGTGTTGGACGCCGTTTGGCATGCTGCTTCTCACGTGCTATTTGAGTTGTCCATGTAATTACTACATCTTGGTATTGGACTTATTGAAAGTACACCTAGAGGGGGGGTAAATAACTGTATGGCTAATCTAATGACAAATGATGCGAAATTAAAACAAATTGTAACACACTTAGTGTAACCAAAGAGTGTAGCCGAATTCCCAGTGAAGGGCTCTGAATTATCTCCTCTAAATTTCTCTAAATAAAAGTTGAGGTGTTATGTCAAACTCTCTTGGTTCAACACAAGTGAGACACACAAACAATACCAAGCATATATGTATGAATGAACAATATGAAATAATGCAAGGTAAATAAGAGAGAGTTAAGAGATAGTGAATCAATCGCAAACACAAGAATATGTTTCGAGGTTCGAGCCATTGCTCTATGTCCCCGCCTTCACACAGAAGGATTTTCACTATAATCGTCCACACAGGGAACCTCCACTGAGGATTTGGATAATATAAACTCAGAGTACACAATTCCTCTCTCCTACCAACACAACCTCTTCAAAAGAGATAAGGCACAACAACTATCATCTCTACACTTAGAGGGATAGACACTTAGCCAAAATAAGATCAACCTCTCAATAGAGGGATAAGGCTCAAAGCCAAACAATAACCTTACTCACCTCTACACTTAGAGGGATACCAACACAACTAAACTCAACCTCCACAAATACCTCTATACAAGAGGGATACCTACCAACAAATACAAGGAAGGTTACAACTCTTGGTGGTCTCAACAACCACAAACTAATTTTCCCACAAAACAAAGATCCTAATAGATAGGATAGATAGATAGCTCAAGTGTGAGAAAATAAAGTGTTTGGAACAAAGAAAATACTTGAAAAAAAACTCCAAATAGATATTGATATTAAGACCAAAAACCATTCCCAAAAGACTCTCTTCTTTGAATATTCCAACACATTAAAAACAAATAAAAATAGATCTTTTAACCACAAAAACTCTTGCTAAAAAACTCTTGAAAGATGGAAAAAATTCTCTTCTCAAATCCTGGTGAAATTAGCTAACGAGGGGGCTATTTATAACCCTCCAAAAAATCTGCCCGTTGGCAGCCAGGAAAGGGCAGAAATGCCCTTCCGGTCGACCGGCCAATGGTCATTTTTATGACCGTTGTGCCTCCGGTCGACCGTCCAGTTGACCGGACCTGGATACAGAGAGCAGCTGCTCTCTGCCGGTCGACCGCCCGGTCGATCGGGGCCCGAACCAGAGAGCAGAGCTCTCTGGCGGCCGACCGACCTGGTTGACCGACCCTCCAACCCAATGGCCGTGCACGTTTGTGCACATCGGTCGACCGGACCGGTCGACCAACTTCTGCCTCGGTCGACCGGCCGGTCGACCGGCAGACAGCCAGATCCAACAGTTTAAGGGATTAAAAACTTGTCTTTTTATCTTCGATTAAATCCCATAAAATTACATCAATTTCACAAAAATAAGTTCTTTTAAGATCTTTGAAGTACAAATATGTGTGACTCAAATTCAACACATATTATAAACTATTTGAACCATTTTTGTGATATTGAAATTTTCCTTAAATATAAAATCCGTATTTTTCAAAACTTGAATTTTTGAAATAGAAAATCGTTTTCTCCAAAACTCATGTAAATACAAAAACATGATATTGAAACAAATTTGAAGCATATTGTATATGGATAGAATCCAATATACATACAAGATATATATATATATATATCTATGTTTTACATGGAAACAAAAACCGTTTAAACCGAAACCAAAATCAATAAACTTGTGTGTGTGAACTTGAGTATATCAATACTATCTAATCTTTACACAAGATCTAAACAATCTAAACTAAACAAACCGAGATCTTCTTGTCTCCAAGCCGACTCGATCCAAACATCCAACGAGCTTGACTCCAACCGAGTACTAGATGTGATCTTGACGCTCAAGCTCTTGAATCAACAAGTGAAAGCTCCAAAACTCCTTTGTTGAAGCTAAACACCTACTAAAATCTTGATCAATTATCTGAAACTAAATATCACAAGATTATTAGTAAACTATAACTATATGAGTTAATCATCATCAAAACTAGAGTGATGGGCCCTAGGCCAACACTTATGTCGACCTTCTTGTCTTCTAACAAATTGAGGGCTTTGTTTGACCATGCAATTTCTTAAGCATCACGTAAAGGGAGAGATTTGTTGAGTCACGCGTTATCCCAATAGTCCAACACCAAAAAATTAGGTGAATAACATAAATAGAAAGTTGAGCCACAACCTACTGGATTAAGCTTTCAGATCAGAATTAGTCATAACTTATATTGTGTTTTCATTTGTTGATTCGCAACAAGCCGATTTCTTGTAACAAACTCAATCAAAATACACCTCTGATTTGGTTAATTGAGCTACCATGACTAATACTTGAATGGCCGATACACTTCTTGAGTTGAATGTTCAGCTCTCTCCCACCAATGGTGTTCCACTAGATGATTGTACTCGCTATGAAGAGATTGGTTCATAAATTTATCTAGCTGTTATACGTCTTAACATCTAATATGCAGTACATACTATTAGTTAACTTCAATCTCTTCTTATTGTGCATTGGGCTTAACTTCGTTTAATTTCGTGCTATTTGCAAGGCTCTTTACATAGGAGTTTAGTATTCCCAGCACCACCTTCTTTCATGCTTATTCTGATGCTAATGGGTGGGCGATGTTACAAACATAAAGTCTACTATAATAGTTAGTGTTTTTCTTTATTGCCTAATAGGGATGGTAATGGGCTTTGTCATGTTCCTAGCTAAGCTCAGACCTGTGTAAAAACAACTAGGCCTTGGCATGACCCGTGTAAAATCAATTAGGCGCAGGCACGGTTCAGAACACTATATGGGTCTAGGTCGGCCAATTCATGCCTCTGTTCGTGCTTGAATCGTGATAGTCCATTCTTGCCCTATTTAGACCTCTTACTTTGTGTCTATTTTTTGTCTAATCGTACCTACTCTCTCATGTGCGCATGAGGGCGTACACACACGCACATGAGATAAAGGAAATGAGAACACACATCAATTGAAACTCTAAAACATCCCAAACGTTCTATTAGCTCATCTTTTCAAACCAATGTAACTCTCTTTATCCATCACTACTACTAATCAGTCACTAAATAATACATGTTATCGTGCCTCTAATTGAATGCCCAATCGAAACTCCATTCGTGCCTTAAGCTGTGTCATGCCAGGCTTGCAGTTGGAAAAGCCAAAAAATAAAATGTCTCGTAAACTTCACGCCAAGACATAGAACCCAATACCATTTTATTATCCATGTACTAAAAATTTTCGTGCTAGCCCGAGCCCAGTCTAACCCCATTGCCTGATTTCTTAGAAGAGCAAGAAGTATGATGTTTGTTCGATCTCCTACAGAGACAGATATCAAGTCATGGTTCTCTACTCAACTGGTTACTTTAGGATATAGGGGCGACTACGTCGACCCCATATTTAGGTACAGTGAGAGTAAGAGTGAAATTCTTATAGTAAAGTCTTATGAGAGATTATGAAGCACATTGAAATTGATTGTGGATGACTTATAGTAAAGTCATCCACAATCATCTTAAGGAGATATGCTAGTATTCCTGGTTTAAAATATTGGCATGGCCTAACTCACTGCTAAAGGAGTAGGAATGAGTTGTGAGAAGTCCCAAGTTCGAATCCCGACTATGGCCTGCGTTAAAAAAAAAATCTCAGCATCAATATCGTTTTCAGTCAATGGTTTTTAGTATCAATATTGTTAATATCAACTATCAATATCGACACTATTGGCTATTATTTAAAATCATATCGGGTACCTCAAACCCGATACGTATTGCCGATATATATGGGAATTAGCTTATATTTAAAACCATGCTAATACCCTTCCCTACATCTTGACTTCAGAACAATTAGCTAATCCTTTTACCAAGTCTCACACTACAACTCCATTTCAAAATCTAGTGGAAATCTCTCAATGTTCACACCATCATGAGTTTGAGAGGATGTTGGTGTTCACACCATCATGAGTTCAAGGGGGATGTTAGGTAATAGGTAGTTTAGTGATTTTTTTTTACATATCAGTTTGCTTATATAAGAGCCCAATGTATTTTTTTTCTTTTCAATTGAAAAAACATGAATTGCAGCTGCAGTTTACAGTGGTAATCAGGGATCATATTTATGAGTTTCCCCCTGTCTTGCTTAGTTTTCTAAAATGACAACGTACTAGAATTATCTATGAATCTTGACATACTATATCTTTAACAGAAAATAATTGAAAATTAGATAGTGCAAAAAGGATGAGAGTAGATATCAAAATAATTCCATAAGAAGACAAACATAAGTCAATGCATAACTTTCCCATATCATTTTATTATGTGAGTAAACATGTTGTACCCTTCCATTTAGAGAGGCTTCATGAAGACCTTATGCCTTAAAATAAAATAATTATCAAAATTAAATAGGAAATGAAAATTTTAAGCTTAATATAAAATGAGCAATAACCTTGAGAAAAAGCTAACATAAAGTCATAGAATTATTTATTGAGGTTCCCTGAAGATTCAGATGTGAACCTGAGGGACATATAGGCAGCAAATAACACAAAATAAATAAATAAATAAATAAAATAAGCTCAAGAAGACAAAGTAAACCACCCTGATGTAAGAGCTACCAGGAAATCATGGCATCAACAAGTATATTAGGATTCCCTTTTTCTCCGAGAGATTCAGATACAAAGGCAACTAGAGAAAACTACCCTTTTCTGGAAGAGTCAGGATAACAGAAGGCCGCTAACATAACACAGGAAACATTGATTAATTATAGTAAACTAAAGCATATTGCCACAGATTTTGTATCTGGCAGAGGGTATAAAAAGAGTTGAGGTGACAATGTTTTAACTTTGTTCAATTGCATTGCACTTGATTAGGTGATATTCTGATAAGTTTGCAGGAAAAGAAAGAGTAGCATATTCAGTATTGGAGTACGCACCAATGTGAGTCCAGATAACCCTTGAACTGGAATAGGTTGTGCCCTGGGTTGGGTATCCCCTGTCCCAAGCTGGCCATATTCATTATTTCCCCATGCCCATAGCATCCCATCCTCTGAAAGTGCTAAATTATGAAACGCACCAACTGCTATCAACCTTATTTGCTCAAGGCCTTGTACTCGTACAGGAGTAGATATCTGCTTACTGAGAAAATAATTTTGTCTATGAGTTCTATGGAAGGAGAAGATAACTTGAGGGGGCAAAGAAGTTTGTCATTAAGATAAGATAAATACATATCTCCAGGAGGCCATGGTTGCCCCCAAGTCCACACATGACCATCTTTTGTTAGCACCACAGAATGTGTACCTCCAGCAGCTACCTGAAATATAAGAAACAAACAAAGTGAGGGCTGCTAATTGAACCTGCTACTGAAATTATTCTAGATCTGCTGATGCCTTCAATTCCTATTCCTTAAAGCACATGTATATGTTAGTTTCTAATAAAAATTAAGGACTGAAATGGACAGGTCTAAGGATAAGAATAAGAAGAAAATGTATTACTTGGCCATACTTATTATTAAAGTTGAGAGATAAGATTGATTGAATAATATTTTGCAGATATAACAATTATAGAAATATATTGATAATAGTTATCAATGGGAAGGAATTGCAGGCAGCAAAAGTAGGAGCGCAATCTAGATATAAATAAAATTTTCTATTTTATTAATAGATAATCGCTAGATTGTTCCTTTCTCTTGCCTAGATCTGATCTAGGCACAGCCTGCATACGGACTCCCAGCTTCATCTGATCAAGGTGGAGCCTCCACTTTTTTGTAACCTAGAACTAACTTGGCAGGTAACACGAGGAGGAAGAAGTGATTTGTGAGAGAGAAAGAATTAAAATTCCCTTCAATCCACAGTCTCTTCTCTTTATAGAATCAAATGTCTTATTACACTGTCAACTCAGTGAAATCAGATACTCATCTAATCACTGGATGTCATCTGATAATGTGGGATAATCTCTTCTAACTAGATTTGACAGAATCAAAGCTCTCAAGATATTATTATATAAATACCCAGAAGATCCTAATAGATTAAAAATCTGGTATGGGTTATACTTTTTGTTGGTCTCACCCACTAACCCCATTGACTCAGTCAATCAACTCTTCAATCAATTAAGGTTAGTCAGCTACCTAAGTCATCTTATGCAACACAATAAGTAATTAGAATTGGTCGTGTAGATCATGTTGACTCCTTTATACAACTATGATTTATCCTTTCACTTGCTAACATCTAGTGTTGACCTTTGAGAAAGAAGACCACTATTTCAGGCATAGATACTCAACCCCAAATTAGATATTAGACTCACTTAAGCTTTTGCAAATTAATTTGTAGTGACACATGGCCGGGAATTTAGACTAGCCTGATAGACCAATATCTATTAATGGATGTTCATAAAAATAGTGGATTCCTTATTGAGAATCTCATAATATCTAAACAATATCCGGCTGCACGCAACTTATGCTTTAGCAGTTAATTTATTTAAATTGCATTTCCACTAATGCATCAAAGTATAACCATTTACTTAAAGACTACAATGGATTTCCTAGGTCCAAGGATAAACATATTACATACAAAAAAACTTATCATTTCTTTCTAGTGCTACTATTTCTTATGACAAGTCTTACATGATGAGCATGTCCAATGCATTCCTAATACACTCAATGCATTAGTGCAAGATCTCATCTCATATAATAGTCATCGAACCACTCTTGCATACAACAACTAGTCTAACTGAGTTGTTCTAAATTTAATTTAGTTGTGACATGATTTAAGATACAAGGATATTAAATATTCGATCTCCTAGCCTCATCTCAATAATTGTTTGATATTTATACAATGCATCCTATGGATCTTGATACCTCATATCTAACTAATTCTCATAATTAATTTAATGGATAAAACTCATTATTCTGCAAATAAAGAATTATTTATCACTACATAAATGTACCACATGCAGTTTTATTATGACTGCATTTGGACTTAACACTAGCATGAATTTCAAGATAGGTTTCACATCATAGTGGCTGATTGAGGAATAAAACCATGAATTCCTTAGTAAACACAACTTCACAGCAAAGCCCAGATGGTGCATGTAAACATATCCTCTTTGTACCAGTGGAGGATGGCTTATATCTAGTAGTCGTAGATGTAAAGTCAATAAAATTTATTAGCTGCCAAATTTAATAACCTCCCGATGTAAGCACGGCTAAAAGCAAAACATCTATATTGGCTTAACAGGTCTGAACCCAACCCCATTAACCAGGCATGGTTGCACCTGCACCCAACCCCTAAACCGCATAGGTGGTTATGGTCCGATTTAGGTAGGGTAAGGTTTTTACGGGAGAGAGGGTTCTCCCCCCTCCCCATATAAAGACATGTAGAACCCCTCTCCACACAAGAATCAATCAAGTCTCCAAGCAAGCAATGAGCCCTCATCTCTTCACCTAAATCATCCATCTCCTTTGCCCTGTACAAGCTTTCCTGCTTATTCTTTCTGGTCCAATCTCCTTAAAAGTTGGTAAGGCTATTACATCAACAACCGCGGGTCGGAGTCTACTTTTATACAGGATCTTGATGTAAAGAAGAATTTGGAGTGATATAGAGATTGCTAATTTGTGTTTTCGGCTACGCAACTGTACTCATTGTAAATATAAGGTCTTGAATCCAACATTTAAATTTGGGCATGCATCTAGGAAAAACCCGAGTGTCTTTGTGATGCTATAACCTTTCAATCTCAAAGTAACCAATGTTGTATATGTGGTGTGGCTGAATTGTTTGATCACTAACCAAGCTTTTCACTTACCCACAGAACTGTCTCAAGGAATTTAAGAATGCATACCATCAATAAACTTTCTAAGTGGAGGCGCATGGAGTCCCAGGTGTAAGTTTATTCTAATTCAAGCGTTTCTTCTTCCATTTGTCTTCCAGCAAGAACGATAAAGAGATTCTCAAGTCAACTTGAGAATAGATACAGAGAACCAAGTAGATGGAGAAAACAAAATATAAAGAAAAAATATCATGTGAAACAAAATATAATGAACATTTACAATTCCTTAAGCAATGAGAGGATTAAGTTTAACTATGGCCTAGCTGAAAACATAACAGTGGCACACCACTTTTTCTCCCACCCTAACATCGAGTAGGCATGCAAAGTTATTCAATACAAGAAAGCCCAACAATTAACTAGAAAGCCTACAAAACAGGGAGACATATGCTAACTCATCAACTGACAGAAGACGCAAATAAGTAACAACTATATCCACTTTTAAAAGGGAATCCTAACAAACTTTAGAGAAAGGAAAAGATAATTAGAAGTCGTGATTTGACAGTAACACAATGGTTATGTTTCTTAGTGATGTTCTTCTCATAATCCCTATAGAAAGGACAAAACAAGAAAGTATAAAGAACCTATGGATACTATCACTGAATCCTAACAAACCTTTCAGACTGTTTGCATAGTGTGTTCAATTAAAGACAGAGATGACAACAGTATAGAGTTCACGAGTTGAACTCTAAGAAAAAGACACCTGCATGCTCATATTGGAGAAGAAGGTAATTCCCAAAGCAAATCACTTAGAATGTTTGGTTGAAAAGAAACTAACAAAAAGAAAGTGATAAGAAAGAGAAATAGAAAGGAAAAGGAAAGAAAGTCGTTTTCATTCCTTGGAACTGTTGTGACCGAAATAGATATGCTCTGATACCAATTGTTACGTGCATAAACCGGGATATCATATTTACTATGATACCAATAGTTAGGAGATACGAGATCCCCACCGATGACCTCAAGCACGCTATGAGATCGATTACCTCAAACACACAAGATAAATATTACATGATACAAGAAGAAGAACACACAATTTAACGTGGTACAACCCAAACTTGGCCTACGTCCACGAGAAGAGAATTTGAGAGAGCTTTATTAATAAACTTGATAAAAAGAGATCTAACCTTCCTCTTGATGACACAAGAGTATTCACCTCCTCCTTGAATCTACGCCTAAATTACAAGAGTATACCTTCCTCTATGCACTTTCACCTTACTCCTCTCTTTCTTGGCTTTTTAGGGCCATACATTATTGTTTTTTAGGGCCATATATTGTTGTTCACCACAACTTTCTTCTACTCTTCTGCTCCACCTAAATTCTACGTTACAGCCCTTTATTTATAGAATTTTACAATACAACTCTTATTTGGACTATGAGATGATCTTGGTCATTAGATACTTGAAGAATCTTGATCAATCCTATTATGAGTTGATCTCCTTGATCTAGAAGTATTCTAAACCCTTTAATCTTTAGAAATAAATCTTCATTGAATAAGAATTGAATCATATTCATACTCCTCCTAAAAAGGAAACTCACAATTGCCTGAAAAGAAAACTGTTTCACCTCGATTTGCTTCTTCTACTTCAAGCCATCGTCTTGTCCAACTCAATTAGATTTTCTTGGACCATCATCTCCTCTTGAAAAATAAGACAAAATCCTAACAATCTCCACTTTGACTTGCTTTTCAAGCCTTTAGTAAAACAACATGAGATTTTAGATTACTACCTTAAATCTTTTCTTGGTTGTAACCATATCGTAAGGCCTTTAACCTTGCTCCTCTCCCCAGGGCCTTTAGCGAATTCATCATCATGTCTTGGGTCATTTCGAATCTCACCTGAATGCACCTTTTCTGTAGTCGTCCTGCAACTCTTAAACTCGTTGTAATTTTTCTTAAAGCTCTACCTCGAAGTAAGCTCCCTTCAAGCTTTTTATTGAAACTCCCTGACTTAGTTTCTTTCCCTTAATTTGCATTGCATCACTACCGCCACCAGTAAATTCCGCTTTGTAACGCCTTCCCGGTCATGGGGCCCCCACCGGTCTTGAGGCAATCCGCCTCTAATTCTGTCATGCTCTTACTAATTTTACATGAACATTGTCAAGGACTTGTC
This sequence comes from Agave tequilana, assembly GCA_038442645.1. Taxonomy (NCBI): domain Eukaryota; kingdom Viridiplantae; phylum Streptophyta; class Magnoliopsida; order Asparagales; family Asparagaceae; genus Agave; species Agave tequilana. The sequence continues at coordinate 237,037 of JAVJIF010000072.1, forward strand.
GTGCCATAGTCTTCCACCGATCACTTGGTGATAGTCCACCTTCCATCGATGTTTTAACCTTGAGACTTACTGTCTTTATATAACTGTCATGATCTTATCGGGTCTTCCCGCCACACACTGTCATGATCTTCTTTCTATCAATCAGGGCTGTCATCCACCACTGCATTGATATTTTTCAGATCTATTACCCTGTTATTGATGATCTTCAAACTTAATAGATCCACCACCGCTTGCAATAATCTCACCGTGTCACGACTAGCCTGTTGTAACTTTGACCGTGATCTCCGTCGATTCCTTTAACCGTTCTGTACAAAACTTGCATCAAATATTAGACTCCTCGACTACACCCACCATTGCATGCTGAACGTTGAAAAATATAGGAAGCGATACCTTGATCGTATGAATCTGACTACGATTGCACGATCTACTTTCCGATCCATTGATCGTCTTCATCACCCTTCGCTGTTTTTTCTTTAACTTGTTGCCACAGCGAACCTCCATAGGATGCCTTGTGCAATGCCTCCGTGAGCTCATCGAGCTCGTCTTGTCGTCCGCCATTGGCGATGATCAGATCATCGCCTCTGCGTCTACCGGGTTCAGATTTGAGCATCATTGAGCCTTGACCACTCCACCTTGATCAATATACTCCAAAAGTCATCGATTTTTGCCTTAAAATAAATCTAAACTTTCTTGTTGTGTTCTTCATCTTGATGCCTCCACCATACTCCATCGACCTGACATCTTCTTCATCTAGAGCACTCGAGTCTTGAACGAACACTATCAGCTCTGATACTATTTGTTGTGACCAAAATTAATATGCTCTGATACCAATCGTTGCGTGCATAACCCGGGATACCATCTTACTATGATACCAATATTTAGGAAATACAAGATTCCCACCGACGACCTCAAGCACGCCATGAGATCGATTACTTCGAGCACATAAGATATACAAGAAGAATACACAATTTAACGTGGTCTGGCCTAAACTTGACCTACGTCCACAGGAAGAGAACTTGAGAGAGCTTTATTAATAAACTTGATAAAAAGAGATCTAACCTTTCTCTTGATGACACAAGAGTATTCATCTTCCTCTTGAATCTACACCTAGATTATAAGATTATACCATTTCTCTATGCACCTTCACCTTGCTCCTCTCTTTCTTGGCTTTTTAGGGCCTTCTTGATTTTTTAGAGTCTTACATTGTTGTTTATCATAACTTTCTTCTGCTCCACCTAAGTTCTACATTACAACCCTTTATTTATAGGATTTTATAATACAACTCCTATCTGGATTATGAGATGATTTTGGCTATTGGATGCTTGAAGAATATTGATCAATCCTATTAGGCGTTGATCTCCGTGATCTAGAAGGATTCTAAACCCTTTAATCTTTAGAAACAAATCTTCATTGAATAGAAATTGAATCCTATTCATACTCCTCTTGAAAAGAAAACTCGCAATCGCCTGAAAAGGAAACTATTTCACCTTGATTTGCTTCTTCTACTTCAAGTCATCGTCTTCTCCAACTCAATTGGATTTTCTTGAATCATCATCATCTCTTGAAAAACAAGGCAAAATCCTAAGAGGAACATACAAAATATTCAAGAGAAAATAATCATCTTGCGAAGCACAAACTTAATCTAGATGATATAGCATGATTCTCTAAGGCCCAAGAAAGGTATAGTCAAGTGTTGTGAAGTATCCAGTTTGTCGTAGGATCTTATAGGCCTTCTCTCACTTTTACTATGTTGGAGGGAGAAAAAAGCAAAAAAGCAAGAAATAGAGAAAGAAAGAAAAAAAACTTCAGAATTCTCTTTCACATTATGTTCCTTTCTCTTTTCAGTTGCAACCAAGCAATGTAAAACAACTTTCTCCCTTATCTTCTTCTCTCCTTCATTTTTTTCAAAACTGAGACTTAGCTTTAAAAGTTATTGTGGAGAGACAAACACTGTCAAATAACAATATAACTGTAGTCCATTCGAAAAGTTGAATTTTTTCAAAGTCAATAAAAAATTCAAGGAGCTGAACTTTGAATTGGACTACAGAGGATCAATCTCTTAGACATGAGACTAATGTTTTAAAAAACCCGTTATGTAACTCGTTATAACCCGTTACAGAACATAACAACACCTAGTCGTTATATAACACTCGCAAAAAACATAGTTCCCAGTAACGAACGTTATTGGGCCTGTTTAGATTCAAGGAATTGGGTGGAAGTGAGGAAGTGGGAAGTGTCTTTTTTCATTTTCGCTGTTCATCCAAACACCGGAAAAAGAAAATAGAAAAGGTTCTTTTCCTTTTCTCTTTTCACTTTTACACAACCATTTCCTCCCTTTCAGAGTGCTACAGTTAATTTTGTGGTCATGTAAATCTCATTTATAATAAGTTGTAGCACAAAACAGTTAATTTTTTTCTCATGTAAATCTCACTTGCATTCTAATTACGGTCTAATTTTTATTTTTCTTAATTAATTTTTATTTTAGTATTATTTTGCGGTCAACTTTGTGGTCAACTTTTTCACTTCCACTTTCACATTACCATCCAAACGCCGGAAAAGACATAACATTTTCTAAACCACACTTCCCAACAACATCCAAACACCGAAAAATTTACTAACCAATTCTCAAGTTCTAAAGGGAACTATTACCACTTCCTCACTTCCTCACTTCCACCCTTAGCCAAACAGGCCCTTTTGGAGCGTTACAAACGCTACGTTATGAAAATAACATAACATTCGTAACTCGCGTTATTTATACAGATTGCAAATATAAAACAACGAAACGATTTCTCTCTCAAGATCAAATCGACGCGAAACCCTAAATTCGCGAAGGCAAGTGAAACATAGAAGCACCCAAGTTCCTCCTCTCTTTGCAGTCGATGGCGACAACGACGGTGACTCCTTCGTGCGGTTCCTCCTCTCTACAGTTCCTCTTCAATTCCATCTCTCTCATCGGCGAGCATCAAAGCACTCTAGTTCCTCTCTCTTTGATCTCTCTTCAATTGATAAGGAACTCATCACTGTAATGTTCCAAAAATTAAAAAACAGCACGACTCTTCAATTGACGAGGAACTCGTCGTCAATCTCTTTTCGATCTCTCTTCAATTGACGAGGAACCACATGACATCGGAGCACCTCAATTCCTTGATGCTTGCTAAAATTTATTGTGAGACTTGTTAAATGTGTTATATATTATTTTGATATATTTTTAGATATTTTAAAATTATTTTTCTCTTTATAAAAATTTTAAATATAGTATATATATTTATTTTTATTAAATAAATATTAAATCGCGTAACCTACGTTATACGTTACGTTATAACCTATGTTAACATAACAAAAGAAAAACGTTATTGCTACGTTACCGTTATTTTAAACATTGCATGAGACATGTTTAACTACAGGATTAGGTGATCAAATTTTTGAGTATATCATAATTAAGAACTAGAAAATATAATAGAAATACATGTACAAGAACAAATGAATTACAACAAAGGACCTTAATGTTTTTTCTAACACCAAATGCAGGACATCATGGACTTCATTTACGAATAAGGATCAAGATGAACAACTGTAACAATTAAAGATGGTTGTGGTTTAGTGGATGCAGGAAATGGTGTAATGAAATTCGTATCAGTCAAGGAAATAAGATGTTAAATATAACACGAGAAGACTTGTTCAGGTGTAGAAACACATGATAGATGCATTGGCAGTATTTTGGATCCCATACCAAATCAGGGAACGTCTCATGATTCGCACAAGTAAAATGCAGTTTCTAGTAACACTTATCACATAAAAAAGGCATGTTCTTTTATTCTCCCTTCCATAAGCCCATTAATCCATTTCGACTGCCTATCTGAACCCAATTGATGACACTTTTTGTTATGATGCAGAATGAGAACAAAATATGGATATTGCGGCAGTAAAATTGATAATACTATAATTCTTTGCTTCTTTTTGTTTCTACCCAAGTATGTGCTTCCATTTGCTTTTGCATTCACGATCATCAAAGTATGTGCTTCCATTAGCTTTTGCATTCAAGATTATCAAAGTATGCACTTCCATTGGCTTTTGCATTAAGATCATCAACATAACAAAATAATCATTTGAGTACAACCTATTTCTGGTTTAATATAGTTTGTTTGCCATTCTACTATACCTTATGATAGGAAATGTATCTAGTAAGCATTGAAACATCAAAGTGCGCCCCATTCCATGTCTGACACGTCCCAAACACCATTGCCAAAACTTATTGGACATGCCAGAGCATGTGCTATTCAGAAAGACCAAAAGTTACTTGTCAAAACCGTGTCGATTTAAAAACAAAAAGAAATCTAAAGGTTGCATGTGATATCTTGAAGCCATATATTACTTGAACACACCCAAAAGGAAATTATTTAATATAAGTTGGATATCATTTAATAGAATCTCAACACCTTGTAAACATGTGAGGGGCATCATAAGCTCATAGACCAAGTATTTGATTGGACTTTTAGGTCTCATGTTTGATTACATCCTATGGGTTTAAATAATTATTTTATTTTCTCTACTTTTAATTAAACATGTATTAATCCGTAGGCATGGCTTAAAATCTCTATTGGAATGGTTTTTAGTATTAGCATCATCAATATCGACCTTCAATACTGACAATATCAGCCAATTTGGCTGATATTTGACCCCAATATCAGACGACACTATAAGGTTAATATCTTATTAGATACTCCAAAACCCAATCCGTTATTGCCACTATATATCATAATCATCGATATTTGAAACCATGCTCTAGGGGTTTGATATTACTATATACACACACATACACAAACACATACGTGTACTCAAGTCACCATACCCCTCTATCCTACTCTGGAAGGATTTGTCGTGTTTTATGACTGCGTCAAGTTGTATTTGTGTGTCCGTCCTTCCTAGTAGTGTACACATCGTTGAACTGTCATGCAATATTTGAGGCTAAATCTTTTTCTACAATACATCACCTTTTAAATAGTCATACAATTTCACTTCTTTGTGTCGATATCTCACAATGTTTTCAAATACACTAGAAAAGAAACGACAGGTCCATTCACAAAAAAAAAATATACAAAATGACAAAAAGAAGAATCATAGCAACTATCACCACTTGACAGAATAAGGAATTTCATATCATGGTTCCCACAAGTAGAAAAATAATCTTAACTAAACTTTCAGAAAATTCTTATCAAAAGGAATCTATTCTATTTGCGAAGAATCAGTTCCGATTACCTGGCGAACAGAGAGCTTAGGGGCACACCGCTGCGGAATTGCAATATCCCTCCTCAAAGCTTTAGTTCCGTCTTCTTTCCTCTCCGGCTCCTCTCCACACTGCCCATACTCATTCCCACCTGTCCTTCCCACAAGCACGGCAAGTAAAATAGAATCTATCAAACAAACAGCACCAATTGCTACCAAGTACCAACAAAAGATCAAGTAGAATACAAGACAGTACCCCATGCATACGCCCGTCCCTGATCGTCTACCGCCAGGCAGTGCCACCCGCCAATAGCCGCCTGAAATGGGGCATGGGCAGCCCAGCTCACAAAAGTCAAGAACGCACTTTTCTATCACACACACAAAAGCCAGACAAAACTTTTTCGTTATTACCTGAACAATTTTCACATTGGAAAGGGATTTCACTAGTCCGGGGACGCTCTCCGTCTTGGTCTCCGGTGGGTGGCCCAGCGTCCCCCTCTGATTCCATCCCCATGTAAAAAGCTGCAAAAAGATAATTTTTATTGTTTTTATTACCATTAATTTGCTTCCCTCTTATCTTTACAAAGAGAATAAAACACAAAACGAACGCGGCCATCATCGCAGATAGCGAGGGAGTTTCTGCTGCCGGCGACAACGGAGGTGATGCGGTAAGGCTCAAGGGACTTGATGGCGGAGACCAATTCCTTCTCCTCCGAATCGCCCATCCCCAGTTGCCCATCTTCGCCCGAACCCCTGCAACAAAACGAGAAGAGCGATTGTTGGGTCTCTGTTTGGCATTACAACAAACAGGACTCTGGTGTACTATTATCATGATGCAGTGCTGTATTGTAAACTGTAATGTACCATGCGAGGATGATGCGGTCGGAGGAAGGGGCGCTGGCCATGGCCAAGTCCTGTGTTGGTTTTGTGCTGTGTTGTCTGAGAGACAGAGAGAGAGATGGTGGAGTTTTAGTGGGAGAAGAAAAGAGAAGGGAATGATGGTGGTTTGCGTGAAAATTAAAAAAAAAATGCCGTGCTGTGCTGCGTGCAGCGTGATCTTCGCTATATTTAAGCAAATCCCTAGTTTTTAGTTGTAGGGTCAAGATGGAGTCCCTCATTCCTCGTGTCGGGCGGTGTCTGGTCGGATCTGCCGCTGCGGACGAGTTGCCGTGGGGCCCACATTCCCACTTTGGTCGATTTCGGCTGGAGCCTGAGGCCTGGAGGGATTCTCTCTCTCTCTCTCTCTCTGGCTTTTTTTTGTTTTTTATTAGCCTGTTTGGTTATGGGTAGAAGTCGGAAAGTGAAGAATTGAGGAAGTAATAATAATTTTTTTGGAACTTGAGAATTATTTAGTAAGTTTTTCGGCGTTTGGATATTATTGAGAAGTGTGATTTTGAAAAATATTTTGCTTTTTCAGTGTTTGGATGATAATGTGAAAGTGGAAGTGGAAAAGTTGACCACAAAGTTGACCGTAAAATTATATTAAAATTAAAATTAATCAAGAAAAATAAAAAATAGACTGTAATTAGAATACAAGTGAAATTTACATAGTCAAAAAATTAACTGTTTTGTGTTACAATTTATTACAAATGAGATTTACATGACCACAAAATTAACTGTAGCACTCTGGAAGTGAGGAAATGGTTGCGTAAAAGAGAAAAGATAAAAGGAAAAGAGGTTTTCTTATTTTCCTTTTCCGGTGTTTGGATAGATAGGGATGTGAGCAATTATACTTCCTTATTTCCTTACTTCCGCTCACTTCCTTACAACCAAACAGCCTCTGCAAGGAAGTGGGCGGAAGTAAGGAAATGGGGAAGTGTAATTGCTCACTTCCCTATCTATCCAAATATCAGAAAATATTTTCCTTTTCTCTTTTCTCTTTTACACAACCATTTCCTTACTTTCAGAGTGCTACAGTTAATTTTGTGGTCATGTAAATCTCATTTGTAATAAGTTATCGCACAAAACAGTTAATTTTTTGATCATATAAATCTCACTTGCATCCTAATTACAGTCCAATTTTTATTTTTTTATTACTTTTTATTTTAAAATTATTTTACGGTTAACTTTATGGTCAACTTTTCCACTTTCACTTCCACATTACCATCCAAACACCGGAAAAGGCATAACATTTTTCAAACCACACTTCCCAACAACATCCAAATACCGAAAAACTTACTAACCAATTCCCAAGTTCTAAAGGAAACTACTACCACTTCCTCACTTCTTCACTTCCACCCTTCAACAAACAGGAACTGAACCATTCAAATCTTAATTCAACAAATCAACTAGCTCAGGAGGAAGCCTGGCAGCACTTCTATCATCAGCAATAGAAAAGAAATGAGAATGCCCATTCTTCCCCTCATTGGCAGGCTTGTTACCTTCTCTGTACACATGAGTAGCCTGCCATTCTGCCAATCTCAAAAGCCAGCTTCTGATGTCAGACAATAAAGCATTCACAAAATGGCCTGGGCCTTCACCAGCTTCCAGTGCACAACAACTGAAGAGTCACCCTCCACCCAAATCTTACTAGCTTGCAAAACTTCAACCGCGAACTTGATCCCTTCATAAGCATCTACCAATTTGATGGTGACAAGATTAGGAGGACCTGGTGAGCGGAGGTCCACTGAGCCAGAATTACATTGGGCTTATAAGTCAGAAATCGTCTCTCAGATAGGTTTTCTTTATTAAGAAAAAGAAAAAAGAAACAAGCAAATTACTGATATTTCTTAAGCTAGTAGTAAATACAGTTAATTACGCCGATCTGCAATGAGAATGGTTCACGGGAAAAAGAGTGAGAGTGGGTTGTGAGAAGTCTCAGGTTCAAGTTTCAAGTCTGATTACGACTAATATTTTAAAAAAACAATAATCTTATTTGCACATATTTTAGACATATAAATGGCCCACCTCAGTTCAACGATCAGTAAGGCACTAAGCAAAAAAGATGACTTCAAGACTTTGATTTAAAGCCCACTAAGCTCATAAATAGAAAAAAAATAAGTACAAACCAATATTATATCCCAATTTTGTCTATTCACTGGAGCTTAATATTATTTTCTCTTTCTGTTGATTGCATTAGATTACTTTAAAACAGTTTTTAAGCTAGCCAAAACCCAGAGTATTTCATATTTTTTTTTCTTAAACATATGTGGTATATGAAGGGACTTGGGGGCATCATCTCAAAAAATTAACCTTCTAGGTGGAGTTACCCAAATCCTTATATACTCAAGATCATCCTTATGTCCAGCCGATGTGTGACTATTTATTCGACATCCAACTCAGCAATCCCTCTCAATAAAGAGTCTGGGTCTTCTCCATGCAAGCTCATCTATCTTCATACCGGAAGATCAAATGCTCTATCGAGATACCACTTCTTCACCGCGTGGGTGGAGGCACGCCTTACGTGAAGCACAATTGTAACTTGCTACTCATCTTCACTGCATGGGTGACGACACGCCTTACATGGAGCAGGAGCACTACTGTCAAATCCTCGAGAGTCAAATGAGCTTCACACAACAAGCTTATCATTGCGCCTTTTGCGCCATTGGGGTGATCAGGCCTATTGCGCCTTTTGCACCTATTAGGGGATTAAACATCACCCACACACATGATTAAGTTCGGGGCATGACTCTGCCACCAATTGTAAGGACTTGGGACACCATCCCAAAAGACTAGCCTCTAGGTGGAGTTGCACAAATTCTTATATACCTAAGACCATTCTTATGTCTAGCCGATGTGGGACGATGTAGGATCATGTAATTGTTGTTAATAAGAATCTTCTCCCTTCTGCCCTGAGGAGGTAGACAAGTTGCCGAACCTCGTTAAATTATTTGGTTCTTGTTTTCTCTTTTGTGTTTTGATTTGTGTCATATTTGGTGATTGACTCGGTGTTAGAACGCTGATCTTGGGTGATCAATGTCGTCACTATTATTGTCACTGAGCTCCTCCGCAGATTGCAACAAGTGGTATCAGAGATTCTCAGTTTCAGCGTGTGATCGTGTGTCAATTCTAAGAGCATCGTGGTCTGTTCGGCGGAGATCGTGTATCGATCTTGGAGAGACATTGGGACTGTTCATGGGATCGTGGGTTGATCTCAGAATAACGTTTCAGATTTCTTGTGGCATCAGATTTGATGGAGTAGATCGCTTCGGAAACTCTTCTAGGGTTTCACTTGGAGGTAAAAGTTCTATCTTTATCTAGCTTTGATCTATTTCCTTTTGGTTTTTCGTAGTGTGTTTGGCGTCTTTTTGGAGGAGATATGGCCGGAGTTAATTAGTCCATGGTGAAGATGTTGAACATCCACCAATCAAAGAGCGATGTGGTGAAGTTTGATGGCACGAATAATTGGAAGGGCAAGGAGATATTGGAATGTCCATAACTGATGTCGTGAAGATTTAAAGAAAATCCATATGCTTACTGTAAAAAAAATAGGACACTGGAAGATTGATTGTACAAAGCTCAGACGAAGGAGTCAAAATCAGAGTCCAAAATTGTAATGGCGGTTGGTAATGATTATGACTCATCTAATTAGTCACTTTCTGTCACCCCTATGGTTTGCTATTTAGAGGAATCTGAGTGAATTTTGAATATGGGCGCTACCTATCACATTTGTCCTAAACATGAGTGGTTTATTAGTTCTGAAAAACTAGATAACGTTCGTCGACAGTCATACATGTCAGATTGAAGGGATAGGTAAAGTTCATATCAAGTTGTTTGATGGAATGATAAGAGAGTTGAAAGATGTGAGGTATATACTTCAGTTAAAAGAGAATTTGATTTCAGTTGGAGTTTTGGAGGTGCAGGGCTAAGAGGGACCCCTGGGGAAGACGCTCTCAAGAGTCCAGTGGCTCATTGGTAGTTCTGAGTGCATTCGATACAACAACTTGTATTACTTGAAGGGTAGTGTAGTTACTGAAAATTTGGCAGGTTCAGAATATTTGAAAGACGACTCTATCAGGGTATGACAAATGAGGCTCAGACAAGTTGATTTGAATTTCTTAAAAGCATTTGCAAAGTAAGGATTATTAGAAGGTGCATCTATCTACAAATTGAAAATTAGTAGACATAGTGTTATGGACAAGAAGACAAAAGTGAAATTTGACACCGCAACTCACCGTTCCGAAGGTCTTCTTGATTGTGTTCATGTTGAAGTTTGGGATCCTACCAAGACTGCATCACTTGGAGGGCATCGATACTGTCTGTTTTATTGATAATTTATCTAAGCGTTGGGTATACCCTATGAGATAAAAATTTGAAGTCATATATATATTGGTGAAGTGGAAGAACTGTAATCACCTGGGGGGGTGAATAGGTGATGGCTAATCTAATGGTCACTTAATGCGGAATTAAAAACTAATTAATGCAAACTAAAACTTCTTATACTAAACACCACGTATAACACAAGAGTGTAGCTGAATTTCCTGTGAAGGGCTCTGGACTAACTCCTCAAGATTCCTCTAAATAAGAGTTGAGGTGCCGCGTTGGCTCTCTTGGTTAAATACAAGTGTTAGCAAACAATCCCCAAGCATATAACAATTAAGCACACAAAGTATATCATATAAAGATGAAAGCAATAATAGCATGCAAGATATAACAAATAAGAGATAGAGAGAGAGAGTAATCGCAAATACGGGAGATTTGTTTCGAGGTTCGAGCACACTTGCTCTATGTCCCCGCCTTCAACATTTGAAGGATTTTCACTATAAACCGATCCCACCGGATCACTCGGTGCCGCAACACCTACAAGGCGAGTTCACACTTGAACTCCTTGGACTCTCTAGTCCCGTACACACCGCAAGCCCACAAGATCGCCGAGGCCGCACCTCAAACACCGAGTTCTCACTAGAACCCGAAACAATGCAAACACACACGTCCGCCTCCTCAAAGCACAAGAAAGAACTCTTGGTGATCTAAACACTTTGATCACCAATAAAAACTCTCACAATAACACTCCTATAGGTAGATATAGCAATGGATAGCTCAAGTGTTTGTGTGAGAAAACTAGGATTGAAATGGTGGAGGAAAAACTCAAAGAAAATCACTTTTGAAAACTCTTGATAAACTCTCCTTTTGAATGGAAGTATTTGGCTCAAATACAAGTGGAGAAAACTCTTAAAAGATGTAAGAAAAACTGCTGAAAAACCCACTTCAAATCTTGCAGAAAATAGCCCCAAAACCCCCATATTTATAGGCTAGAGAAAACTAGCCGTTGGGCAGTTTTTCAGCCCAGGCGGCTGGCAGTCGACCGGCCCAGTCGACCGCCAACGGTCAGAAATCTGACCGTTGGGGCGTCGGTCGACCGGCCCGGCCGACCGCTGCCTGGAACAGAGAACAAAGTTCTCTGCCGGTCGACCGGGGCTTTCCAGAGAGCAGAAGCTCTCTGCGGTCGACCGGGTCGGTCGATCGGCCCTCCAGCAGACCTGGCGTGCACGTTCTGTGCACGTCGGTCGACCGACTCGGTCGACCGACTCGGTCGACCGACTCGGTCGACCGACTCGGTCGACCGGTCCGGTCGACCGGCTGAAGCCAGACAGGGATTTTTGGGAAAAGAAAACTTGGTCATTTAGGCTCAAATAAAATCCCATAAAATCACCAAAAATCTACAAAAATAGTTTTAACAGTATACTTTGATAATCAAACATGCTTGAGCAAAATCAAGACATGTTACAAATAATTTGAACTATTTTTGTAACTTGAAAATTTTGGCTAAAAACAAAAACTGTATTTTTCCAAATTGGTTTTTCCAAAACTCATTTTTTCCAAAACTTCACCAAATACAAAACAAGATATTTAAACAACTTTTAAAGTATAAAGTGTATGGAAATGATCCACTACACATACATGGTGAAATATCTATGTTTTTGACATTAAGCTCTAAATATGGTTTTGGTTAAAACATACATACTTTGAATTCCAAAAACCAAACCAGTATTTTTCTAAAAGAAAACTCTTTTATATTTTTCAAAAATAAAAATTCTTTTATGAAAAACTTATCTAAATCAAGAGTGTGTGTGTAAGATATACTTGAGCAATCCACCAACTATTTTATTGATTGGTCGCTAATGTTGCATATTTAGTATCATATTTCCATACTTATTCTAGAATAAAACTTTGCATTGTCTTAATTAATTGCTTAATTTATTTGCAGGCCCATTCTTTAAGGAGATGAAGAGAAATGAGCCCAAGCCCACCAAAATTCTGAATTAAATCAGAATTAATTCGCACTCAGTAAATCAGGACAAAATCAAGAGGTTGAAAACCGTTTGAGAAGAATCCTCTCAGAATCGATCGGTAAAAGCCAAGAATCCAAGGCCATTTCGTCAGAATCCGGGACTCAAACTGAAAAATCAACTCCAGATAAAGTCAGAGGGCGAAACCAGGGCAACCCACCAACAGGGTGTGGCCATCTGGCCGCGGAAACGCGGCCCAACCCGCGTTTCCGCGGCAAGGTTGGGGAGTTAGGGGGAGCGTTTGCTCCCCGATCTCCCCGGGATCTGCACACTGGGTTTTTTGCCTATAAAAGGCCATTCTTTGTGCTGAAAATGGACGACGATGCAGAGATAGAATTTAGCTAAGTTTTCCATTTCTTACTTCAGGTTTTTCTTTTCTTTTTATGTAACTTGTATGTAAGCTTAGGTTAGATGATGATTCATGTAAGTAAGAGAGAGAGAGGCATATGTTGAGAGTGACACCGATGTACCCTCCTCCTTTCTTCCATTGTTTCAAGCAATAAAGGTAAACATTTGTTTATGTTCGTATATTTACTTTCCTTTTCTTTTGCTTTCTTCTTCCTCTTTCTACTTTACCTCGTTTGTTTTTGTTGAGTTTACAAGTGAATTCCAAAGCACAAGTATAACGATGCTATGTGAGTGCCAACGATAGTTCATGAAGACGTTCTCCTCCTCAAGACGTATCACTTCATGCTTGTGCGAGACTTGATGATATAATGCGAACGGGGACTGAGCTCGGGCTTATGATCTATGCGTTGAATGCCTCCTAAACAAAGGTAGAACATGCAAAGGTTTTCAGGTAAGTCATCAATCAATCTAGGTAAGTATTTCTTCCTCTTCTTTCTTTTCTTTCATTTCTGTAAATTAAATCACCAACACCACTCCTTTTCAATTCCTTGTAAATAATCATTTGTACATAGTCGCTTTCGCCGTTTTCTGATTTTTTCCACCTTCTTCATCTCTCATTTTCTTCTAACTTTAACATAATTCTTTTTCATTTTTTTAACTTAAAAACAGAGAAGAACTCTCGTTTGGTTTTCATAAAGATTTCAATACAAAAATGTAAACGCTTCTATCGCAAAACCCTCCTTGTGGATCACGACCCGCATAGCCACTTGCTATACCGGTAAAAATTGAGCACTTGCGCATCTTCATTCTAAATCTGAAATTCTTTATTTTTATGTGCAGGTTTTGCCTCAATCAAAATTTTGGCACCGTTGCTGGGGAGGGTAACATTTTTTATTGAAATCTGATTTTTTTTTTTTGAAAATTTTTTAGAACTAAAACGAATTTTCTTCTCTGTTGCAGGTTAAGGGCAAGCAAAGTAGGAAATTAAAGTTGCAGTAACATATAAGTGGCCTTGGGCCTCTGCTCTAGAAAGCAGAGACCAAGTGCCCTCTGCTTTGCCGCGTTTTCGCGGCCAAAGCCGCGGATCCGTGGCAAAAAGGAGTGGACTACTAACGTTATTTTTGCAGGGCTGCTTGCTTTGCAAATTATAATTTTCTGCAACTTTACTTTTTCTTATATGCTATCACATAAGCCAGCTAATAATCAACAGTAAAACATTTGTTGAAAAAAAAATTGATTAGACGTTTGCATTTTAGGCACGTGTCTTTTCAATTCATTTATTTTTACTGTTGAAGAGTGCTGGAGCAAGGTACGTACGCATTGCATGTAGAATAGGACTCACCTCTTGGTTGATTTTCATTACTTTGAGTGAATCTTATTTACATATCTTGTACACTTGCACAAACTGATCTTAAGGGCACCACCCATTAACAAGATAAGGTAGGGATTTAATCACCCTTCCTTGGCCCAAAAAATCAGATTCCAAGCACTCACTAACCCGAGCCTAACTAAAATGAGTAGACGTTGGCCTAGGGACATCTCGGACTAAATTAGGAGATTATCCTAAGGGGGAAATGTGTTGGAATTTGACTCCTGTCAAATCAGTGTCTAGGAAAGGGATTAAGGGCCGAAAGCCCGAAAGTTGGTGGTTATTTAATTGAGGAACGTCTTTGATGGAAAACCTCCCACCAACCTTGCCCTGACCTGGCTGATTAGCTTGTGGTCAAAGTCTGCATTATACCTCCCGTGGACGGTCTAACCAGTTAGGAGTCGTCTAGGTCATAGGTCTACCCTAACTTAGGTTAGAATTTTTTTCTTTTTTGTTTGCTATTTGTTTGTCTTTCTTTCTTTGTATTCTATTGTGTGATATGGCTTATAATAATAATTTTTTTCAACTTTAATAATAATCTATATTACACACCGAGTTCATTTTCGGATATTACCAATCCGGCATATCATGAATTTAACCAACCTAGTGTGCCGGATTGGTCTTATCCGAATCAATATAACCCATGCCCCCAATCTAATAACTATAATTTCCATAATAATTTTAACTCTTCACCGAGTCAGTGGGGATTCACCTCCCCCGAGCATAATTTTCAACCAACTTGTCCCCCTTATCCACCTAGTCCACAATATACCGAAGAGTCATACTCAGTTCCACCAGTCTAAAATAGAAAACCATCAATTTTGGAAAGGAGTATGCGTGAGTCCAAACAACAATCACAAAATCTGATGGACTCACAATTTCACTATCACTTCCAAGACAACACTTCATTTTTCATCAAAACAATGAATCCATCAACTATGAAAAGATGTTTGAAGCCATGACTCATGCTCAAAATGCTCGAAATCGTGACATAGATATGATGGTCGAATCTCTACGTTCTCACCGTTTGACCAGTTCTGATGTCACTAACCATTCTGTTAGAGCCGAAGAGTCATGTAGTTTTGGAAATCAAGGTTCCATTTCAGAACAGTCATTTGAACTTGCCCAAACTCCAAATAATATTGATAGTTTGGCAAGTTATTGTTGGCCCAAAGGCCTATCACCCTAGTTTTGATGATGATCAACTCATGAAGTTATGTTTACTAATGATCTTGTGTTTAATTAGTGACAGATTCTTTATCAAGATCTTAGTAGGTGTGGAGCTTCAACAAAGGATAAAATGTCAAGTTGGAAGCTAGCACCGGTCGATTCACGAGCCTATGCATCAAGAACACATCTAGAGATGAGCTCGGTGGATTGCTTTTGGACCAAGTCTAGAAGATGAGAAGCCTTCAAGTGAAGACTTCAAGAAGATGAAGACTTGTGTCTAGGTATAAGATTTTGTTTTTGTTTAGAAAAAATGTAAAGGATAGATAGTTGGTGGATTGCTCAAGTCATATCACACACACACTCTTGATAGAATTGTTTTCATGATAAAAATTTCATTTTATAAAAGATTTTCTCGTTAAGAAAAGATTTTCATTGTGACAAATTCTATTTGGTTCTTGGTATTTCAAGTTTACATATCTTATACCCAAAACCATGCTTAGAGCCTATTGTCAAAAACATGTTGATATTTCAAAACCAAGTTTAGTGCTTTATGTCAAAAACTAGATATTTCATCTTAATTGTGCAGTGGATCATATCCATAAACACTATGCTTTAAAGTATATCTTGTTTTTGTATTTGATGAAAATTTGGAAAAACATGTTGTTTTAGAAAAACAGTTTTTATTATGAGCCAATATTTTCAAGTTACAAAAATAGTCAAATCTTTAATAACATGCCTTGATTTTGGCAAACATGTTTCTATATTATAAACTATTTTTTGTAGAATTTCTAAGTATTTATGGGATTTTTTATTTAAGCCAAAAAGACCAATTTTTAAATCCCATATTTTCTGGTTCTGGCAGTTCTGATTTTTCAGAACTGACAGTGGCCGGTCGACCGGGTCGGTCGACCGGACGTTCACAGACGTGTACACTGGAGAACGGTCGACCGTGCCGGTCGACCGCTTCAGAGAGTCTGCTCTCTGGAAATTCCGGTCGACCGAACCGGTCGACCGACAGAGAAGTAATTCTCTGCTCCAGGTGCGCGGTCGACCGGGCCGGTCGATCGGAGGCTCCAACGGTCGGATTCTTGACCGTTGGCGGTCGACCGGACCGGTCGACCGGAAGCTCTGACAGAGCCCAACGGTCAGATTTTTCTGGCCTCTATAAAAGGGGTTTTGTCATTGTTTTGAGCTAAGATTTTAGGAGAGCTTTTGTCCAGTTATTTCCATTCTTTTAGCAGAGTTTTCTCCACAAAATAGAGTGCCAATATTTCCTATCAAAAGGATTTTATCAAGAGAGTGTTTATTGTGATTTCTTGAGTTTTCCATCAAAGTTCTTTCCTTGATTTCTCACACTACACTTGAGCATTCATAGTTATATCTATCCTATAGGAGTGTTGTAGTGAGAGTTTTTGTTAGGTGATCAAGTGTTTAGATCACCAATATCTTTCTTTGTATTTGAGGAAGCGGGCAAGTGTGCTCGCGGTGTTTTGAGTTCGGGTGCGGACTTGTTGTACGAGGTGCGGCCTCGACGAGCCGGTGGGCTTGTGGTGTGTAAGGGACTTTGGGAGTCCGAGGGCTTGTAGGTGTTGCGGCACCAAGGAGAGATCCGGTTGGATCGTGCATAGTGGAAATCCTTCGTGTGTCGAAGGCGGGGATGTAGAGCAAGTGTGCTCGAACCTCGAAACAAACCCTTTGTATTTGCGATTGCTCACTCTTGCTCTCTTACTCTTTTTGTCTCACTTATATCTTGCATTACTTTATAGTCTTTAACTCTTATATGCATGATATACCTTTGTGCTCATAATTGCTATACTTGCCTGGGATTGTTATTAACACTAGTATTCAACCAAGAGAGCCAACGCGGCACCTCAACCCATTCAAGGGGAATCTAGAGGAGTTTGTCCAGAGCCTCGCAAGGGGAATTCGGCAACACTCTTGTGTTATACATAAGTGTTCAATTAAAAGAAGTTTAATTTGGTCAACTTAGTTTTAATTCCGCATTATTTGTTCATAAGTGACCATTAGATTAGCCATCACCTATTCACCCCCCCTCTAGGTGATATTTCAATTGGTATCAGAGCCAAGTGCTCTTGATATTAGGTCTAACAACCTAGAGTTAAAGATCCTCATCTTTAGGCAAATCATAATATTTTGTACACACACCATGGACTTCATGTCACCACCCACCTTTGACATCCTTAACATTCAAATTTGGAAGGTTAAGATGTCATTGTACCTCAAAGCCTTAGGATTTCATGTCTATCTTGCCACTACTAATAATGCTTATTCTTTAGATGGTAAGAACATTGAGGCTAATGCAAAAGTCCTTCATGCTATCAAGTCAACCCTAAATGATGATTATTTATCTAGGGTTTCTAATGTTGAATCGGCTTTTGTAGTATGGAACATCATCACCTCCCTCGGCGAAAAAGATCTTTACTATGCGGGGAGTGACTCGGACGTTGGAAGCGACACCTCCAACACATGCTTTATGGTCCAAGGGGATGACCCCCTTGAGGTAAATTCCGAATCCGATGATGAGGACATGTCATATGATGAGCTATCTACTTTTTGTCATCTATTGCTTGAGAAATATGACATGATTAGAAAAGAAAATAAAATTTGAAAAAGAACATTGCTTGCATGCATATAGAACAAGATTCATTTAGAAGTAACATTGCATGCTTAGAATTAGAAAATAATAATTTGAAAAAGGATTTTGATTGCATGCTTAAAGAAAATGATTCTTTTAAATTTAAGATTGCATGCTTAGAAAAGGAAAATAAAGATTTGAAAAATGAGAATGTTTCCTTGATTGCTAAATTGAATGATTTATGTGAAGGGAACACTATTTTGAAAAATAAGATTGATTTGGTGGAAAAATAAAAGGAAGATGTTTTTCAAGAAAATATCACTTTGAAAAGAAAATTTGTTGAAAAAGAAAAAGATTTTGTTTCACAAAAGAAAGAAAAATGATCATATATCTCATCATGCTTTACATGCCACCACAAATGAGATAAATGTTTTGAAAAATAAAATGGATAATTTGAGTTCAACTTTGAACTCTTGTGCATTTAATCATACTAAGTTGGAGTCAATGTTTTCAAAGAAACAAACTCCTCATGTTCATGCACATCACTCTCATCATCATGCTTATGTTGCACAACATGATCACACTCCTACACATAAGCATACTAAGGTGTACGTATGTACACATTGTGGCCGCAAAGGCCATTTAGCAAAATTTTGTTTTGATAAGAAACCTCATTTATATTTTGCTAAGTATAAAAGATTTTGGGATCCTTACAATAAAGCTAACCCCAAAGGACCCAAGAAAGTATGGGTACCAAAACCCCCACCCTTTGATTTTGATGTAGGTGAGGGCTCTCACAAAACGTGAGAGGATTGGTGCCTTGATAGCGGATGCAATGGACATGATGGACAAACTTTTGGATGCATTGCTATCAAGGAAATTTTGGTGGGTCAACCACCATGCTAGGAGCTTTGGAGTTGGTAACGATTTCTAAACTCCTATTTCATTTATGCACATGCTTTTAATTTCATGTAGCATGTTCATATTTTTTTTTGGTGCTTCATGTGGCATTTACATGCTTAAATGTAGAATGTGTCAAAACTTGCATTTATACATATATTGAAAAGTCACCTAGAGGGGGGTGAATAGGTGACAATGCTAATCTATGAACTAAATGCGGAATTTAATAACTTAATGCAAATTACACTCAAGTGTGATCAACAAATGATTCACACACAACCAAGCCAAGCAAATATGAATGCACAATATGAATAAGGCAAGGCACAAAGTAAAGAGAGAGATAGAGAGAGCCAATGGATCAAGCGCAAACAACAAGATATGTTATCGAGGTTCGAGCACCCAGCTCTACATCCCCGCCTTCGACACGCGAAGGATTTCCACTAGCTCGTCCACTTAGGACCCTTTACAAGGAGTACCCAACTCCTCTCTTTACAACCTCCTCCCTGAGGCACAAATCAACAATCACAACCTCCTCCTTGAGGCAAATTCCAAACCAATACAACAAACTCCCAATCACCAACCAATACAAGGATCACCTCTCAACTAGAGGGATACAACCAAAGCACAAAGCTAAGAAAAGATTGGGTTACAACTTGGTGGTCACAACAACAACCACAAACAACTTCTTCTTCCACACAAATAACCTATAGATATAGATAGTAGATTTTTAGCTCAAGTGTGGAGAAAACCAAGGGATATGAAACCAGCAACTCAAAGAAAAACCTTTGGGAAACAAATGAAATCAAGATATAGAAGTTCAAACAAAAGCTTTTCCAAAATCCCTTTTCTTTGGTTTTTCAAACCCTAATCAAAAACACAAAAGATTGTTCACTTTGAATCCAAAAACCTATTTTTCTTCTTGCATCAAAAACACCAGAGAGATAGAAAATTTTAGCCCAAAAATTCTTTGAGAAAAACTCTCTCAAATGGGGTATTTATAGGCAATTTAGAAAACTAGCGTTTACAGAATATTTGCCAGATTTACCCTGCCGGTCGACCGGCCCGGTCGACCGCCCCAACGGTCAAATTCTGAACCGTTGTGGCTACCGGTCGACCGCCTCGGTCGACCGAGAATACCTGAGAGCAAACGGCTCTCTGTCGGTCGACCGCTTCGGTCGACCGGATACAGAGTCAGCCAGCGTGCACGTATCCGTGCACGTCGGTCGATCGGAACGGTCGACTGGCTTCTTTGGTGCGGTCGACCGTACCAGTCGACCCGCCAAGCCTGGCAGACAAAAATCAGGTCTGAAATCTGGGGAAAATATTATAATAAATCCCACAAAATCTCTAAAATTCCACAAAAATAGTTTTATCATTTTATATTGAAATACAAACTTGTGTTAAAAATCCTAACACAAATTTCAAACATATTTGACTATTTTTGTGTCATAGAAATTTTGCCAAAAACTAAAAACCGTATTTTCTAAAACCTTGTATTTTGAATAGAAAATACACATTGTCTAAAACTTATCCATGATACAAAATATGATATTTAAACACTTTGAAGCATATTGTATATGAATAGAAATTCAATATACAAGAAACATATATATCATGATTTTTGTCATTAAGTCCAAAAATATGTTTTGTTGTAAATACCAAAACATAAAACACATGGAATAGATTATCAAACAAAGTTTGTCTAAACAATTGAAGCATGCATGTATATAGAACAAATCTAATATACATAAACCATGAAAACTTGTTTTGATAAAAAATCTATTCATGAAAACCAAGATCGGTTAAACCTAAAACCGAAATCAAAACATGAAAGGTGTGTGTGTTGTGAACTTGAGCTTATCATACTATTCTAATCTTTACAATTAGGATCTAAACCCAAACTAAAACTATGGATACCTAAGTCTTCTTGTAGAGCGCAATCTCCAAGTTAGAGCGCAATCTCCAAGTAGGCTCGATCCAAAAACTCTTGATTCACCGAGCAAGTGCAATGTATGATCTTTGATGCGCGGGCTCTTGAATTAACATGTGCAAGCTTCCAATTCATCTTGTTGAAGCTAAACACCAACTAATATCTTGATTAATGATCTGAAACTAAAATCAAAAATAATTAGTACACATAACTACATGAGTTAATCATCATCAAAACTAGAGTGAAAGGCCTTTGGGCCAACAATCTCCCCCTTTTTGATGATGACAAAACTCATGGAGTTATATATGCATGGATTAAAGTAAAGCTTCAAGGAAGCTCCCCTTAACTCATGCATAGGAATAAACAAACAATAAGATGCATATAAACAAGGTTCTTGAAACAAAATGAATATGCATATGAAACATGCTATTGATTCCAATTCTAACAAAACAACTAAAATACCAGAACATGCTCTTGATACCATGGATACTAACAAAAACAAAACTCATAATGCTCTTGATACCAATACCAATGGAGATGAAATGAACATAAAACTGAAAACTCATGCATATCAACTCCAATAAATCTTCTCCCCCTTTTTGTCAATCATCAACAAAGGGGTAAAAACAAAAAGATATGAATTCTTCTCCCCCTAAATATATGAAACAAAGAATAAACAAACTACTTCAAGGGGTGAAACCAAAAATGATACCAATTAAAAAAATGTCAAAGAAGTGCATTATGATATCAATAGAAAGTGATCATAAAAACATTAAGAAATGCCTACCATTACCAATTGAAAGTAAGAGGGGCATTGAAAACAAATATGATCCCAATTGAAATTAAAACATATTGAAAATAAAACACATGATACCAATTGAAAAACACATTGATACCAATTGAAGATATATATCTTTATAAGCATATGATACCAATTAAAATCAATAATCATTCTTAAATCATTTTTTTTCTCATAAGTTAGGGAGTGGGAAACAAAACCAATGTTAAACTAAATACCAATTGAAAAATTGAAATGTGAGTTTTCTCCCTCTTTATGAAATACCAACTAAACATATGCTAAAGCTAGAAATAAGATACCAGTTGAAAACTAAGTCAATTGAAATAATGTTAAAGCTCAAGCTTAGTATAAGCAAGATAATGATAATGCTTGTATAAAGATACCAATTGAAAATTGAATCAATTGAAAATGATGGTCATTAAAAAATCAAGCTTATCATAAACAAAATTTGTGATATCTTGAAGCACAAATAAATCATCTATATATGTATAAAAGAAATAGATACCAATTGAAATTGATACTATATGAAGTGTAAGCATACATATATAAAACAAAACATATATGAGTATACAAAGGATGTCAAGATTGATACCAATTGAAAGAATTCAATGATACCAATTGAAACAACAATAAGATCAAGTGTATATCTCATATTCACTACCACCCAATCATGTGCAAGTTTAAAAATGATTTCATTATAAAGCATACATGAACATGATCTCCCATCCACCACCCTTTGATGGTAGGAGTTTTCAAAAATAGATTTGGAAATATATTTTTTTGAAAATCTCTACCTCATGAAGAATATCACAATTAGTTATATGAATCAATTAATACGAAATTCTTCAATAAATCAAAATATATTTCATGAAGGACATGTAAATCACATGATCATCAACACTCAAAATCCATAAAGCCCATCTAATACTCATGAAAACAAGGTCATGAGAAAACTAATAAGGTGAGTGTATAGGATATATGTGAAACACACTTATCATGAAAATGGACAATCAAGCTCAATATTGAAATTCCTTTAAAACATTTACACATGATAAATTAAATTACTTTACCAAAAGAAATTTCCAAAAACATGAAACCTATCTAAGATGTGAAATCACCTATTGAAATCATCTTAAAAACATGATATTCATCATAAATGTGAAATTACCTAAAAACATGAAAATCATCAAAACATGATTTAAACTTCAAGGCATATGTATGTCATGTACAAACTAAAGCATACATACATATCCTAAACACAATGAGTCCACAAAAGTATGTGCATGAAGGCACGTGGCTCAAGGATGTACATGTATACTCAATAGTTTGGACAAGATAGACATATACATGAAGTTAAAACAAAATATGATGAATACAAGTCAAATGCAAGAATCATCAAAACTAGACTATACTAGTACATCAAGTGAATACAAATGAGCGTTTAAGCACAATCATATATAATGGTCTATTTGTAGCTCACTAGTTGTACAAGTATAAATCCTAGTCTTAATGAAAACTATCATTCAAGCAAGTAGTCAAAACATGAAGCATAAAACGGGTCAACAATCAACATGATCATGATAATCAAAAACATGAATTAATTAAAAAAAAAAATCATAGTCAACCATATGATTAGCATGGCAAAGACATGTGCATTAGAACTATGATCAACATGATAGCTAAACATAAAGAGAACACAAAATAAGGGTCCATACTAAACATGGGTGATCTCATGAGCTAAACATGCATGTCAAGGGTCTAACAAACATGGCATATATCATACTAAAACATGAGTCATCAAAACAAATCATCATATAATCATAAAATCCAAATGGTCATAATGCAAATGTATGTGCATTAGATCTAGGGCATACATGTTAGTTCTAAACAAGGTGAGAACACTAAATATAGATCCATATGAAACATGGGTGCTCAAGTAACTAAACATGTATAACACTAATCTAACTAACATAGCATAAGCATAATGAACAATGAAACAAAACATGCTATGAATAGATGAACATGGAAAGTATGCAAATAAAATGGGAGTTAGAGAATGATACCAAAACCGATGAAGGATCTCTAGTTCTCCAAAACATGGTGGTCCTCTCCACCTAATTTCCTTGAGAGTGAAGCATCCAAATGGTTCTCCTTTTAGCTTAGAATGCATCCACCTCAAGGCACCAATACCCTCACGTGACGCGAGAGCTCCCACCTACATCAAAGTCAAAGGGTGGATCTTGGTACCCATTTCTTTGTGGGTCCACGGGGTTAGTATCTTTTCTAACCCAAACATAATTAGTTGCTAAATTTTCATTATAAATACGATCATAACAAAATCTAGCAAGGTGGCCTTTTCGACCACAATGTGTACATTGTTTTCCATTATATTGCAAAGGGGAAAACTTACAAAAAAAAGAGTTTGAGGAGCTAAATTACAAGTATTCTCAAAAGATTACAAGTAGATCTCCTCAGAGATTCTGGGAAAATGTGCCGATAGGAGTCTGGTCAGCGCGCGACCACTTTGTCCCTTTGACGATGCGAGCGATGAGATTCCCTTCTCGCCTGGTTCGGGGAATCAGAGAACAGAAGGTTGGTAGAACCCTCTTGCTGCTTCTCGAAATCGCCTTCAATAAGGAATTCCTTCTCGCCTGGTTCCGGAGATTCCTTGAGAAGAAGGACGACGTTAGGGTATCAGCACCCCGATCAGAGAAAGCAATTCTCTAAAAGGTCTCTGAATTTGAGAACGCGCGGTGCCTTGTGAAGAAGCCTCTGCTTGTGGAGTCCTCCCGTATGCATGCGTCTCTCCTTGATTCCTCTACGTGTGTGTCTCCTTGTACCCCTGGCGGGCTATTTATAGGGAGAGCAAGGGTATAATCGTCCCCTTGAAGATATGGAAACAGATTGAACCGAATCTGTTTAAATCTGAAAAGTAGCCTTGCTGCGAGGCTAGGATAGCTTCTGCGGAGCTAGAATTGGCAGGTGGTTGATCTTTCTGATTTGTTTTGATTCTTTCCATATCGTTGGGAGATTCTCCTTGATCCTCTTACTCGTTTCAAGAGAGTCAAGAGATTGCGGCAATCACCTGCCATATTTGAATCCCGATTGGATTTGATTAGATTGAATCCGATCTCATCAGGAGATTTTGATTGGTCAAAGGTTGACCATAGCAGGCTGATAGCGGAGCTAGAGGCAATCCTTAGCGAAGTCCGAAAAGAGGGTTTTTCGGCGAAGTTATCAGTTAGCTTCCTGGCGAAGTTGGATGATGCCAGCCTCTCAATCGAGGCTATCTCCTTGGGCTAATGTAATGCTAAATGCTAGCATCTTAGACCTGCTGAGGTCTGTTTAGAAACAATCCGGGTTCACTGTTCTGCTTGCTGGATCAGTGGAGTCCAACCGCTTCCTTGTCCCTTGGAGGTGGGTGAAAAACTGGTCTTCAGCTCGTCTGTCCCTTGTCTTTTGTAAATGTCAACAAGTTTAGACATCGTTCGGACCAATGAGAATCTTGTCTTTTTTAAGTGTCAACATACATGTGTACACGTAAGTATACAAATGATGGTGGTGATCATGAAAAGCATGTGTATGCCTAGATGGGTGTGCATGCAAGGTTGGAACTTGTTTCTTGCGAACCAAGGATTCCAAACGAGAGTGATTCATGGCACAATGGCTCAAAGTGGAGCCCAAACAATCAACACTTTTCTTCAACTTGTTTATATCATTTTCTATGCTAGAAGACAAAGTGGAACATGCTATAGGAGTGCAAGAAGTAGAAGCTACACTAGCATGACAAACATGAATATCAATCTCATTTTGTAAAGATTTTTTTTAATCAAAACCAAATCCAATTCTTTTATAATTGAATCAATTTTATTTTTCAAAGTAAGATTTTCTTTGAAAACAAGATCCAATCTAGAAGACAAAACCTCATTGTGTTCTACAACATCATCAAAACCATTTTTGTTTTTCAAATCTTCAATCTCTTTAAGTGCAAGTTCAAGTTGAGATTGTAGTGAGTCACGTTCACTAGTGATCTCTTCTTTTTCTTGCAAAATCACTTCAAAATTAGAACATAAATCCTTTAATTCATTTTTCAAAACAAGATTATTCTCTTTCAAAAGTTTGTGTTTTTCTAAGAATTTTTCAACCTTTTGAGTAAGTTCCATATTTAAAGTTTGAACCTCAAAACAACCATGGCAATAAGAATTAGAGCTATCATCAAGAGGGGAATCCGAGTGTACCTCAAGGGAGTCTTTCCCTTGGACCATGAAGCATTTATCTTTGGACATGTCTCTCTTGGATCTCCTCAAATTGTTGATGATCCTTGGAAGCTCGGGAGACGTTAAGATGCTCCAAACTGCAAAAGCCGAATCATAGCGATCAAAAATAGGTAAAAGATGTTCATTTAGAGATGCTAGAAGTGTCCTAAGGGCTAATGCATTGGCCTTCTTATGCTTGCTACTATTAGGTGTTGGCCCAATGGCCTTCCACTCTAGTTTTGATGATGATCAACTCATGTAGTTATATTTACTAATATTCTTGTGTTTCTAAGTTTCAGATCATTAGCAGGATATTAGTGTTGGTGATTAGCTTCAACAAGGTGTTTGGAAGCTTATCATGGTGATTCCGGTGCCAAAGCTTAAAGATCATACCTTTGCACTCGGTGGATCGCGTTTGGGAGCAAGTCTACTTGAAGATGGAGATCATCAAGAGAAGACTTAGGTATCCTAGTTTAGTTTAGTGTGTTTTAGATCCATTTGTAAAGCTTAGTTTAGTTGATATGCTCAAGTGCACAAACACACACGTTTTATGTTTTAATGTGTGATTTTATGAATAGTTGGATCAAAACAAGTTTTCATGATTTATATGTATAGTAGATGTTTCTAATTATACATACATGCTTGACTTATAGACACTTATTTTGACATTCCTATTCATGTTTTGGAAAAAATCTAGTTTGATAAAAATACAAGTTTTATTTATGATAAAATTGGCAAGACACAAAAATGAATTGATATGATTGATATATGTCTTGAAATTTTTATCACAAGTTTAGTTTTCAAGTAAAATGATAAAACATATTTTTGTGGATTTTTTTTAGAAGTGTTAAAAGATTTTTTACAAATTTTCTATCTCAAAAATCTACCCAGAAAACTGTATTTCAGGCAGACCGGTCGACCGGGACAGTCGACCGGCTGCTGTGTCCGGATATGCACAGGCGGTGCATGTCCGTCGGTCGACCGGGTCACGGACCCAGTCGACCGATATAGAGAGTCTGCTCTCTGTATCTTTTCGGTCGACTGGGTCGGTCGACCGATAGAAGGAAACTGTGTTTCCTCCTTGTTGGTCGGTCGACTGGCAGTCGACCGAAGCCCCAACGGTCATATTTTCGACCGTTGCCGGTCGACCGGGCCGGTCGACCGGTGGCTGTCAGAATTGCCACATCAGCCTAACGGCTAGTTTTCTGGTTTGGCCTATATATACCCTATTCATTTGGGATTTTGGCTAAGGTTTTTAAGAGAAAAATTTCTGGTTTTCAGCAGAGTTTAAAAGAGTTTTAAAAGAGTTTTTAGTGCTTTTAACTTCTCATCTTTATTGATTTGGGTTTTGGAAAATCAAAGAAATTGGAATTTGGGATTTTTTGTATTGGCATTCATTCTCTATCTTTTACAAGAAATTTCCCAAGTGTTTTTCTTTGTTGCTTGTTTTTCCAAAACACCTAGTTTCCACACTTGAGCTATCTTCTATCCTAAACTATTAGGATCTTTGTTTTTGTGGAAAAGAAAGAAAAGAGAAAAAAAAAGAGAGTTTGTGGTTTTGGAACCACTTGTTGTAAACACCCTTTTATTTGTGAATCCCTCTTCGGTAGAGGTGATCGGGTGATTGGTTTGTGAGCCTCTTAAGGAGAGGCATTTGTTGTGGTTGGCTACGGGCCGTATCCTCTTCGGAGAGGTGGATTGTGTGTTGTATTGCCTCGGTGGCATTGTAAGTTGAGAGAGGAGTTAGGGGCTCCTATAGTGGATTAGAAATCCTACACGGTGGTGTAGGCGGGGATGTAGAGCTAGGGGCTCGAACCTCGAAACACATCTTGGTCTTTGCGTTTGATCCATTTCTCTCAACTCTACTCTTTTTACATTTGTGCAAGCATCATCCATTCATATCATCATATATACTTGCTTGTGTTTTGAGCATTGTTTCATATTGCCTTGCATATATTTCTATTGCTATTCATCTATACTTGCTTGGCTTAATTGTGTGCATTGTATTGCTATATCCTTGATTGCTTGGATTGCTTGTGTGTGTGCAACACTTATACTCATCCAACAAGAGCTTCATATAGCAACCTCAACCCATTCAAGGGGAATCAAGAGGTGCTTGTCCAGAGCCTCGCAAGGGGAATTCGGCAACACTTGTGGATTGTACTAAGTGTTCTTGTAAGATTGTTTTAGCTTCCGCATTTAGCACACTTAGTTTGCATTAAGTTCCATAGATTAGCACTTACACCTATTCACCCCCCTCTAGGTGTACTTTCAATTGGTATCAGAGCTAGTGCTCCTGATATTAGGCTTAACATCCTAGGAGTGATCCATTTGCTTGCTAATCTCTTTTGCATTTGTTTGATTGCACACATATAGTTTGTACCCATGGACTTCATGACCCCACCTAGCTATGATCCTTCCAACATTGACATTTGGAAGTATAGGATGTCCATGTACCTAAAGACCCTAGGCTTGCATGTCTTCCTTGCCGACCAAAGATGTTATCTTGGTGATGGTAATCATATAGGGGCAAATGCACATGCCTTGAGGCCATTAGAAGCACTTTATCTAAAGATTATCTTTTACATGTTTCTAATATTGATTCCGCTTTTGTAGTGTGGAACAAATTGACAACCACAACCGCCACCTCCGGGCTTCAAGAACAAATCCAAGAGGAGGAATCTAGTGGAGAATCCGAACCACAATGCTTCATGGTCCAAGGGAATGACTCCCTTGAGGTACAATCGGAAACTCTATTAGATTTGTGATGATAGTGCTAGTTCTTCTAATGATTATATTGATCCCCATGCTTTGAATGAAGAACTTTCATTAGTTTGTGAAAAATTAATTGAGAAGTATAACATTTTGAAAAAGAAAAGTCTAGGCATTAATAATGAAAACAAAAATTTGATTGCTAGACTTGATATTGTTTTGCAAGAGAAAGAGGAGATTGCTAATGAGAAGGATTCATTAAAATCTCAACTTGACCTTGCACTTAAAGAAAATGAACTTTTGAAAAATAAAAATGATTGCCATGTTCTTTTGAAGAAAAATGAAAATTTGACTTCAAAAGTAGATTTTATTTTAAAAGAGAATGTTGCTTTGAAAAATAAAATCATTTCCATTTCAAATGATTTAAATATTTGCTTAGAGAAAATATTGTTTTGCAACATAAGATGGATGCACATGTTTGCCATGCTAGTGTAGCCTCATCATCTAGACTACCTAATGCATGTACCTCTTCTTCTAGGATTAACAATGATATATCCATGCTTAAGAAGAAGGTAGATTGTTTGGGCTCCACTATGAGCCAATGTGCTATGAATCATACACGGTTGAAACTTTGCTTCGAAAGAAACAAGTTCCATCCTTCATGCATGCACACCCTCCACGGCATACACATGCTCCTCACGGACACCATCCTAACACTATGTATGCTCATGTGTACACTTGTACACATTGTGGTCGAAAAGGCCATCTTGCTAAATTTTGCTATGATAGATTAAATACTCCAAATTTAGCAAAGAAATATGTTTGGGTAGAGAAGGGACTAACCCCCATGGACCCAAAAGACAATGGTACCAAAGACCACCCCTCCAATTTTTGATGTAGGTGAGGGCTCTCACATGACGTGAGAGTGTTGGCACCTTGGAGTGGATGTGTTCCATGCTTAAAGAATACTTTTTGGATGCATCACTTTCAAGGGAGAAGATTTGGTGGAAAGGACCACCATGTTTTGGAGACAAGGAAAGTTGCCTTCTAAGGCCTTGGTAACAATTCCTAACTCCTTATTATTGTTTACATGTTCATATCATTTGTTTTATAGCATGTCATTGTTTAATGTTCACTATGTTATATCATGTTCATTAGATTAGTGATATACATGCTTAGTTGTTTAGAGACACCCATGCTCAATATAGATTTATATTTGTGTGATCTCACTTTTGATCTAATATGTATATCCTAGATCTAATGCATATGCATATACATATTGATCATATGAACGTTTGTTTCATGTTTTAGTTGTATCATGTTGTTTTATATGTGTTTTGTGCTTCATGTGGATATACATGTTTAAATGTAGATTTTATCAAAACTTGCATGTATACATGTACACTTAGTGAGAACAAATTGACTTATATATGTTTTGCCCTTCATGCTCATTTGTACCCACTATGTGCACAAGTATAGGCTAGTTTTGATGATTCCTTTATTTATACTTGTCATACCTATTTTTATGATTCTACTTCATGTATATGTATTTTAAATTCAAACCTAATAAATATACATGTATACCCATGAGTCTTTTGCCTTCAATGCAAATATTTTTAATAGACTCGTTTATGGTTGGGATATGTATGCATATTGTTAGATTTGGATGGATCATACATATACCTAGAAGTTGGTTCACAAAATAAAAGATTTTGATGAATTTATGTGTTTTGTTTTAACAAAATGATATTCGTGTTTGTCTTGTGCTTAATGATTTGATTACTTGTTTAAGTATTAGTCTTCATTAAGACTATAGTTTATACCTATACATATAGTGGGACACAAATAAATCTATATATGATTGGGTTGAATGCTTATTTGTTCCCATTAGTTGTATGAGTATAGTCTAGTTTTGATGATTCATATATTTTAGACTTGTATTCATATTTTTTAATTTATATGAGTTTTAATTTCGTGTATATGTTTATTTGCCAAAACATTAAGATATACATGTATAATCCTTGAGTCTTTTGCCTTCATGCAAATCCTTATATATGGACTCAATTGTGTTTAGGATATGTATGTATACTTATTGTGTGACAATTTATACATATACCTTGAAATGAAATTAGTTAATGAAAATTGGTTTTTCGTGTTTTCATATTTAAGTTTTACTTCATGTATATGTCCATCTAGTTCAAACTAATCCTATACATATACATTCCTTTTTGAGCCACGTGCCTTCATGCATATACTTTGTGGACTCGTTTGTATTTTGGATATGTATGTATACCTTAGTTTATACTAGACATACATATGCCTTGAAGATTAAGTAGTTCTATGATCTTTTGTTTTAGATAAGTATTATTGTTTAAGGAATTAAAAGAGCTTAATGAAATATTTTCATAATTGATTTTCACATGTTAGTTATACACTCGTAATTACTACCTTACTCATGTTTTGTTTCTCATGAGTTGTGCTTTATTGATTAGAGTGAATGATTATTATGTGATTTTCATTTCTATGAAAATATCTTGTTTTATTCCTTACTTGAAGGATTTCGTACTAGTTTACAAAACTTTCCATTTTTAACTAGTTCGAATTCTTCTTTGTAATATGAGATATACCATGCTTGTTATTTCAATTGGTATCATTGAACTCTTTCAATTGGTGTCAATTTTGATCTCTTGTATACTCATATAAGTTTTGTATATGTATGCTTACTCTTTCAAGAATATCAATGTCAATTGGTATCTAATTTTCATACATATATTTTTGTTTATGCTAGTGCTTGAGTTTCAATTGTGTTTAAATTGATTACTTTAAATTGGTATCAAGACTATGCATTATTTTAGTTGGTATTTCATAAAGGGGAGAAAATTTGATGTTGTCTTTTCAATTGGGATTTGACTCTCACTCCCTTGCTTTATGTTAAAATTGAAACTATATTTTAACATTATTGATCTCAAAAGTTTTCAATTTGGTATCAGGTGTTTTAAAAGAACATATTTCTCTTAATGATGTCAAGATGTTTATGTTGAGTATTTTTAATTGGTATTTCAAAATTTTGTTTTTATGAAAGTTTCAATAGTTTTGACTTACATTGCCTATATGTGTATAGATTCATGTTGAGTGTATCCTATATTGAGGAGCTTGACAACTCTTCTTTATGAGATACACGTGTGTAAGGAGAGCTTCACATCTCTTTTTTTATGCATTACGTATTTTGTGTTATGTGAATTAGGGCGTGTCTTCCTTTCTTCATGTAATTCATATATGTAGGGAAGCTAACTTAACGTCTTCCTCTTCATGAATGTCTATCTCACATACGATTTATTGATCCATTTGAATTTCTATTGGTATCTAGATGCACTTCATTGACATATTTTTAATTGATATCAATGTTTTGATGTTTAACCCTTTATTGGTTCTTGATTTAGAACAAAAAGGGGGAGAATAATTTGTTTTTATAATTTTACCCCTTTATTGATGATTGACAAAAAGGGGAGAAGAATTTGGCTTTTGGCTTTTATATGCATGTATTTGTTTTAATAAGTTTTATTAAGAATGTGTTGTTTATGTTATTGGTATCTAGAGCTTAGAGTTTTGTCTTACTTTATGGTATCTAGAGCTATAACATGTTTATATTGTTTAATATTTTTTATTTTATTTATGCATGAGTTAAGGGGGAGCTTCTTTGAAGCTTAACTTTAATCCATGCATATATAACTCCATGAGTTTGTCATCATCAAAAAGGGGGATTTGTTGGCCAATGGCCTTCCACTCTAGTTTTGATGATGATCAACTCATGTAGTTATATTTACTAATATTCTTGTGTTTCTAAGTTTCAGATCATTAGCAGGATATTAGTGTTGGTGATTAGCTTCAACAAGGTGTTTGGAAGCTTATCATGGTGATTCCGTGCCAAGCTTAAAGATCATACCTTTGCACTCGGTGGATCGCGTTTGGGAGCAAGTCTACTTGAAGATGGAGATCATCAGAGAAGACTTAGGTATCCTAGTTTAGTAGTGTGTTTTAGATCCATTTTGTAAAGCTTAGTTTAGTTGATATGCTCAAGTGCACCACACACGTTTTATGTTTTAATGTGTGATTTTATGAATAGTTTGGATCAAAACAAGTTTTCATGATTTATATGTATAGTAGATGTTTTCTAGTTATACATACATGCTTGACTTATAGACAAACTTATTTTGACATTCCTATTCATGTTTGGAAAATCTAGTTTGATAAAAATACAAGTTTTATTATGATAAATTGGCAAGACACAAAAATGAATTGATATGATTGATATATGTCTTGAAATTTTTATCACAGTTTAGTTTTCATAAAATAATAAAACATATTTTTTGTGGATTTTTTTAGAAGTGTTAAAAGATTGTTACAAATTTTCTATCTCAAAAATCTGCCCAGAAAACTGTATTTCAGGCAGACCGGTCGACCGGGACAGTCGACCGCTGCTGTGTCCGGATATGCACAGGCGGTGTATGTCCGTCGGTCGACCGGGTTCACGGCCCAGTCGACCGATATAGAGAGTCTGCTCTCTGTATCTTTTTCGGTCGACTGGGTCGGTCGACCGATAGAAGGAAACTGTGTTTCCTCCTTGTTGGTCGGTCGACTGGCAGTCGACCGAAGCCCCAACGGTCATATTTTCGACCGTTGCCGGTCGACCGGGCCGGTCGACCGGTGGCTGTCAGAATTTGCCACATCAGCCTAACGGCTAGTTTCTGATTTGGCCTATATATACCCCTATTCATTTGGGATTTTGGCTAAGGTTTTTAAGAGAAAATTTCTGGTTTTTCAGCAAGTTTAAAAGAGTTTTAAAAAGAGTTTTTAGTGCTTTTAACTTCTCATCTTTATTGATTTGGGTTTTGGAAAAATCAAAGAAATTGGAATTTTGGATTTTTGTATTGGCATTCATTCTCTATCTTTTACAAGAAATTTCCCAAGTGTTTTTTCTTTGTTGCTTGTTTTCCAAAACACCTAGTTTCCACACTTGAGCTATCTTCTATCCTAAACTATTAGGATCTTTGTTTTTGTGGAAAAGAAAGAAAAGAGAAAAAAAAAGAGAGTTTGTGGTTTTGGAACCACTTGTTGTAAACACCCTTTTATTTGTGAATCCCTCTTCGGTAGAGGTGATCGGGTGATTGGTTTGTGAGCCTCTTAAGGAGAGGCATTTGTTGTGGTTGGCTACGGGCCGTATCCCTCTTCGGTAGAGGTGATTTGTGTTGTATTGCCTCGTGGCATTGTAAGTTGAGAGAGGAGTTAGGGGCTCCTATAGTGGATTAGAAATCCTACACGGTGGTGTAGGCGGGGATGTAGAGCTAGGGGCTCGAACCTCGAAACACATCTTGGTCTTTGCGTTTGATCCAATTTCTCTCAACTCTACTCTTTTACATTTGTGCAAGCATCATCCTTCATATCATCATATATACTTGCTTGTGTTTTGAGCATTGTTTCATATTGCCTTGCATATATTTCTATTGCTATCATCTATACTTGCTTGGCTTAATTGTGTGCATTGTATTGCTATATCCTTGATTGCTTGGATTGCTTTGTGTGTGTGCCACACTTATACTCATCCAACAAGAGCTTCATATAGCAACCTCAACCCATTCAAGGGGAATCAAGAGGTGCTTTCCAGAGCCTCGCAAGGGGAATTGGCAACACTTGTTGGATTGTACTAAGTGTTCTTGTAAGATTGTTTTTAGCTTCCGCATTTAGCACACTTAGTTTGCATTAAGTTCCATAGATTAGCACTTACACCCTATTCACCCCCCCTCTAGGTGTACTTTCA